>VDFB02086081.1:41310755-41336578 GCA_007258455.2 Sequoia sempervirens | reverse complement strand
TAAAATTTTGAGGGACTTACATAATGAATCTTTAAAAAAGTAGTAATATGAAATTTAGAATTCTTAATCTAGTTTCCAAATATTTAATTAATTCAAATACCGAGATGATCAAAATTTAATTTTGATAGGGATGTATAAAAACTATTTTTTGAAAGATTTTTTTTGTACCATACCATGCATGTGTATGGAAACCACTTTTTGACCAAAATAAAAGTATTTTGGTAATTCTTTTTGGGGAAAGATAGCTAACAACATGAAGATTGATGACAATATTTTTTTGTATTTCTTTTCTAGTTTTTTTTATTTAATTTTTATTGGCCTTAATTGTTGTTTAAAAAAATCAGTGTGTACAAACAGCATAATTGGACCTAAACTAAGAAAAATCAATCTTTTTTTTTCATTGTGTAGAGAATTTTTTGAAGATTGATGCTATATATATATATATATATTACAAGAAAATTAACCAAAAAAAGGTTATTTAAAAAAAAAAGTTTGATATTTCAAGTTTATGGACTACTTTGCTTAGAAATTAATTAAAAAATAAAAAATATAATCCAATCTTTATATATATATATATATATATATATATATATATATATATATATATATATATATGGAACTAGACATTGTTTCTAATGGTTTTAATTTTATAGATTGGATTTTAGAAAAAAAAAAAAAAAAAAAAAGTCGATCAACCTTATTGCGAAAGTTGGACATTTCTCTTGAACCTGCCCTAGTTTTTTAGGTGTAGATCAAAGGCTAAGGGTTGGGTTGCCAAGCCTTTCCCAAGCCTAAAATTGAGGTAGCATGTGGGTTGGGGATTCAAAATTTTAAAAACATGTATGTTTTTTCTAAAATGTGTATGTGTTACAAAATGCATACACATTATTTAAATTTGCTTGATTATTTAAAAAATTAAATAATTTTTAGAAACACATACTTGTTTTTCCTTACAAAATGTGTATGCATTTCTAAAAGACATTTTTTTTTTTAAATAAATGACTTTTACATGTTATAAAATGTGTACACATTATATAACATGTACACATTTTTTAGTGCATACACATTTTTTTAGGCTCATGTACCCAAAGCATAACGCATACATGTTTTTTTAATAAGACATGCATTTTTTGTGAGTTTTTTTTTAGGCCAAAACTTTTCCTCTTTGTAGACCCAACTTCTTACTTTTACCCGTTAGGTATTTTTTTAATGTTTTTGGTGACTTTTGAGTGATTTTTTTATGTTTTTCAGATGCTAGAAGGTACAAGCTTATCCTAATTAGGGACTCATTCACTAGTAAAGTCAAATGGGTCCTAGATCAAGGTTTTAAAGAGGTGAAAACTACAAATTTTGAGTTGTTTTATGTGCTTTTCATGCCCAATTTCAAAATAAAACTCATGTGATAGAAATTTCCAAAATTTGATGACCTAATGCAAGTGAAATGAAGGGTAAATAACATATTTTGAAATGATTTTTTTTTATGATTTTCAACTGCAAATTTATATGATCTAAATGATATGCAAAGTGACTAACTTGTTTTTGTATTTTTCAAATTTAAGAAATGCAAAACAATACAATTCTAAACCCTAAATGAGATGCAAGTTTTGATTGAAAAGTAAGAAACATTAAATGAGATCTTAATTCAATGCAAATCTAAATAAAAATTAATGCAAGATGTAACCTAGGATGCAAGGAAAAACTTCAAAATCATAAAATTGCAATATTCATTGACTCGTGTTAACCAAAATATTTAATAGAAAAGGTAGGGTTTACCATCATGAATGAATAAGATGATAAACCACTAAATATTTTTTTATTAAAACACTCAATTATGAGGGGACAAATATGCAAATAATAATAAAAAATGATACCTAACTGTTATAGCAACTATGATGGGAGTCTTTTGAGCTCAAAATGGTATGTACCTTGTCAAGAACTTGTTTTTAGGCCACAAAGGACTCATTCGCCTTCAGTGGCGAATGGGTCTCTGTTAGAGTTTCTGAAATTGAGATTTGGGTTCTATTCCTTGACATTTGTACTCTTAGATCCCCGGTTATCATTTTCTAAAAACCTATAGATAATAAAGTAGCTTCAATTCTTTGATTTTTCACTTTATATGACAACTTTTGTAACTTGACAACTTTGACAATTTTGCTCCAAAGTTGCTCCACTTGATCTCCAACCTATAAATCTCCAATCACACATTCAAGGGAAGAAAAAATTGATATTTTTTAGTGAATGGGATTTTTCCTTGGTTAAACCGCTTGTAGGTAACTAAACCAAATGATGAAATAAAAGGAATGGAGCATGAAACATGAAATGATGCAATGGATATCCCCTTGGATGATGTCTTGTGAAATAAATCTACAAACTAGCATGTAGTGGCCATGAATAATGTAGATCTTTTATCCTTGAATATGATGTGAACAATTCTTGCAAGTAGATCTTCAATTCTACATCAACAATCATAGCTCAACAATATGAATGCATGCATGAAACCCTTGACATGATGATATGATCTTGAATTGCTGCAATAATCTCTTGAAATCTACCCTGAAATTCCATGTGAATGCTCTTGAAATGCTCTAATGACTGCAACTTGAATGCTTGAAGACTTATAATGAATTGCTAGGAAAAATAATGTGAATTAACCCCTTTTTTATACTAAATTAGGAGATTAACACCGAAATTCAAACAATTCAAGCTAACACCAGATCTATAATTTTTTTTTATTAAATTTCAACCAAGATGAAATTTAAGAAGGAATTCCTCACTAAAGGAGGACCCATTTTCCACCTTGGGCGAATGGGTCCTGGCTCAATTTTCAAGGACCTAACCCCGGGGATGCAAAGAGCACTAAAAACCCATTCTAGATCAATTGAAAAATGGGGTTCCTCTTAAGGGAGGACCCATTCACCACCTAGGGTGAATGGATCCTAGAACCATTTTCTAGGACCTAAATTTTCCCAATTTAAATGTTATATTATTTAATTATTTTGTGTCGGGATAGATCTTCGGGAGATGTCATAAATAAGGATTAAATTTGAATTAAAAAGGATAATTAACTCCAATCAACCACAATTAATTAAGACCACCATAGATAAATGTGAAAGTGTGTTACAACACTTTACAACACATAAATAAGGTACACAGTAGGTACATTTTATTAAAAAAGGGGCCCATAAGGCTTAATTAAGTAAATAAGTCCTAGAAAAGTTTGAAAGCATGTTACAACACTTCACAACACCTTTGTAAAGAACCAATTAAGGCATGTTTTAATCAAATAAAGGTCCAAGAATAATGTGAATGTGTACAACACATGAAAACACTACTCCAAGACACCATTATTTTAGTTTTAATGTTAATTATCCAAACCAAGTAAGGAAAAAGGCTACTTTTTCTATTACTATAGGCACAATCTGATAAAACTTTGTCCTTAATATATTGCTGAATAAAATACTAAGGTTAAAAAAAAGAATAATTTTCTTGAAATCAATTACAAAAGAGTGATTTTCCGGTATTGGCATGGTGTGATGGTTTATAGGTGGTATTGTTGTTCTTGCCACCAAGGTTCAAACCCCATTGGGGTGGTATTGTTGAATGGTTGCATCCAGTTCATAGCTCCGGTTAAAAGCATTTACCACTTGAATAAAAAAAAAATTACAAAAGAGTGATTTAAAGCTCTATAAGAAATATATTATCTTCTATTCTATTGCTAATAATATATATCTACATATTAATTCATCTATGTACTGAACATAATCCTCTCTCATTTCCCTCATGGGAAATTTCCTTTTATAAGACAAGCGTAGAACACAGACACCAAGCACTCTTTGTCGCCAAATTTGAAAACCCTAATAGGTTTCACAACTGAGTTTCTTCAAGATGCACTAAAAAATTAGATCTTATCTAATAATTAAATTGAGCTACTTCCATAATGACAATAGGTGTGATAGCTTGATAACCCAAATATCTAGCAAGTTTTGTGCAAGTATTCCTATCAAAAGGAAGATACGACCTTAAATACTTTCCTCTATTTGATCTAATTTGATGTTGGCCATAATGATGATTTCAAAAGAGGTCGAATCTATGAGTGGTGGAGGAACAAAAATTCTTCCATCCAAGTATATTTATAAAATCCTAGCCCCGATAATGAAGAGAACTCCCTAAAAAAAATAGGAGACATGGAAAGGAGGTAGGATTTCCTCAAAAAATTGAGAGAGTAGCTTGGAGGAAAACACCCACAGAGAAGACACATGTATATCATCGAGCCTGGAAAGAAGGAAAATCCTGAAAAGTTAGCATAGTCACTATGTGGTGCAATTGCATACCTTTTTGCCAAAGTCTTCTAGCGGCTTCCACAAACATGTGTTGATGTGACAAGTGGTAGGACAAAAATTTAGGCTGAAAGAGATGAGATCTTTGGGGTTGAAAGTGATAATGAGGACCTTGGGGTTGCAACATCAAAGAAAAGAGAAAACACTTAGAGAAAAAATGCTCCATAGTTCTTGTGACTCACAGGGGACCTTCGTCTGAGAAGGCATGAACCCAAATATACAAAACAACATAAAAGATAGAAAAAAATCTATGATTTCTCAAAGCCTAGGGAATGTAGAATGAAAAAATTCCTAGTCCTTTTCAGAAGGAAACACCAACAAGTGTAGCATCTCTGAAGCTTGATCGAGGTCAAATATCTCCTTGAAGGAAATTTCTCCCCATTTTCCTTGGACTACTCCTATGAGGGGAAAGAGTCGAGCCAAGGGTAGAAGCATATTCTCAATCTCTTTGGCTGTAGGTGGTGAGGTCAACTTTTCAAGCTCTGACTAATCCTATTTCTTGGCCTCTAAGGCCTGTTTGAGTTTATCTTCAGTGAGTACCACCCCATTGGGTGAAAACAGAGAGGGGAAACCCAAATGGAGCAAGGCTTAAAAATCCTATTTATCTCATCAATCTTTTTGGTTAGCACAAGCTGATAGATCTTACCCTTTTGGGTGGCCTAGCTACACGTGATGAGTTCATTTTCATTCTTGGTAGCTAATATTTAGTCTAGAATCCCAATCCTCACTATATTGTCATCAATTGCATTATACAACTTGGTTATCAAATTAGCCGACTCAGTAGAACAAGGGGCAACTGTAATTAAAATTTGGTCAACTATTGGGCCAACCCTTGCACTCAGCTCCTATGCATCAACTGTGAAACTTAGCATTGGCCCCAAGGTCATCATTGCACCTTTGATTCTTTCCTAGTGGGAAAATAAAAACCTTTGTGCTATCAAAAGGAGTTCAAATCTTCTTGTTGCAATCAATTCCTACTGAAATTGAGACTCCTTAATCCTTATTTCCTCTTTCAATCGATCTATCTCTATTTGGGCTCATTGAATCTCTTATGTTGCCTGAAATTAGGCACTAGTTAGTTTGCTTTACATTTTTTTCTTCTCTTTCTTGAATTTCTTGCTCAACTTTTCAATTTGATCCATGGATTTGAACCACATTCCTCGCATCTCTTGTAGCTCTCTTCGCAATTCTACATTAATATTGTTTTTTTGGCTCGAAGTGTCGGTGAACTCTTTCTATTTTTTCTACAATATTCCTTTGCAGTTTGTTGCATATTGGCCTTCATTTATTCACTCATCTTGCGCTCGATTTTAACATCACACATCATTTTATGGGCCTTGGCTAAAAGCTGATCTTTCTTAGTGTGAGTGGCCTGATGGGATGTGGTTGCTTCTCCTGTATGTCCTACACCTTTCAAAGGTAGGAAATCTCCATATCTTTTTCTCTTATCTCTACCTAGTGTCTATCAATGGTGGCTTTCAAAGTATCAAACTCCACTTGCTTCTTTAATTTCTTTTATATCCTGTTGTAGTTGGTGTACACCACCTTTTGTGTGGCTTTTGAAAGGCCAATTTTGTTGCAAGAGCACACCTCATTCATATTCAGACCTACGGTCTAAATATCATAGTCTTCATATTGAATTTCTCCTTGAGGCTTCGCGACCAATTACTTCATAGTAAAAATCATTAAGGACCTCCATTGTTTATTGAAACATTCCTCAAGCTTTGTAAAAGTCGAGTCCACTATGGTCTTTCCCAATCACTTCTTCTTTCTGTCCTTCCAAGCCTACCTAGTTAATTCTACTTGAGTCTGAATATTCTGTGGGACTCAATACTTTATGCAGCAAGGGGAACACCAAGAAGGAGGCCATATAGGGTGGTGCAGAATGTGCTTCCAGATTCTTGAGCTTGAGGAGAGGAAAAATGGAAGGCTATTGGTGAAAAAGATGGGATACCTCACAAATATTATGAATGTGCAGTACTCATCAGGGTGATAGGTGTAGTGGATGAAAATAGTGGAAATTCCCAACAATAGGCAATGGTGAAGAAAGTTGTAGCATGGGTGGTTCCGAAAATGAAACTTGAGCCTTAGATAAAGTAGTTAAGGTGTCTACCACAACTGTGGTGGAAGATGCATGTTCAACATGCAGGGCTTCCATATGAGGAGCTCATCAAAAAATATGTCTAGGGGTATGTTAAGGATAAGCAAATCAGAATCAACGGATGGGGGATTCTATTTTGTAGATGAGGGGGAAGTAGCTACTAATTATACAATGGAAGAAAGAATAGTAGGAACTAAACTTACCTAGATTGTGGTGGCTGATGACACTCGTAGAGTGAAGTCCACTTTTTCTCCCTCCTTGTCTGAGGAACCTTGCCCACCCAGGTCTTGGATTCTCCTTCTCGTTATAAGGGGTGCACTAGTTGTTCCAAACCCTTCAGTAGCTGACTCTGATGAACCTTGGGATTTTTGAACTTTTGAAGACTTCCTTGAAGATTTTCAGGTCCATTTCGCCTTTATCAGAATGTTGATAGAAGATGAGACCTACTACCAATTTTTTGTACTATTTCTTTTTCTTTCCCTTTTCTAGCTTCAATTGTCGAAGGCAATGAGTTAGCACCTTAGACACTCTCTTGTTCAGGATCCCATTCAATTTCTTCATCCAAATTAGACCCAACTTATTTATCATAAATTTCCTCACATTCTTTGTCAATGGGGATGGCACTGAACAAGGGAGATGTCTATTTAATTTTCTACTGATATCTACAAAAATTGGTTGCTTTCCTTTCAAACCACCCCCTCTTTGTTAGTTGTTTCTTGAAAGACTTTCCCATTTGAAGGCCTAGGTTTAAATTTTCTATAGCATCGTTGAAAGTGAGCCATGGAGATCATATAAATGGTATAGCCTTGAAATCTACATAGGAACCTTGGTTATCTAGGGTCGAATTATATCTTTCCTCCTAGTATGACTGTGACTAATGTTGGAAACCCAATATATTTTTTAGATTGTACTTCCATTTAATGCAAATGATCCTAAGGCTAAGATAGGCCAACTTTCTCGTCAATAGAAAATACTTATCCCTCTTTATAAGTGTCACTTTTCTATTGTGAATAGTAAGGGGAATTACTTGAATGAGCTTTTTCATCCTTCTAGTGTTGTACTTAAGATCCACAATTGACAATTGCCAATATATCTCCAAGGCAAGAGTCCTAGCTATCACATACCTAGGTAGCCAAAAAGGCTCGCCTTCAAACCCATGACATCTGATAAGATTGAAATCCAACCCCATGAACTAGTCCAAAGGGATTTGATGATTTTGCATCCATTCTAGATACCTAGGAGGAAACCTTTATGAAAGCTTTTGGGATAAATATTGCAGCATGGGATTTAGGAAATATTCGATAAACAAATAATAATCATATATACTCGAAAGCACATAGGACCATACTGAAACTGGTTTCAACAACCCTAAACTGCTAAACCTATCGAGGGATAATCCTAGATGGCTAAACAAATTAGGGTTCTGATGTAGAATTTGTTGGATCTCAGTTGTGTTTATAGTTTGTCCTTGATGACAAAATCCCTTTCAGTTGGTTCTCTTTGATGATCAGTCTCAGTTTGGATCTTTATGCTTTATTATGGGACTTCTTTAATGTCTCTTGGTTATTACAGACAGTTATTTGTTATGATTCAAATTCATGGTGATGAGATCTCTGGTTCATGTTATGAATGTTATTTCTTTGACTAACAGAGTTTGACAGATGGTTTCTTTGTCAGGATGGTTCTCCCTGCATACCATAGGTGTATTTCAAATGATTACAAGCCATTTGATTACATTCCTTGAACTCACATTTTTAAAGGCATTGCATTTACCTTGGTTCTGACATCTCATTTGTCTAATGTTTTTGGTTGTTTCTCATTCGGGCTTACACTTATCAGCGTAAGAATGGCAAGGTCTCCCCGATCCATTTTGAAATGTCTGTGTTGCCTTTCAGGAAGACATTTCTGATGTCATAACGATTTGATTTTACATATAGGCAGCTTTCAGCGTGACATTCACATGGTTTTGGCGACATAAAAAGTTCATATCGGCATAAGTTATACCCATTGAAATGATGTCTTAGCGAAGACATATTGTCTCACCAACCGAAGGAAGATGAACTTATCGACAGGAGTTTTGTTATCGGGGTAGTGTCTCACCAAGCGAGAGTTGTGGCATCGTTATATGGTCATAGAAAACTCTTTTGGTCTCATCGACGGCACATTAAAAGTTTCACTTCGGCCAGACTTGGAGTATTCAGTTTAGTATCTCAGCGAATTCAAGTGTGTCTCACCGACCGTATGCATATGGAGACTTATCGGTAAAACTAATGGCTATTGATATAATGTCTTGGCAAGGTTTTCCTATCTTGCCAACTGACAATGTAAAGGTATGCATCTCAGTAAGAGTTTGTGCATCGAAGAAAGGTCTCAGCGAATTTGATTTGTTACACTGACCGAAAACATAAAGGTAGTCTCTTCGGTAAGAACTAGGGTTTTCGGCAAGAGGTCTCAGTGAGTGACCTTCAGTCTCAACAATGGAACATAAAGGGACTTCGTTGGCATAAGATCTAGATTGTCTCAGCGACACCGGATGAAAGGATGACTTTCGGTATGACTCAAGCATTCTACGAGAGGTCTCCCCAACATTGATATGTCTCGCCAATGGAATACAAATGGTCTCTGTCGGTATGAGAATTGAATTCTCTTGGTGATCTAAGGTGTTCAAGATGTTTCGGTATGACACCATATAATCTATGAGAGGTCTCCCCGATGTCGTCATGTTATAGCGACCCGCTTGGGACAGATGGTCTGATCGGCAAGAAAAACCATGTGTCACGGTGACTAATGTGTATTAAGTGGGGTTTCAATAAAACAAAAGGTATTCTATATAACGTCTCCCCGACTGTTGAAGGTTACAGCGAGAAATAGAGGGATGACTGACAATGATAAAGTTTCTTTTGGCATAGGTATTGAATTGTTACGGTGACATGTTGATCACGAGGGCTCTTGGAAAAAAAAAAAAAAAAATTGTCTACAAGATATCTCTCTAATATCAAAAGGCTATAGCAATAGTCAATGGAACAAAAGGGCATCTCGATGAGAAAGACTCTTCTGTCTCAGCGACTGAAATGAATATAACAAAAATGTGATTTCGGGGAAACATTAAAGATCTTCAATATGGTTTCTCCCTGATGGCAGAAGGTCATGGCAACGCACAAGGACAAAGGAACGATCAACGTTATAATTTCCTTCAACATACTTGTTTGGATGTCTCAGCAATTGGAAAGAACATAACACGTGGAAATTGTTGTCTCAGCAAATGATTTTTGAAAACTCATACACTGTGGCCAACATGGATTTTTCTAAGTATAGTTGCATGCTGACATCTTTGGATTGGCATCGAATCTCAGAACCGTAACATGGCAGAATATTCATTGAGTTTCCTTTTTGAGTGGTTACATTTTTGAAATAATGGATGATTTGTAGTTCTTCGGATAAGCATTACTATTGATTTTTACCATCATCTATAGATCATTATGAATCAGCTTCGTATTCTAATAATAGCAAGAGAGTTTCATAATCATGTAAAAAATGCTTGTTGAATATTTCTTGATAACAAACATACTTGAAATGTATATAAAAACCAGTGTTGAAAACTGTGAAGGTGATGTTGGCCAGTAATTCTGAGAGATAGTTATTTTGGCCATATCAAGAGATGTATTGGAAAACTTTGTAATATAGAGTTGGTTTCTTAGAGTATGAGGTAGATAAGAGTGTTGAGTTTCTTGAGCTTACTTGAAAACATAGTGATCATCTTATATTATTATTGTAATTTTGTAATCTGAGTAAGGGGTTGGTGCTCCTTGAGATTGGTGTCTCTAAATAAGGGGTTGGTACTCCTTGAGATTAGTGTCTCTAAATGAGGGGTTGGTGCTTCTTTAGTTGGTGCTCAGAAATTAGCCTATAAGGCATTGTGAATAGTTGATTAAAAAGATTAAGCCACTATGGCAGTTTAGGAGTGGTTTTTCTACCCCAGGAGGGTTTTCCACTGGGCAAATCTTTTGTCTCTTTGTTCTTTTGTGAGCTCACTACTTTTCTATGTTGTTGTAGTTTTAGTTCACTGTTGGGTTTATTACTGTTCTCAATTTTGTTTATGAATGATTACATTTGACTCATGAATGCATTAATTAGAGTAATATTGAGATCAACTCTGAGCTATTTTTTGGCAAACGAAAGATATTTCACTCAAATAGATTGACTTAATGTTGACATATCCTTGTGCTTTCAAAAGTGATTACTCTACTCTATTGTTGAAAGAAAAGGAAATCAGAATTAAACATCTTGGTCGAAGTTGAAAAAGTTTTTGACACTGATTCACCCCCCCCTCTCAGTGTTTGTCCATAACTCCAACAATTGGTATCAGAGCGTAGGGCCCTTTGATAGGTCTAAACCACCTAGGATTGTTCTTGGTTTCTTGGATTAATTTGGTTAGTATGGGAAAGAATAGAAGGAATAAGGGAAAAAGATGTTCTCAGCAAAATGCTATTCATCATGTTCAACCTGAATCTAGTATAAGGAATAACGAGGAAGAGTTCATAAATAGTAGCTCTGAAATAGTAGAGTATCCTAGATCTGGAACTCCTCAGTTCGAAGAAACAAACTTTATTATATGGAAACATAGGATGGAAACATACTTACTTTCTTTAGGATCTGAACTGTGGGCAATAGTTGAAAAGGGTTGTACTACATCTGTAACATCTCCTTCCTCTCTTGAAGAGAAGAAATCACTTGAACTCAATACTAGAGCTATAAATGCTATTTTTAATAACTTTCCAAATAAACTCATTACAAAAGTCATTCATTTCAACAATGCTAAGGAAATTTGGGACAAGTTAACTGAAATGAATCAGAATAGTGAGTTACAAGAGGAGATATCTTTTCATACTGAAATAAGTTGTGAAACATCTAAGAGTGAAGAAGGTGTAAACCTTTATAATTTAGAAAAGAAGTCCAGGGATATCATTGATGAATATTTAGATGATCAAGAAACTTGTGTAAAAGTAGATCAATCTTTGGGTGAAGTCCACTCTGAATAGGAATATGATGAACCAGAAAGTGAGGTTGATTTGGAAGGTGACCTCCTATGTGCCTTAGATACTATTAAGCAACTTAGAAAAGAAAACTAGTTTTTGACAAGACAGCTTCAGCAAAAAAGAGAGTTTGGAAGTCAAGTTAAAAGACAAGGATGAATTGTGTAATAAACTAGAAAATGAAATTGATTCTTTAGAGAAATGTTCAAATAATGATTCCTTGTTAAAAGAACTAACTCTTAAGGATGGAATAATTATAAGTCAGAAAATTGAAATTGAAGAATATAAGAGGATTGCACTCGATGTTGTGAGTTCTGATTTGGAGATTAAAAAGATTGTTTTTCTAAAACTCGAAGAAGAAGTAGTTGCTTTAAGAAAAGAGCTTGAAAGTATCAATGCTCAATTTGGTAAAATTCAGAAATTTTATCATAGTACTAATATATTAAATGAGATGTTGAGTAGGCAAAAGCATTCTAAAGATCCTACATGAGTGGGATATGAGGTTGGAAAAATCTCTACAGACAAATCTAAACATGAAACAATGTTTACTACTTCAGATGGAAAGAATTTTACAGCCAAGCAAACACCAAGTATGAAGGTTGATCTTGGTTATACTATTGCTGCATGAAAGGATAACATTGACACTAGAAGACAATCTAAAGGTATTGATAGAGAAAGGAAAAATGTCTTCAGATCTTCACATCCTTGGCATGATCACTCATTCAGGTATAATCATTCTTTCCAAAGATATTGTTATGTTTGTAATGACTATGGTGATAAGGAAATTGATTGCATAAGAAGGTCAAATAAGAATCATTCTAATGTCCCTAGAAATGAGAATGTGGTGTGTTACAACTGTAACAATTTTGGTCACTTGAGAAGAGACTGTAGAATAAATGAAAGTGATAATGATGTAGGGAACAATGCTGGAAATGTCTATAGGAAGTCATCTATTTCTCAAAACAATCACAAAGTAATTTGTTTTAGATGTAATAACATTGGGCATAAAGTACAGCAATGCAGATTCAATCGAAAGATAGGTACTTTAAGCAAACAAGTGAAAAAGGCTTCATTGGAGTGGAGAAGAAAGAGCAACCAAGATGACAAGAAGAGCAATAGAGATGCCTCTGAGAAAACTCCTTGTGCACTCCTTGCACAAATGTTTCCTTCCAAGTCTTGAGAAGATGCAAAGACTCAAGGGGAGTCTATTATGGTAATATATTTTACTCCTATGGAGTCTAGAATGAGGTATGACATCTTGTATTTGCTTTTGGTGATATAAGATGTTAAGGAATGCTTTTGCTTGGTCTAGTGGTTGACAGTTTTCAGAAGTTTTTGAAATGACAGTGCACTTTGTTCTTAAATGAACTTTTTGGATGTTTGTGTTTTGGAAATAATGTTATGTCCTTGTGACATCTTTGAGTGGTGTGGAGACATATAGATGAGTTCCTCAATATTTCCTGAGTATTAAATGTTATGAGTTATTTTTGTGATGATATTATTTGGTATTGCATGAAGAAGCTAAGTTAAGATTGTGTGCTGAATGAAGATAGTTACAATGTCTTTTGCAAATTTTTATGAAGGAATTGAGTGTTTTCATCTTCTAAGTATGGTACAATGATCTAAGTACGCTGCTACAACAGTCTTGAGAATTGTGTATGTTCATGGGATATGCTCTGATGTTTTTGTTTTGATGAAGAAAGGTGACTGGTAGTATTAACCTGATCGTGTATGGCTGGGACTTATTTTTGAACTTTGAAATTGAGTGTTGTGTGTGAAAGTGAGTGCAAGTTATATATATGAAAGCTGTTTGAATTCATGTTTTGATAGAATCAAAAGGAGAGAGCTTTGGTGTGCTACCTTGAAGATAGATTATCTACGTGATGATTATTAAGTTTCTGATTTTGAAGTAGGAGTTATAGCACGGGTTGTTACTACTGATTTCTCTGATAATTTCTACACATTTGAAGTGAGTGAAGTTGTGTTGTTACTATATGTTTCTTTATTTGCAGCCGGATCTTATGGTATTTGGTTGGCTTCTCAGTTGTGTTTCCTAGCATTGCACATTCTTCTCTTCTATTCTTTGTCATTGAGGCAAAAAGGGGGAGAGTCATTTGTCTTTTTCCATCAAGGACAATGGGGGAGTTTGTTGGTTCTCAGTTGTGTTTATAGTTTGTCCTTGATGAAAAAATCCCTTTCAATTGGTTCTCTTTGATGATCAGTCTTAGTTTGGATCTTTATGCTTTATTATGGAACTTCTTTAATGTCTCTTGGCTATTACAGACAGTTATTTGTTATTATTCAAATTCATGGTGATGAGATCTCTGGTTCATGTTATGAATGCTATTTCTTTGACTAACAGAGTTTGACAGATGGTTTCTTAGTCATGATGGTTCTCCTTGCATACCACAGGTGTATTTCACATGATTACAAGCCATTTGATTACATTCGTTGAACTCGCATTTTTAAAGGCATTGTACAGTTACCTTGGTTCTGAAATCTCATTTTTCTAATGCTTTTGGTTGTGTCTCATTCAGGCTTATACTTATTAGCATAAGAATGGAAGGGTCTCCCTAATCCATTTTGAAATGTCTGTGTTGCCTTTCGGCAAGACATTTCTAATGTCATAAAAATTTTATTTTACATACAGGCAGCTTTCGGTGTGACATTCATGTGGTTTTGGCGATAGAAAAAGTTCATATCGGCATAAGTTATACTCGTTGGAATGATTTTTTAGCGAAGACATATTGTCTCACTGACCGAAGCAAGATGAACTTATCAGCAGGAGTTTTGTTATCGGGGTAGTGTCTCATCGAACTTGAAATGTCTCCCCGACTAGTGCACATGGAAGTCTATCGGCGAGAGTTGTGGCATCATTATATGGTCATAGCAAACTCTTTTAGTCTCACCGAAGGGTGCATTAAAAGTTTCACTTCGGCCAGACTTGGAGTATTTGGTTTAGTATCTCAGCAAATTCAAGTGTGTTTCACCGACCGTATGCATATGGAGACTTATCGGTAAAACTAATGGCTATCGATATAATGTCTTGGCGAGGTTTTCTTGTCTTGCTGACTGACAATGTAAAGGTACGCATCTCGGTAAGAGTTTCTGCCTTGAAGAAAGGTCTTGGCTAATTCGATTTGTTACACCGACCGAAAACATAAAGATAGTCTCTTCGGCAAGAGCTAGGGTTTTCGGCAAGAGGTCTCAGCGAGTGACCTTTGGTCTAGCTGATGGAACATAAACGGACTTTGCCGGCATAAGATTTGGATTGTCTCAGCGACACCGGATGAAAGGATGACTTTTGGTATGACTCATGCATTCTACGAGAGGTCTCCCCGACATTGATATGTCTTGCCGATGGAATCCAAATGGTCTCTATTAGTATGAGAATTGAATTCTCTTGGAGATATAAGGTGTCCGTGTTGTTTCGGTATGACAATATAATCTACGGGAGGTCTCCCTGATGTCGGCATGTTATAGCAACCCGCTTGGGATAGATGGTCTCATCGGCAAGAAAAATTATGTGTCACGGCGAGTAATGTGTATCAAGTGGGGTTTCAGTAAAACAAAAGGTATTCTATATAACGTCTCCCCGACTGTTGAAGGTTACAGCGACAAATAGAGGGATGATTGACAGTGTTAAAGTTGCTTTCGGCATAGGTATTGAATTGTTACATCGACATGTTGATCACGAGGGCTCTCGACAAAAAAATATTTGTCTACAAGATATCTCTCCGATATCGAAAGGCTATAGCGATAGTGAATGGAAGAAAAGGGCATCTCAGTGAGGAAGACTCTTGTGTCTCAGCGACAAACAAATATAACAAAAATGTGATCTCGGGGAAACATAAAAGATCTTCGATATGGTTTCTCCCCGACAGCAGAAGGTCATGGCGATGAATAGGGACAAAGGAATGATCAACGTTATAATTGCCTTTGACATACTTGTCTGGATGTCTCAGCGATTGGAAAGAATAGAAAACGTGGCGACTATTGTCTCAGCAAATGATTTTCGAATCTCAGAACTATTACATGGTAGAATATTCATTGAGTTTCCTTTTTGAGCATTGACATTTTTGAAATAATGGATGATTTGCAGTTCTTTGGATAAGCGTTACTATTGATTTTTACCATCATCTACAAATCATTATGAATCAGCTTCATATTCTAATAATAGCAAGAGAGTTTCATAATCATGTAAAAAATGCTTATGAAGATTTCTTGATAACAGACATACTTGAAATGTATATAAAAACCAGTGTTTTAAAATCTAAAGGTGTTGCTGGCCAGTAATTCTGAGAGACAGTTAATTTGGTCGTATCAAGAGATGTATTAGAAAACTCTATAATACAGAGTTGGTTTCTTAGAGTATGAGGTAGATAAGAGTGTTGAGTTTCTTGAGCTTACTTGAAAATAGAGTGATCCTCTGATATTATTATTGTAATTATGTAATCTGAGTAAGGGGTTGGTGCTCCTTGAGATTGGTGTCTCTAAATAAGGGGTTGGTACTCCTTGAGATTGGTGTCTCTAAATGAGGGGTTGGTGCTCCGTGAGTTGATGCTCAAAAATTAGCCTATAAGGCATTGTGAACAGTTGATTAAAAAGATTAAACCAATATGGCAGTTTAGGAGTGGTTTTTCTACCCCAGGAGTGTTTTCCACTTGGAAAATATTGTGTCTCTTTGTTCTTCTGTGAGCTCACTACTTTTCTATGTTGTTGTAGTTTCAGTTCACTGTTGGGTTTATTACTGTTCTCAATTCTGTTTATGAATGATTACATTCAAATCATGAATGCATTAATTAGAGTAATATTGAGATCAAATCTGAGCTATGTTTTGGAAAATGAAAGATATCTCACTCAAATCATATTTTCATAAGTTGTCAAATAGATTGAGTTAATGTTGTCATATCTTTGTGCTTTCAAAAGTGATTAATTTACTCTATTGTTGAAAGAAAAGGAAATCAGAATTAAACATCTTGGTCGAAGTTGAAATTTTTTTTGACACTGATTCACCCCCACTGTCAGTTTCTGTCCATAACTCCAACAATTGGTATCAGAGCGTAGGGTCCTCTGATAGGTCTAAACCACCTAGGATTGTTCCTGGTTTCTTGGAGTACTTTGGTTAATATGGGAAAGAACAAAAGGAATAAGGGAAGAAGATGTTCTTAGCAAAATCCTATTCATCATGTTCAACCTGAATCTAGTATAAGGAATAATGAGGAAGAGTTCATAAACAATAGCTCTGAAATAGTAGAGTATCCTAGATCTGGAACTCCTCAGTTCGAAGAAACAAAATTTATTATATGGAAACATAGGATGGAAACATACTTACTTTCTTTAGGATCTGAAGTGTGGGCAATAGTTGAAAAGGGTTGTACTACATCTGGAACATCTCCTTCCTCTCTTGAAGAGAAGAAATCACTTGAACTCAATACTAGAGCTATCAATGCTATTTTTAATAACTTTCCAAATAAACTCATTACAAAAGTCATTCATTTCAACAGTGCTAAGGAAGTTTGCGACAAGCTAAATGAAATGAATCAGAATAGTGAGTTATAAGAGGAGATATCTTTTCATATTGAAATAAGTTGTGAAACATCTGAGAGTGAAGAAGGTGTAAACCTTTATAATTTAGAAAAGAAGTCCAGGGAGATCATTGATGAATATTTAGATGATCAAGAAACTTGTGTAAAAGTAGATCAATCTTTGGGTGAAGTCAACTTTGAATAGGAATATGATGAACCAGAAAGTGAGGTTGATTTAGAAGGTGAACTCCTATGTGCCTTAGATACTATTAAGCATCTTAGAAAAGAAAACAAATTTTTGACAAGACAACTTCAACAAAAAGAGAGTTTGGAAGTCAAGTTAAAAGACAAGGATGAATTGTGTAATAAACTAGAAAATGAAATTGATTCTTCAAAGAAATGTTCAAATAATGATTCCTTGTTAAAAGAACTGACTCTTAAGGACAGAATGATTATAAGTCAGAAAATTGAAATTGAAGAATATAAGAGGATTGCAAATGTTGTGAGTTCTGATTTGGAGATTAAAAAGATTGTTTTTCTAAAACTTGAAGAAGAAGTAGTTGCTTTAAGAAAAGAGCTTGAAAGTATCAATGCTCAATCTGGTAAAATTCAAATTTTTTATCATAGTACTATTATATTAAATGAGATGTTGAGCAGGAAAAAGCATTCTAAAGATCCTACAGGAGTGGGATATGAGGTTGGACAAAGCTCTACAGACAAATCTAAACATGAAACAATGTTTACTACTTCAGATGGAAAGAAGTTTATAGCCAAGCAAACACCGAGGATGAAAGCTGATCTTGGTTACAGTATTGCTGCATCAAAGTATAACATTGACACTAGAAGACAATCTAAAGGTATTAATAGAGAAAGGAAAAATGTCTTCAGATCTTCAAATCCTTGGCATGATCACTCATTCAGGTATAATCATTCTTTCCAAGGATATTGTTATGTTTGTAATGACTATGGTCATAAGGCAATTAATTGCATAAGAAGGTCAAATAAGAATCATTCTAATGTCCCTAGAAATGAGAATGTGGTGTGTTACAACTGTAACAATTTTGGTAACTTGAGAAGAGACTGTAGAATAAATACAAGTGATAATGATGTAGGGAACAATGCAAACAATCACAAAGTAATTTGTTTTAAATGTAATAACATTGGGCATAAAGTACAACAATGCAGATTCAATAGAAAGACAAGTACTTTAAGCAAACAAGTGAAAAAGGCTTCATTGGAGTGGAGAAGAAAGAGCAATCAGGATGAGAAGAAGAGCAATAAAGATGCCTCCGAGAAAACTCCTTGTGCACTCCTTTCACAAATGTTTCCTTCCAAGTCTTGAGAAGATGCAAAGACTCAGGGGGAGTCTATTATGGTAATATATTTTACTCCTATGGAGTCTAGAATGAGGTATGACATCTTGTATTTGCTTTTGGTGAAATAAGATGTTAAGGAATGTTTTTGCTTGGTCTAGTGGTTGACAGTTTTCAAAAGTTTTTGAAATGACAATGCACTTTGTTCTTAAATGAACTTTTTGGATGTTTGGGGTTTGGAAATAATGGTATGTCCTTATGACATCTTTGAGCGGTGTGGAGACATATAGATGAGTTCCTCAATATTTCCTGAGTATCAAATGTTATGAGTTATTTCTATGATGATATTATTCGGTATTGCATGAAGAAGATGAGTTAAGATTGTGTGCTAAATGAAGATAGTTACAATGTCTTTCACAAATTGTTATGAAGGAATTGAGTGTTTTGGTCTTTCGAGTATGGTATAGTGATCTAAGTAGGTTGCTATAGTATTCTTGAGAACTATATATGTTCATGGGATATGCTCTGATGTTTGTGTTTTGATGAAGGAAGGTGACTGGTAGTATTAACCTGATCATGTAAGGCTGGGACTTATTTTTGAACTTTGAAATTGAGTGTTGTGTGTGAAAGTGAGTGCAAGTTCTATATATGAAAGCTACTTGAATTCATGTTTTGATAGAATCAAAAGGAGAGAGCTTTGGTGTGCTACCTTGAAGATAGATTATCTGCATGATGATTATTAAGTTTCTTATTTCGAAGTGGGAGTTATAGCATCGGTTGTTACTGCTGATTTCTCTGATAATTTCTGTGCATCTGAAGTGAGTGAAGTTTTGTTGTTACTGCATGTTGCTCTATTTGCAGCCAGATCTTATGGTATTTGGTTGGCTTCTCAGTTGTGTTTCCTAGCATTGCACATTCTTCTCTTCTATTCTTTGTCATTGAGGCAAAAAGGGGGAGAGTCATTTGTGCTTTTCCATCAAGGACAACGGGGGAGTTTGTTGGATCTCAGTTGTGTTTATAGTTTTTCCTTCATGATAAAATCCCTTTCAGTTGGTTCTCTTTGATGATCAGTCTTAGTTTGGATCTTTATACTTTATTATGGCACTTCTTTAATGTCTCTTGGCTATTACAGATAGTTATTTGTTATGAATCAAATTCATGGTGATGAGTCTCTGGTTCATGTTATGAATGTTATTTCTTTGACTAACAGAGTTTAACAGATGGTTTCTTTGTCAGGATGGTTCTCCTTGCATACCACAGGTGTATTTCACATGATTACAAGCCATTTGATTACATTCCTTGAACTCACATTTTTAAAGGCATTATAGTTACCTTGGTTCTGACATCTCATTTGTCTAATTCTTTTGGTTGTTTCTCATTCGGGCTTACACTTATCAGCGTAAGAATGGCAGGGTCTCCTCGATCCATTTTGAAATGTTTGTGTTGCCTTTCGGCAAGACATTTCTGATGTCATAACGATTTGATTTTACATACAAGCAGCTTTCATCTTGACATTCACATGGTTTTGGCAACAGAAAAAGTTCATATCGGCATAAGTTATACCCGTAATAATGATGTCTTAGCGAAGACATATTGTCTAACTGACTGAAGGAAGATGAACTTATCGGCAGGAGTTTTGTTATCGGGGTAGTGTCTCATCGAACTTGAAATGTCTCCCGACTAGTGCATGTGGAAGTCTATCGGTGAGAGTTGTGGCATCGTTATATGGTCATAGCAAACTCTTTTGGTCTCACCAACAGGGACATTAAAAGTTTCACTTCAACCAGACTTGGAGTATTCAGTTTAGTATCTCAGCGAATTCAAGTGTGTCTCACCGACCGTATGCATATGGAGACTTATCGGTAAAACTAATGGCTATCAATATAATGTCTTGGTGAGGTTTTCCTGTCTTGTCGACTGACAACATAAAGGTATGCATCTCGGTAAGAGTTTGTGCATCGAAGAAAGGTCTTGGAAAATTTGATTTGTTACACCGACTAAAAACATAAAGGTAGTCTATTTGGTAAGAGCTAGGGTTTTCGGCGAGAGGTCTCGGCAAGTGACCTTCGGTCTTGCCGATGGAACATAAAGGGACCTCGTCGGCATAAGATCTGGATTGTCTCAGCGACACCGGATCAAAGGATGACTTTCGATATGACTCAAGCATTCTACGAGAGGTCTCCCCGACATTGATATGTCTAGCTGATGGAATACAAATGGTCTCTATCGGTATGAGAATTGAATTCTCTTGGCGATCTAAGGTGTTGAAAACTGAGAAGGTGCTACTGGCCAGTAATTCTGAGAGATAGTTATTTTGGTCATATCAAGAGATGTATTGGAAAACTTTGTAATAGAAAGTTGGTTTCTTAGAGTATGAGGTAGATAAGAGTGTTGAGTTTCTTGAGCTTACTTGAAAACAGAGTGATCCTCTGATACTGTTATTGTAATTCTATAATCTGAGTAAGGGTTTGGTGCTCATTGAGATTGGTGTCTCTAAATAAGGGGTTGGTACTCCTTGAGATTGGTGTCTCTAAATGAGGGGTTGGTACTCCTTGAGTTGGTGCTTAGAAATTAGCCTATAAGGCATTGTGAATAGTTGATTAAAAAGATTAAGCCAGTATGGCAATTTAGGAGTGGTTTTTCTACCCCAGGAGGGTTTTCCACTCGGCAAATCTTTTGTCTCTTTGTTCTTCTGTGAGCTCACTGCTTTTTTGTGTTGTTGTAGTTTCATTTCACTATTGGGTTTATTACTGCTCTCAATTCTATTTATGAATGATTACATTCAACTCATGAATGCATTAATCAGAGTAATATTAAGATCAAATATGAGCTATGTTTTGGCAAATGAAAGATATCTCACTCAAATCATATTTTCATAAGTTGTCAAATAGATTGAGTTAATGTTGTCATATCTTTGTGCTTTCAAAAGTGATTACTCTACTCTATTGTTGAAAGAAAAGGAAATCAGAATTAAACATCTTGGTCGAAGTTGAAATTTTTTTTGACACTGATTCACCCCCCCTCTCAGTGTCTGTCCATAACTGCAAAAAAATTAAAATAACCAAGAAAGATGAATACCTAAAATTAGAATAATGGTGGTACTTGCTCAACTGATTGAGCATCCTCTCAACAATAGTTGTGTCAAAGTCAAATAGGCATTTCCATTTCTCTTTCTTGAGCTTAAAAGCTAAACCCATCTAGTATTCATGGACATTTTCATTATGGTCCAAAACATACACAAAAGCCAACATAGAAAACACATCTTTCAAGTCTGATTTGAATAGACTAAATGACAAAGCAAATTTGGGCCCTTCATCTTCAAGTCCCTTGTTTCATCTTGGTAGAAAGACATCATATCTCTATGACTTATCCAAAAATTCTTCATACCATCCCATAAGAAAAAGTTGGCCTCCATACGAGCATGGATGCATAACATATCCCTAATTGTCACAAAAATTATGGTGACTTTGAGCTCACCACCTTTGATGGTTCCACTCACCCTGTCTATCTTTTTGGAATAGATATCCACCAATTATGGGCATGGATGAGTGTAGGGAAACATGCACTGTGGAAAAGCACAATGCTAGATCCTTGCTCCTAAGCCAACAACTTTCCCCACTACTGACTTGGTGACCATCCTTTGCAAATCCCCTTCCCACAAACCTTTGGGGTTGGTATGCAACTTTAGATCAAAGATATTGTTTACAAAATCCTTGAATGAATTTGGATCGATGCAGTCTCTATGAATTACTCTTCTAGTATAGGGAAAGTCTCATTCTTCTAGCATTGGTGCATTGGTGAAAGGGATATCCCCAAATACATCGACATATGTTGGTTGGGAGAAAGCACCCCTACCAGAAGACAATGCTTTAGTGGCCATTATCATAATTGTTTCGAAAGGTTTCTACAACACTTTCTTTTGGACTTAGAGAATTATACTTTTGCACAAAGCCCATACTTAGAAACTGATTACTTTAGTGATCAATTTTCTCATGCATTAAAGAGTAAATGCATAGGTGCCAATGTTATTCTTTCAAGTACTGCTAGGGAAGGGTACAACGTGCGGTATAAGCACCTACATTCTTAGGAAACAAAACCTCTACCTTGGAAAGGGAATTTCAGTATATTTCTTGCTAAGTTTTTGGTGAAGAATGGCCTTAAAAAATTGGAGACATAATTAGAAAATATGTATGTTTTAATTAAGCAAGAATTTGCTTTTAATTATGGTCTTTTCAAGTGATAGATTTGGTTGATGATCATGAAAGTGACAAACACATGGGGATACATCATATATTTTTTTAGTGATATCATCACCTACATTTAATCCCAAACCACTGTGAAATCCTTGATGTACGATTTTCCTTCAACTGTTACCACCAACATGCATTTCCTATTTTCATTTTGATAGGGAAAAATGTTTTCCATTTACCAGCTTTTTGATTCACATTTTTCTATAAATAGAATGTCACCTTCACCAAAATATTCATTAATTTTGCAAGTCTTTTCCATTCTTTATTTTTCTTTTAGATAAAAATGGGTACTGCAGTTAGACTTTTGAGTCAAAAGTTGTAGGCTTCTTTTGTTGGAGAAATCTTTGATGGAAAAATCAAATGGTGGACCAAAGACCACCTATCTATTAAGGTATTGGGGAAAGAACATGCTAGGGACCTGGACTAGCATCATTGTAATATGAACATCATCTCCTGGTTTTTTGCATCTCTATTAGACCTAGACATCACAAATCCATGGATAGTAGAAATTTGTTGAACAATGTTTTGTCCAATGTACTTGGAAGGAATTTAGGAGATTGTCAATGTGAACATTCCTGGTGTTAGAATTACTTTTGCATGGACTGATGATACATGTTGATGATTTAAATTTGGGAAGGTTTCCTTAGATCTATGTAATGAGCGTTCTACTATCATGTTATCTTGAAAAATTGTGTTTTACTTGCTGCCAGCTAGAGGTTGTGCCCTTTTTTTTCTATTACTTTAATATTTTTGATGAATGATTGATGAATGTCATCTTTTGGCCACTTCTGAGAAGAATAATTTTGTACTTTTCCCCCTTTGATCTCATGAGCTCGAATAAAATAGAGGCCTTCATTCCCTAACTATAATTAATATTTTGGCATATAAATACAATATAGTTTTTCTCTATTTTAGCACTTGTTTTATTTTCAAAACATTTTTTTTTTTTTTTTACATATGGTACATAATTTTGAAATTTCAAATAACTATGGGCTTTTAATTGAATAGTTTCAAGTGAATACGATTCACTAGCATTCCCAAAATGTTTATGTCCATGTCTTCAAGCTCATATGCATTGTTGGCCTTACATTTAGAAAATCTAAAAGGTCCCTTCCATAGGGAATCAAATTTAGCATGTTGTCTTGGTTTCACAAACTATTCATTGAATTATCGCACAGGACTTCGCTCCCTGAAACTTGGGCTAGAAGTTTTTTTTTCAAATTATCATTTGACTACATGTTGGTACTTAATCATAGTGTCAAACACCTTTTCTCTTTTCTCTTCAAGGCTTAGTAGCTAAGCAAGCCTCACTTCCATCCCCCTACTTTCTTCAACCTCTAAAGACTTTAGCAATTATAGCATTGGAATCTCCATTGAAATGAGTAGGACTACTTCCTTCTCGTATACCAACTTGTAGGGAGAGGCCTTTAGGATTTTCTGAGGAGTAATGTGATCTATCCATAAGGCTTCTTTTAGATGCCTGTGCCATTCTTTTTTATTTTTCAACCTGGTGTGTTTGATTAGCCTAATCAAGTTCTTGTTGGTGTATTCTGCCAGTTTGCTCCCCTGTGGGTAGTATTTTGATGAGTTCTTTAGGTAGAACTCATGCTTGAGAGTGAATTTATACATACCAGACCCCACAAAGGCTCATGCATTATCTGAAATGATGGTATTTGAGGACCTAAACCTTTCCACCAACTCTTCTAGGAAGTGAATGATCTCAACTTTAATGTCATTAATAGTAAGTTTTTCTAGATTAAACTATGTTTGTTTTTTATCATCAATGTTTCAGATCACACTCAGTGATCCATAATTAGGATGAAAAGAACTGTATGAAACTAAAAATGATTGATAGCAAACCAAACTTAATTAAAAATATGGGGCAGTGGGGATGTTGCACAAGAATTGAAATGGGAATTTTAGATAAATATAAAAAAAGGTAAAATAAAAATAAAGAAACCAAAATAAATTGACAAAGGATAAGAGGGAAAATAAACCACTTAATCAAAGAAACCTAAAGGAAGAAAACAAAACTAAGGATCAAAAGGTAAAAATAGTAAAAATCCCATTTCAAAATCTTACAAAGTTAAAAAAGGAAAAAATAAATTCTAAAAGTTGGGAAAAAACAAAAAAAATAATAAAAATGAAAACCTTAGAAAGAACAAAAACAATTAAAAGAAAAACCAATGAAATTAAAATATCCCTAGAAAGAGAAAAATAAATCAAAAGATTAGAGAAGCAAAGACAAACAAATAACATTAAGCACACAAATGAAGCAAAAAATATTGAACCAAAGATCAAAAACGAAAACAAAATAGTATAAATTGAAGAAATTAAAATGGGTAAAAATGCTATGAAACAAAAAGGAAACAAAAAACCAAAAATATACTGAGTTAGGCCAAAAAAGAGATAAAATTGATAAAAAAGAAGGAACCCAAAATAATTAGAAAACAAAAAGCCAAAATAATAATAAAACAAAGAGTATAGGAAATAAAGTAAACAAAGAAAACGCAAAAGAGACCCAAAGCTTTAAAGAACAAAAAGAACTATAAGAAAAAGAAAAACATTTAAATTAAATTCTTATTTTAATATCTTAAGAAGTTAATCTTAAAAAGAAAAGAGAAAATCAAAGAAGATGAGAAACAATAATTAGAATAATATCAAGCAAAAATTAAAAAAATGAAATAAATTCAAAATAAACCAAAATAAGAAAGATTGATTAGAAACAAAAAGATAATGGAAAATTTAAGTAAAATATTAAAAGCAAGGAGAAAATAAGCAATAAAATAAAAAATAAAGAAAGACAGAAGCCAAAAAATGAAAAGAAACAAAAAATTGAGAAAGAACAAAAACAATTAAAAGCAGACAAAAGCCAAAGAAATTAGAAAAGCAATGAAGAAACAATAGAAACCTAAAGCTTTTTTAAAAATGAATAAAAATAAAGAAAAAACAAGACCTAGAAGACCAAAGTGGTTAATAATCTTCTAGGTTTTTAAAGAGAAAATGGAAAGAGAGAAGAAAGGGTGAGAGAAGGAAGAGACAAAGGTAAGGAGAGAGAAAAGAGAGAAGAAGAGGGGAGAAACAAAGGCGAAGAGAGAAGAAAGAGGGAGAGTACAAAGGGTAAAAAAGTTGGGGGAGTGGGGAGGAGGAAAAAGAAAGGTCCCAAGAAGGGGAGGGACAAGGTAAAAATAAAAGACAAGAAGAGATGAGGGAAAATGGGGAGGAATGGGGAAGTGGGGGGAGCTAGGAGGGGGGTTGGGG
>VDFB02086081.1:41216206-41310655 GCA_007258455.2 Sequoia sempervirens | reverse complement strand
TCTACCCTATACCCTAAACCCTTAACCCTTAACCGTTAAATCCTCTACCATATACCGTAAACCCTAAAACCTTATCCCTTAAACCCTCTACCATATACCATTAACCCTTAGGTGTATGTGTACACAAATTGGATATTTGATTCAAACTGGATATCCAATTTCTATTACTAAAATCATACCATTAGAAAACATTTTAATCAAACCAAATATCAAATTGTATCAAATATTATATTATAATGAATACCAAATTTTTGGGCCTTAGAAAAACCTCATGTGGACCATTTTGAGCATTCCAACATACCCTACATTTTTTTGCAGGCTACAAATGCGCAGTTTCAGATAGGAAGAGACAAAGATAAAATTTTTGGAGCATATTCTACTAAAATTTGTCATAAGAAATAAGTTTTTAGCATCTTTTATGAGGTACAATGGGGATTAGTAGTCATCAAAAGCAAAAAAGTAAGATAAAGCTTACAAAAGAAAAAATTGAAGCATATAGACAAAGAGATAGAGAAGTTCATAGGAAGAGAAGACAATGTATGCTAAATATTGGTGAACCTAACCCCTATGGTCTTTCAAGTGAAGAGGAAATTGAATATGTTCAAGGTGAAAATATTCAAGGTGAAAATGTTGGAAATGAAGATGTTGAACACGATATTGAAATTTGGAATGAAAATATTGAATTTGATAATGAAAATGTTCAAGGTGAAAATATTGGATTTGAAGATGTTGAACATGATATTCAAATTGGGAATGAAAATATTGAAATTGATAATGAAAATGTTCAAGGTGAAAATGTTGGATTTGAAGATGTTGAACATGATATTGAAATTGGGAATGAAATTATTCAAATTGATATTGAAAATGTTCATTGTGAAAATATTGGAAATGAAGATTTTGAACATAATATTGAAGCAATTGTAAATTATGTTTCACCAGATTACATGAGAAATGAATAACCTTGTGTGGAAGAAAGACATATTCCAAATTCAAGACCTTCAAGATCCCCTAAATGGTTACTTGAAATTGATGAGAACATTATAAAGAATTTTGAACCAGCAAGAGGTCAACACGAACTGTTCGGTTGTGGGCTAGAAGATTTTTCAACCAATATTTTAACCATAAGACATTGACCGAGCAATGCCAACTTTTTGTGCAATTGCTAAAGATGCAAAAGATGAGACCTTTTCTAGCCAAATTGAAGATTCGTGTGAACAAGAAAATTGAAAAAAAATATGTTATTGTCAAAAATATTTTTAGTGCTCTCACGTCTATTGGAAAAAATAACAAGGAAAAGGATAAGAGAGCTACTCAAAGAGTCATTACAACTGCCCTAGTAAGCCATCAATTGAAAAACGCTCACTTTGTATTGATTTTGACATAAATCATAAAACATTGGATAAAGCACTTGCAAGAAGATAAAGAATGGATGATCCTCTTCAAAATGATAAATGGGTTTTTGCTAGGAGGCTTCCACATGTTGATAAGAAGCTAACCAATAATGTAAAGTAGGTAATTCAACAATTTTGGCATGATAACTCTAGAGTATCACCCAATGCAAAGGATGTTTTAAAGTTAAGAATTGGAAATTGAGACTGTACACCACATCCTAAACATTTTTTGGAATCAAGCCAAATAATGTTGTTCAAAAAATTTATTGAAACACATCCAAATATGGAAATCTTGCAAAGGAATTTTCAAGGTTTGAAGCCATTTTATTGTGTGCCTCTTAAGATTCGTAATACTTGTTGTTGCAAATACCATGTGGAGTTTTCAATGTACCATGAGCTATTATGCTATATCCATTGTACTTTGCACACTAATGAAATTTTGCAGGAGGGTGGTGGAATGCATCTTCTAAAATCATCAAGGAACTTGCTAGATCTTTTTTTATGTTCTAGAGTTGATCATTGCTTTTTCTATAGAAATGATTGTTTAAATGTAAAGTGCTCACAATGTGGTGGCTTGTCAAAGTTTGTTCAATGTTTTCATGAGAGTTCCGAACATGAATTTGGAAAGAAGCTTGTTGAGAAAAAGAGATATGAGATAGTCAAATATACTTTATAGAGTGGAGGTGAAGGTTCTAGATGTGAGTTGGTTACAAAAGAATGCAATGTTGCTGATTTTATTTCATATTTTAAGGATAATATTTTCTACAAGTATGCAAGGCATAGTCATAGGTCTTAGTGGTTGGATCAACAATTTAGGATGTGTAAGGACTCTTTTTCGATTAGCACTATTATATTAGTGGTTGATTTTGCATAAAACTACACATTGCAACCACAAAATGAGGTACAATCTCATTATTACAATTCCATTCAAATTGCTATTTTTTTCCACATAACGTTTAGACATGCACTTGATAGTACAAGGGAGGATCGAAAGATAATCAGAGAGTATCATTTTTATATGAGTGATGATAGATCTTACTCGTCTGAGTATGTCCAAGATTTTTTTAGATTTTTTTTGAGTTCTTGCAAGAGCATGATATAGCACTAGGTCGACATCTCATTTGGTCAAATAATTGCACACGTTAATTCAAGAATGCTCGTATGCTTTATTGGTTGAGTAGAATGCATGTAGAGAGCGGTCTACCTCATATTTAGAGTTTTTTTTTAAGTTGGACATGGGAAAGAGGAGCATGATGGAGTAGGTGCATGCATAAAGAGAGCTCTAGTTAAGGAGCAATTGAAGATTTCAAGAGCAAAATTCAGCGATGCACGTTCTATTGTTGATTGGTGTAGTTCAACATTGTCACCGGGAGAGACACTTGATTCAATAGTGCACATATTATTTTGGTTGGTTGAGGAGGGTATAGTGGGAGGCAGATTGAATTGTCATACAATCAAATATTCTTCAAATATGTATTCATTTTGAAGCTCAGATGTAGGCACATTGACCATTTGGGCATGAGAGTTGGTTTTTTTTGTCAGAGTTGTATTCAGTGCGAGTGGGATCAATGTGAGTCAAGTGAGTGGGTGGGTACATGGGTTCCATAGTATCTAACTCCTTTATCTCAAACAATATCCATGACAAATGACACAATGGAAAGTTTAGTTGATTATGATTGGCTTTCAGATCTACTATAGCCAGGACATGTTTTTATATTTGTTGCACCATAGGGGAATGAAGAGAGATTAAACTATTGGTTGGCTTGATGTGTGTGGATTAAACATAAGCTAACAAAACCAATGGAAGATGATGCTGGTTTTTTGTATCCTACAGGTTCAATTGTGGTTGTAGGAACTTGGTTGTGAACATACATGATTAGAAAGAATGGCATACCTACATTTGAAGACTACGAGAAACAAAAAACCATTCTCATGTATTCACACCTTGTTATAGCAACAAATGTTAAGTTGTTGAAGCATCATGGTAGACCAAAGACAAAACAACTATGGACACTTAGTAATGATGATCATGAAGCAATATTGGATACTCTTAAGCAAAGAGATGACCCTTCATGCACACTTGAATAACTTTTTCAAGAATGGAAGGTACAATGCTTATGTTCATTATGCTTAAGTTCATTAGTGTTCTTTATTTAATACTGATATTTTGCATACTATTGCAATGTAGGTGTCATTAATAGTGATATTTTGTATGCACTTTTGTGATATTTTTGGCACGATTGATCATGGACCTATTGCAACAATAGCCATCTTTGATCCTTTCGAAGAGGTATGCGACAAATTAGAACAATATATATTTTTTATTCTAAGCATCTTTGTTAGTCTAAGCATCTTTTCTATTGTGACAATATAGATTTCTCATTTTCCCACTTTTGCACACTGATACATTTTGATCAATTTTTCGACGACGATGTCAGGTCAAAATTTTGACATTTCAAATGTCATCAAAATTCTGACGCAATAACAGTGACAAACAGCCATCAAAATTTTGACAGGCCGTTGTCAAAAAATTGATCAAAATGTATCAATGGCAATATTCCTAGCATGATTAATCATAGACCTGCTACAAAAATAGCTAGCTCTGATCCTTTCAGAGAGGTATCCAACAAATTACAACAATATAGACTGGTTATTCTAAGCATCTTTTATAGTTTGCATTACCATCTCATAATATTTTTTGTCATTTAGAATAATATAGATTGGTTATTATAAGCATATTTTATAGTTTGCATCACCAATTCATCATCATTCAGGTTGTTTAGATTAATATAGATTTGTTAGTATAAGCATCTTTTCTATTGTGATAATATAGATTTCTCATTTTCCCACTTTTGCAATATTCCTGGCATGATTGATAATGGACCTGCTACAACAATAGCCAACTTTGATCCTTTCAGAGAGGTATACGACAGATTACAACAATATATATTGGTTATTATAAGTGTCTTTTATAGTTTGCATTACCATCTCATCATATTTTGTGTCATTTAGAATAATATATTTTGGTTATCTAAGCTACCTTGATGGTTTGTATAGGTGCTTGTCAATCTAGAATGTGAACATACTACTATTGTGGAAGACTGTGCCCTAAATGCCTACAATAGGAAAATTTTGTAAAATTTGAATTTTCAAATGTGAAACAATGTAAAAAGGTCATAACTGTGTATGGGCATAATCTATATCTTGTAATTTTTTTTAAATATGGGTCAAATGTATGGCATTCTATAAAGGGTATGTTTAAAATGTAAAGGGGTTAGTATTTTGGAAACTCATAGGTTGAATTAGTCATACAAGTGTATTTTTTGTTATTGTTATTGGGACAATTCTATAATAACTTTTTGTACATAATCGAGCTAAAACCAAAGGTTTTCTTCCTAGTTCTTTCCTATTAGTATGCTCATTTTAACAAGGTTTTTTAATATCTCCTATTTATATATAATAAATTACATTGTCTTACCACATTTTCTCCTCAAATCCAACTTGGGTGCAACTTCTTTTTAGCAACTTTCATGAGGTTTTTAAGGAAACCAATGTTTCCAACCTTGCCACACCCTATAAACTCATCAAACATGTCTATTAGGACCTGCACAAGCTTTATCCAACCTTAAATCTTGTTGCCCCCACGTTTCATTAACATTAGCAAGTTGTAACCACCATTTTTCACCTAATTTCACTCATTTTTGCCATGCATGAAAACTCACCAAATCAAGTTCAAACATTTCAACCTCTCTAAACCCACATAGTCACCTTATATAGTCCTAATAAAATCTACCAAGGCCATACCATCTAGCTATAGACCGTACAATATATGGTATGGAATTACCACTTTGGACTCTTAAGGGAAATTGTCGGTCCAATGTAGCTTGGAGTGATTTAGCATATTTGGGTGCAAAAGAGGACCATCCCTAGCATAAACATACCCATACAAACATTTTGGAATAGTCCATTTAGTTGTATGGGTTGTAAAATGAAAGTTTCACCACTTTGCAACTTTACACTACTTGCATCTGACAATTTTTTCCTCAACTAAAAACTTGCCACCACAGGAAAACACCTTCGTGATAGCAAAAACTAAGAGAGGTTATTGTAGATGGGCCAAACATGATCCCATAGCCAAACATCCCTAGTGTAAACATACCCATCCAAACATGTTGGAATAGTCTATTTGGTCGTATCAGTTGCTGAATGAAAGTTGCACCACTTTGCAACTTTACACTGCTTGCATCTAACAACTTTTCCCTCAACTGCAAACTTGCCACCATGGGAAAACACCTCTGAGATAGAAAAAACTAAGAGAGGTTATTGTAGATGGGAAAAAAAATGACCCCATAGCCTCAAATAGAGATTCTATAAATGTCACAGTTTTTGAGAAATAACCCTTCAAAGATTGTTGTTTTTTAGCACTTTGGACTCTTAAGGGAAATTGTCGGTCCAATGTACCTCGAAGTGATTTGGCGTATTTGGGTAAAAAATAGGACCATCCCTAGTGTAAATGTACCCATCCAGACGTGTTGGAATATTCCATTTGGTCATACGAGTTGCAGAATGAAAATTGCACCACTTTGCAACTTTACACTGCTTGCATTTGACAACTTTTCCCGCAACTAAAAACTTGCCACCATGGGAAAAAACCTCCGAGATAGAAAAAACTGAGAGAGGTTATTGTATATGGGAAAAACACGATTCCATAGCCTCAAACGGAGAGTCTATAAACATCACAATTTCTAAGAAATATCCCTTCAAAGATTGTTTCCTTTTAGCACTTTTGACTCTTATGGGAAATCATCGGTCTAGTGTAGGTTAGAGTGATTCGGTGTATTTGCGTGCAAAAGAGGACCATCCCTATCATAAACGTACCCATCCAGATGTGTTCAGATAGTCTTTTTTGTTGTATGAGTTGTTGAATGAAAGTTGCACCACTTTGCAACTATACACTACTTGCATCTGACAACTTTTCCCTCAACTGAAAACTTGCCACCACAGGAAAATTCCTCTGAGATAGAATTTGTTGCTTTATGACACAACTCAAGATTTTTTGTGGTGTTCTTATAAAGATCAAGTGTTTAAAGGGCACTCACTTTGTGAAAGGGGGCTAATTCACTAGCCTAGAATAGGGGTATGCTATTGGTTCTCAAATTTGGTCCAAAGGAGTCAAGGGTAGTTTTCACATATGTTTTCATCCCCACTCTGCATCAATCCATAGCTTGTTTGAAAGAACTTGTTTTAGGATTTTAGCCATAACAACAAGCCAGTGAACTGTTTGATAAAAAGCTTTGGTACACATGTATGAAAAATGTGGTAGCATAGACAAGGCAGTGAACTGTTTGAAAAAATGCCTCAAAGAAATATGGTCTCATAAAATTCCATGAAAAGAAAATGCAATTGATAGCTTCTCCTAGTTATTAGTTATGTAATGTGAAGTAATTGCATAACTGCTTAGGTTGACTTTGTAAAACTATATTGTAATTGAAATTTTTTCATGTATCAACATCTAGTTTTTAGTTATGCAATGTGAAGTAATGCTTTGATTTTGAAAGATGTACATTGCAATGTAATCATTGATATGAATATAAACTACATAATACAACCATTATTTTTTATGATATTTTACATTGATATTTAACCATTGCTCACTTTATTAAATTTTCAAAGAGTTTAATCATGCACATGAGGATTGTCAACTTCTATATATCAAATTATCCAATAATCTTGAGCGTATCTCCATATACAAAATGGCATCAATGCCAAATCAAACAAATTTTTACAAAATGTGGCATATGCCATCTTGATGTCTATTCAAAATTTACATGTCAAAATGTCTATCTCATCCTAAACTACTGGTGGATCATCAAAATGGAGCCTCTTTGAAGCACTCATTGGCTCTAAAGGTAGTTGCGCAAGAAAAAATCAAACCACAATTGAGATTAGTTATACTATATGATTTAAAATCAAATATTTAACATCAAAATAAATATACATTGAATTATAATTAAACTCTAAAATTGAAATCTTGATTACCTAAAATATCTATCTCTTCAAAGGGTCAGGAGTACTAGAATATACCCCTCTCAAAGAACTGACCAAACCAACTTTTGTAATGTCAATCTATATATGTGAAAAAAAACATAAAATTGATCCAAGTTATTATACAATTGTCGGTAATAGGAACATATAAATACCAAACACAAAATAAAATAAACACATACCTCTTTAGGCTGATCTTATTCTTTATCTCCTTTAGGTGTTTCGACATCTTCTCCTTGAGGTGTTTCAACACCTACTCCTTGAAGTGTTCCAATACCTACTCCTTTAGGCGTTGTGGCAATTGTCAACAATGACATATAGCTCATAACTCTGTATACATAAAAATGGAGAGTACATATGAAACTACCAATCTATGTTGATGTATGTATAATCAATATAAAATCTTAAAAATATTAATTCAATTGAGTTTGAGTTCAATTACCTTCCCTTATCTAACATTGCACTTCCATAATCTAGACAAGGTTGTACCTTGCTCACACTAGGTATTTCCTACAAGAGGAAAATAAGATAAACATATAAGTTATTTATAATTTCATTAATGACAATTCAAATTGCAAGCAAGTATATAATAAAAAAATGTAAACAAGTAAGTGTGAAAATATATACTGTGTGCATGTCGAGGCCAAATGAAATGGCCCTAAGGGTTCTATCAGTCACCTGTGTGAGCTCCTCGTCAGACATCAACTATTAAATAGACCATGCAAATAAATATTAGTACTTTATACTATCTCATTAATATTCATTTAAAAACAAATGCAAGTTATGAATTTACAACTTAAATCTTACCTGTGTCACTATTCCAATGTCCCCCTCTCTAGCAGGAGAGGACTCTGTAGGGTGTGCTCCACTCCCCTGCATCTGATCTATAATGTCCACATCATGGAGGTCATAATCAGAAGTGTCCAAGGGATGCTCAGTAGGTTGTACAAGAGGACCCAAGCATATTTGGTGGCACATAGAGAAAGTATGTGGCACACAATTATGTGGACTTGACGAGGATAACGCAACAACACTCAAGCCATTACCAACATCACTAGAAAGTGGCTGAGCTACTATAGAAGCATGTGAAACCAAAAGACCACTCAAAGAGTGAATAGCCTAGATAGTCTGTGTGGCTGCATCCTACATAGTATCTAGATGATATACTAGAGGTGGCAAAGGAAGGGGAGGAGGGGGAACATATGGGTGTGGGACTACCCTAACTACCCCTGGTCTATACTGAGGAATACCTCCACTAACACCCTAGAAGGGTTTAATGTCAAAGTAATTGACATAATTCCCTAACAAAAACTCAGCATATAATTTTTTAATAAAGTAAAATGGTATATTACAATTGTTGTTTGATGGTTTATCAAACACCATACACCAATGATCCCAAAATTTATCTACAATGTGCCTATGTGTGCACCATTTTATAGAAATGTTTTGGTTTATTAACATTAACTAGCAAGTTACAAGTGCAGGGGTTAACAAATAAAGAGGCTATTTGGGCTTTGGTTATTCAGAGATCTTTCACATCATCATAAGACAATCCAAATGCATAATATTCCCTCATGTCTTCTCACCATGAATGAAAGGCATTATGTTGGGTGGAGAGGGTTTCTATATTTTAATTATTTCCTTCAATGTGTTTGACATCTCAGATAATCTAGGAATTCTCGTATAAACTTCAAAAATGCCCCTCAATTGCTACAATTTTTCACCAATTAAGTATTCAATTAATGTCTATAGAGGTGGTGGCGCATTTGGAATTTGTGCATTTTCATTCTCAGCTAGTGGATCATTTAGAATATGTGCATTTTCATTCTCAGTTGGTGGATTGTTTGGAATTTGTGCATTTTCATTCTCAGCTGGTGGATCATTTGGAATTTGTGCATTTTCATTCTCAGCAGCCATAATGCCTAATTAAAGTTAAAATTTAATTAATCTAATTGAAATTAGACAATATAAATTAAAATATTGTAAAAATACCCTAGTTTTAAAAAAAAATCCAAAAAAAACCTAGGTACTTTTTAACAAAAATCTATAAGATTCTCTAATTTTTAATAAAAATACATAAACAACACTATTTTTAAATCAAAATCCATAAAAAACATTCATCTTTAATCAAAATCCATTCTAAACTCAAGTTTTTCATAAAAATTCAATCAAAAACCCTATTTTTCAAAAAAAATCCATAAAAAACTAATTGAAATTATACAAATCTAATTCAAAATTTGATTTAAAAAGAAAATAAAAATACAAAATCTAACCTTTCAAAAGGGATATCGGCTATAAATTGGATATATGTTATGTGAAAAACCTCCTCACTATGCGCCTGCGGCCTATGAAACTGTAAAATGATTTTAACAGGCCCAATATATATATATATATTTTCCTCAAATTAGATATCCGATTTTGATCGAATATCCGATTTGAATTGGATATCCAATATGGAAATCTTGGTTTGGGCGTTGCTTTGGAGAAATGTATTGACACCCAAGCCACAAAAAATTCAACTCAGTGTTTTCGCATTTTTTGGTCAATGAAAAACGTAATTTTTCCCCATTACCACTTTTTGGCTGATCATGATCTTGCACATACCCTAAGGTAGATGTCCTTGGGATATTTTAGAGATGGGATGTGGTTTTTTAAGATGCAAAAGAGTTTGAAAGCAAAACAAATCCCATTTTTACAAAGGATTTTAGCAATTTTTTGAGATAGGCCTTCAATGTAAGGGAGGGTGGCATTTGGGGGGACAAAGATTTGGGGGTCCTTAGGGTTGGAGAAGAAATTGGATTTGACATGGTTAAAAGTTCTAGAGATTTTCTTCTTCCCATAGCCATTAAGAAGGAAGACATGGCAAAAATGGTCAAGCTCCTTGCTTAAAGGATTTTCATCACAAATTCAGAAATCTCTTAAGGTTAAGGTTTTAAGGATGCAATTTTTTTGGGCAGGGTGGTGGTGGGAGGAAGAGTGAAGGTGAAGGTCAATGTGGGTGTATTTGCGGTAAATACTATGAGAAAGGGAACCATCCAATTTTTTTGTGAGTAGGATGTCAGGGAAAGGGATTTGGTTATTGGACTCAATTTCTTTAGTTAACAATATGCAAGGGTTTAAACTATTAAGGTGGGTGTGGAACAATTCAAGGTTCTACAAACCATGAGGCCAACAAATTTGGTGTCATATACATATCTTTTCCACCATTTTGGTTTGAGGGGGAAAGAGTAAAGGGAAAATTCTTCAAAGTACTCAATGTAGAGGTTACAAATAATAGGAGTGAGGTGAAACCATTGCTACACCATCTACTTTTTCATAAATGACCCCTTGGAAAAAGAAAGAAGTGGACTTAAGGAAAAGTTCAACCAAAGAGGCCAACTCATTATTACTCTTGCATCTGACAATCTGAATGGAGTCATGAAGAGGAACTTTGGTTAACAAGTATACCACATTGAAGCTAACCAAAATATCATTGTTATTTAAATTTTTTTCTTTGATAAAGTCTACAAAATGGGAAGAATATTTTATGAAGGAGTCAAATTTTCCAACAAGAGGGGAGAATAATTTAGACAAGAAGGTTGCGAATTTGTACATTGGGGAATGAATTGTGTCAACAATGGGTCTCAAAGGAGTGCCTTCTTTGTGGATATTTGGGGCACCATAAATACGAGGGGTTATTTCAGAAGAGGGATGTAAAGATTTTTTAATGGACAGGTCAAAGGATGAGAGAGAGATGGCTGATTTTACTTTTTTGAGGATTTTAGAACAAGGGTTGATAGGTAAGATCTGATAACTTGAAGAGACCGAGACAAGGGAAAGAATTTTGGAGACCCAACTTTCACCTATGTCCTCCATTAGTTCCTCCCCCTTTCTCATGTTTATCCCCTTTCTCATGACCCCGTCACTCCCAAACTGCCCACTCCTCATTCTATCCCTGACTAGGAAAGCAAGCTTGTGGTCAACCCTTTGTCTATTAATTTATAACTAAGAGATTTTAACATCCTAAAAAGAGGCCTTCATTTTTCCATTCCCCCACTCTATTCCTCACCAAGCTTTCCTAATTGAAATTAAAAATTACATCCACTCCCTACCCTCAATTATTGCCGAAGAAATTCTTCAAGATTGTTCCCTTGTTTTAAGGAACGTAAAACCCCCCAAATGCACCATTCCCAAAGCTGATTTTCTTTCTTTTCATAATATTTTTAAAAATAAAAATATCATCATTACTAAATCCAATAAGGGTAATATAGTTGTAGTCATAGACAAGCAAGATTACATCTCCAAAATGCTTGCCCTTCTCTTGGTCTATTCAAGTTATCAGATCTTACATTTCAACCCTTGTTCTAAAATCATCAAAAATTCAAACTAGCCATCTCTCTCTCATCCTTTGACCCCTCCATTAAAAAATATTTACTTTTCTCTTTTTAAATAACCCCCCATATTTATGGCGATCCAAAAATTAACACAAAAGGTATCCCTTTGAGACCCATTGTTGACATAATTGGTTCCCCAACATACAAATTGGCAGCCTTCTTGTCTAAATTAATCTCCCCTCTTGTTGGAGAATATGACTCCTTCATAAAAGATTCTTCCCATTTTGTAGACTTTATCAAAGATGAAAATTTAACTAATAATGATATTTTGGTTAGCTTTGATATGGTATCGTTGTTCACCAAAGTTCCTCTTCATGACTCCATTGAGATTGTTAGACGCAAGAGTAATAATGAGTTGGCCTCTTTGGTTGAACTTTTCCTTAAGTTCACTTTTTTCTCTTTCTAAGGGGTCATTTATGAACAAGTAGATGGTGTAGCAATGGGTTCACCTCTCCCTCTTGTTATTTCTAACCTCTACATGGATCACTTTGAAGAAGTTTCCCTTTACTCTTTCCCCCTCAAACCAAAATGGTGGAAAAGATATGTAGATGACACCAATATTTGTTGGCCTCATGGTTTGGAGAACCTTGAATTGTTCCACACCCACCTTAATAGTTTAAACCCTTGCATATCACTCACTAAAGAAATTGAATCCAATAACCAACTCCCTTTCCTTGACAATCCTGCTCACAAAAAAGTTGGATGGCTCCCTTTCTCACAGTGTTTACCACAAATCCACCCACACTGACCTCTATGTTCACTCTTCCTCCCACCACCACCTTTCCCAAAAAACTTGCATCCTTAAAATCTTAACCTTAAGAGCTTTCTGAATTTGTCATGAAAATCATTTAAGCAAGGAGCTTGATCATCTTCACCATGTCTTCCTTCTTAATGGCTATAGGAACAAGCAAATCTCTAGAAATTTTAACAATGTTAAATCCAATTTCTTCTCCAACCCTCAAGCCCCCCAAATCTCCATTGCCCCAAATGCCACCTTCCCTTACATTGAAGGCCTATCTCAAAAATTGCTAAAATCCTTTGTAAAAAAAAAATTGTTGTGCTTTCAAACCCTTCTACACCTTAAAAAACCACATCAACTCTCTAAAAGATCCAAAGGACATATATACCTTAATACAAGTGTTTATAAAATTCTTTGCTTGTGTGGCACCCCTTACATTGGTGAAACTAGCCACTCTTTCTAAACTAGAATCAAAGAGCATAGTGCAGACATCAATCACAAACGTTTCACAAAATCCACCCTAGCCAACTAGGCTTCCCCCACTAAACACCATATTTGCATTGAAACCACTCAAATCCTCTCCCTTGAAAACAACTTTTTTCAAAATGAAACTCAAAGAAGCTATTTAGATCAATAACCACCCCACAAATCTCAATCGAGATGATGGTTGGATCTTGACTTCCTCTTGGAAAACTCTTTTAGCTCACCTCAAACCCTCCACCCACAACCCCCCCTACTAGCTCCCCCCACTTCCCCATTTTCCCCCCTTTTCCCTCATCTCTTCTTGTCTTTCCTTTTTTACCTTGTCCCTCCCCTTTTTGGGACCTTTCTTTTTCCTCCTCCCCCTCCCCCACCCTTTTTGCCTTTGTGCTCTTTATCTCTTTCCTTCTCCCTTCTTCCTTCCTTCCATTTCCTCTTCCGGTCCATTTCTTTCCATTTCTTCTTTCATCTCCACTGTTCCATTCTTTCCATTTCTTCCTTCCTCTTTTATTTCCTTCCTTCTTCCATTCCATTATTTTTGTTTCATTTTTCTTATTTAGTTTATTTTAATTCTTCATTTTATTTCTTCATGTTAATTCTAATTTTTAGTTTTGTCTTCTTTCTTTTCTTTTTCTTTAGATGTCTTAAGATATTAAAATAAATTCAATTCAAATGTTTTTTCTTCCATTCCATTTCCTTCCATTTCCTTCATTCCTTCCAGGTTTCCTTCCATTTCCATTTCCATTTCATTTCTTCATTTCATTCCTCTTCATTCCAGTCTTCCATTCCATTCCATTTGTTTGTCTTTCTTCTCTTCTTCTTTCCTTCTCTTTAATTTCCTTGATTTTCTTTTGGTGTTTTTTTAATTGTTTTAATTTCTTTCTAAGGTTTTTCTTTTCTATTATTTTAGTTCCCCTCTTTTTAAGAGATTTTTATTTTCCTTTTTAAGTTTTTGTCTCTGCAAGATCTTGAAATGGGATTTTTTACTTTTTTACTGCTTTTAATCCTTAGTTTTTTGTCTTCCTTTAGATTTCTTTTCTTAAGTGGTTTATTTTCCCTCTTATCTTTTTTTAATTTATTTTGGTTTATTTATTTTTCTTTTACCTTTTTTCCATTTTTCTATTTCGATCCTTGTGCAACGTCCTCCCTCCCCCATCTTTTTAACTCAGTTTGGTCTACTATCAACCATTTTTTCTCTCATACAACTCTTTTAATCCTGAAGATGGATCATAGAGTGTGATATGAAACGATGATGATAAAAAAACAAACACAATTTAATCCAGAAAAGCTTATTATTATCAATATGGATTGTGGAAATCTAATGTCTTTAGTGCAATTTTTTAGAGGGATACCTTTGTCAACCTAGTGAAATAATCAATGGTTATTAAGGGGTGATCCCACAATAGTGGTTTAAATTTTTTGGCCAAACTAGACACTTAAATATATTTTTTTAACTAAATCTTCACTTTCTAGCACCTATAGCGGCTAAACCGTGAGGAATTTGAAGATGATGCAAACTAGAGTTTTGTGAAATTTTGTCTGTAGATTCCAAATATATTTTTTCAAAAAATTTGGAATTAGATTGCTCTTCTTTTTCCATCTCCCTTGAAAACTAGTTTTTTTCATAAAACAACATTTTTTAAAAGTGACACTCACCGTATAACACATAATATTTTTTCTATGAAGGATAAAATTTTAATTATTTCAAATTTAGATTTGTAACTTTGATATCTATTGCTTCCACTTGGTTAGATAGTTTTTTATTGAATATTTTTTCTTTAATCAAGTTTCAAAGTTAAACCAATTATAATTCAAACATAGCACGACTGTATAATGTGTAACTTTTGTTGTATGTATCGAAATTCTTTTTTTTTTGTTGGATCAAAGAACTCAGTATCTGGTGCACTCATATTTTTCAAATTTTCAATTTTTGATAGTCTGCTATTTTTCCAAATGTGCAAAACAGAGAGCTTGATTTTTAGTGAAAAACCTACATTTACAAGAAATAAAAAATAAATAAAATAATACAATTAAATTTATTTAAAATTATACTTTTTGGGAAGCTTATAATAAGGACTACATACTTACAAAAAATAAATTTTAAATGAATTCATTTGATCCTCCAAAAGGTAAATCAAAAGTGGTTTTTTATGAGCATTTTGATAGGTGTAAAGGAGACTTTGTTATAGGTATGGTTTAAAACTAGTGGGGTTCTATCCAAGGGGGTTTGATCTAAGGTAGTTTGATCAAACCCTCTTTAATTGGAATGCTTTAAATAGAAATTTTTAAGGCTTAAATCATTATATTTTCTAAAATTATGTGATTTTAGCAAAAATTACAATCTCCAAGAAATTGTAAACCAACTTTGTGGGATCACCGTATGATCCATTTGTAACCTAAGCTAGATATGAGATTGATCATTCCAATTAAATATAGTCCTCACTATGCAAAGGGCCCCTCAATCACAATTGGGTTTAGGGGCATAGCAGAATTCTTTCACTTGTCGACAAAAAAATGATATTGAGTGCACTTTTGTACTAGATGGTGAGCCTTAGAGAACAACGTGGGATAGTAGTATCCCACCTGCATGATTTTAGGGTAGTGGTCTTGGTAGATAAATTTCCACCTTCTGGACTACTATTGAATTCTCCAGAGATTTTGTCTACATGTACTTTATTTATGCAGTAGAGGAGAACTCCATCATAATTTATTTTAAATAGAATTCCTTCAACAAGTACATATCTGGCCCCTTAAAGCTTGTAGTATCTTCTTTTATGTGTCAGAATGATGGGTGGGTATTGGATAGTTTGCATGAATCTCATTTGATCATCCACCTATGACTCATCTGACTAAAATTGATTTGTAGAGACTTGGTCGACCTCCTCCTCTACTTTAGGGTTAAGCTCTTGAGTGAGATACTCGCATAAGCCTCTTCCTCCAACCATATTTATCTATTGAATATTGAAATCAAACTCTAGGATCTTGGTGATCTATTTTTCTCTTTTTTCAATTATTTCACCTTCTGTGATGTATTCCCTCACACTAGGATAGGCAACAAGGACTACAATTTTACTGTCTAGAACCAAATGTCAATTTTTTTTGAGGATTTTCATAATGATAACGAACTATTTTTCTACAAAATTATACCTAGTTTCATAACCCTTTATGGTCCTTGAATGGAAAGTGATGGGGTGTTCTCTGCTTCCATCCTCGTCCTTTTATGTGAGCACATAAACTATTCTGTATGGGCCACTATAAACATATGTCAAAAAATATTTTAAAAAGTTTGGGTTGGCTAACACTATAGCTATGGAGATGGCTACCTTAATCTTTTCAAAGGTGAGTCTTCCTTCCTAAGTCCATTTGAATGCTAAGCCTTTCTTTAGCATTAGCAGATAGGTCTTGCAATATCTGCAAAATTTGAAATGAATCAACTAATGAAGTTAATCTTCCCCAAGAAAGACTACAATCCCTTTTGATTAATAGGAAGTGATTTTTTTTATAGCTTCACTCTTTTAGGATCAATGGATATTCCTTCTTTGGCTACCACAAAGCTAAGTAATTTTCCTTACGGTACTCCAAATTCACATTTTTTGGGATTTGAAGAAATCCTTAACTATTGGAACTTCTAGAAAACCATTTCTAAATGATTAAAATGATCACCCTTGGATTTTGAAATATGGTTAGGTCATCTTGATATATGAGGATGATCTTGTTGATCAATCAATTAAAAGTGACTTACATTGCACGTTGAAAGGTGACACCCACATTTGAGAGGCTGGAGGGCATTTTTGCATATGTGAACGTTCCCCACTTGGTGGTGAATGTTGTTTTGTGTTGATCCTCCTTCATGTGGACTTGATTGTAGCCTAAAAAATAATCCAGTAATGAGAATATTTCTTACTTAGCTACAATTTTTCAGATCTGCTCCATCAAAGGAAAAGGGTAGCAATCCTTTAATGAGGCTTTCTTAAAATCTTGAAAGTCTACACAAAGCCAAATATCACCATTATTTTTCAGACTGGGACTAGATTAGACACCTAGGTGGGGTACTTAATCAGGCATATAATCTTTGATTCAATCAACTTTGTAAGCTCTTGTGTCATTAGGGCTTCCACCTTTGGGTTGATCAATCTTTGCTTTTGTTGGATGGGTTTAGATCCCTCAATGAATTCAATATTGTGTTGGAATATGCTAGGACCATTTCCTTTGAGATCGTCATAGGTACAGGCCATGACTCTATTGTACTTAGTGCATAAGGATCTCAACCTCTCTTTGTCTTCTTGTGGCATGTTCCTCTAGACCATGATCTTTCTACCACCTCTGATGTTGAGGTCTTCATGTTCCTCATTGTTGGCCATGAATCTTTGTTTACTATTTCTCACATCTTGACAGTCAAAGAGGTTCTCAAGAGTGATTAAGCCTTGTGGGATCTTACTACTTTTGACCTAGATCACCTCCTCCTCACCAAACTCTTTGGATCTAGACTATGGTTGATCAAAAAACTCCCTTGATTGTCATAAGAAAGTGGCAATATGTATGGGCATTATCTTTGAAGAACTACCAATTATAATCATTATCAAGGATGAATGTTTAGATGATGATACATACCACATGTTGGTTCTTGGCTAATTTAGGGGTTGACTCAAATTTTGAGCCAATCAAAGCTATTCTATCTGTAGTAGTGTTTTGAGATCTTGAGATGACTTGTATATTAAAAGCTTTAAACCTTTCAATTAGGTCCCACACTTTGTGCTGATAGGACTACATTCTCATGTTCTTTGAAGTCCCCTAACCTCAAACCAAGCTTACGACTGGCTTGGAGTATTCAAAAACTTGTATTCTTTTTACACCCATCCATTCTACCAGAGTCAAACCATGGACTAGTACTTCATATTTTGCATCATTTTTTCTTACAAGAGAACTAAAAGGGGAAATCCATTAGGGTCTGTGAACAAGTTGGAGACACAATATGGATTCCAGCTCCAAAACTGACCTTACACTTGGCACTATCAAAGTGTAAATTCCATAAGCTACTATTAGTGGGTTCACTCGGGCCCTCTTGCTCTTTAATCAATTTTGGGAGGACCTAATCTTCATCAATTAACTGGTTCAATGGGACTTCTTCTTCCGGGCTCTGATCACTTGTGGAATCTTCTTGTTCTAACATCTCTAAGTAGTACATCTCCTTAGAAATGGAGGTATGTGCCACCTTGAAACTCAAAACCACATCCTATGTAATGTGTTTGGGATCATACAAAGGTTCAAACATAATCTTCATCTTTGCTCCATGTTTGGTTCATAACATCAAGTGAGACCAATCAAGTGCCAAGTATCTAGCAAAATTTTTTGTGAATTCCCTTGACAAGGACATTCTGAAGATAGGGGGAATGCCAATTAGTACCACTTCTTGGGTAACGATTTGGCTCAAACATAAAAACAAGGTTAAAGAGAGGTCCTAAATGTGACCTTTTAACATGACCTTCTTCCTATCCAACTACATAATTCACTTCTTTAGAGGATCATATTTAAATTTTGCATCATCATCCAGTAGCTTAGGCATGATTGTAATATTGGCCCCTAAATATATCATATTGTTCTACAGCAACTTATCCCCTACAATGAGATTCAAGAAGAAAGGAGTGGGATTTGGCTTGCTTACTTCTCTTATAATATTTTTATTCATAATATTCACATATGTTTCTACCCTCAAATATGTGGGGTATGATGCGAGTCTTTACCCTTATCTTGGTTGTGTAGCAAGACCAGATCTGGTGGAAGAATTTGTTCATCTTTATTTAGGGCATCCTGAAGTAAAGTATTTTTGCTTCAAAATGGATAGGATGTAACAACATGATACATTGGTAGGATCTTTGTTTAATTTCTCCACCACATTAAGTGTTCTAAATAGTGGGACCTTTGGTTTGAATGGGGATGCTTCTTTTTCTTTCAGAATAGGTTAATCTACCACAAGTGGACTAGGAACTTTATTCGTGGCTTTTGGATGTGGTTGTGGTTGTGGTACTTACGGCTAGGGCCACTCTAGTTGCCAATATGGTGGTGCTCATGGTATTTGTGGCACATACTCACTTGTGAAGCTTCTCTTTGATTTATCATTATAGTTTTATTGTACTTGCGGCCAGTACTTCATATGTGAACACTAAGTCTTTTCCCTTCATATAAGAAAGGAACACTTGGTTAGGGGAGATGTCCAATTATTTCTCCAAGGATATTCCTTGCATCTGAGCACTAAATTTGGCATTCTCAATCTAAAGGGATTGATAACTTTCAGTGTCCAAGGGAATGCCTTGATTTCTTTGCTTTCTACCAAAGATTTACCTGTGGAAAATTTCGAGACATATGGGAATTGTTACATAGAAAACACTAGGAATTGGCATCTTCTACTAGATTGTTTTGTCCGAAAATAAATTCATTACTCATGTTGGTTTTGATTGTCTATAATAGGGTGGCCACCAAGACCATCTGTCCAAATGCCTGTGGCTGATTACCCTCTCTTGGAGCCCCTTGGTACATGTTATGTTGGAAAGGTGGTCTCCATCCTTGATAATTTTGTGGGGGGGAAACTTTACAGGTTCTACCTACTAGTTTCATGGCATGATGAGCTCATTCATGAAATTACTCATTATATTCTTCATGTCATTAACATATGCGACCAATGAAGAAGAGCCCAATGTACTTGGTTATGCATTTAGGTACACATACATCGAAGGTAGTGGTGTAGCTAAGGTGCTAGCTAGTGAGGTAGATGTACTAGGAGTTGATTCTTATTATGTTTTTTTGGAGATCTCTTTGAACAATGACATATGTGTTCATGGGGGAGATCTTTTACATCAATCAAACTATTCTCTACTCTCATGACTAAGTCATATGTGTTAGAAAGAGTATCACCTTTGATTAATTGAACCATGACTGTGATAACTAAATTGAAGGCCTTTAGATAGAACATGAATTCCATGGCCCCTAGAGGTTTGGCTGTCATGGGAATCCTTTGTCAGATTTTATGGAACTTTTTGAAGTTGGTCATGGCCTCCTGCAGAGCTCTATTGATTGTGAAGAATTACTGTAATAGGGATAAGTGGTCTCCCTTCTTAAAAAAATGATAAATTTTTTTGTCTTTGATGTCATCCCATGAGTGAATGTACTGGAAGATAACGATATATACCAATCTTGAGCCTTTCCTTTAAAGGATGTAGCTAGTAGTCTAAGGGAAATATTTTGCTTTATGATGTTATGAACCCTACAAACTATTGTTATGTCTTGAAGATGTTCAGAAGGAATTTTAAAATCCTCCTCAATACCCCTCAAGATTTCCTTAAGGGAATTGGTTGGTACGATGAGCCACATATTTGGAGGTTTGGGTGGAACTAGTAGACTACCACTATCCCAAGTTACAAAATTTATAGAAGCAGGAGCTTCGTGAAGAGCCATCAGAAACAAAATCTTATAGACTAGGTAAACAAGTATTTGGATTTGAAAAGTTCAACCACCTAGATGGGTAGATAAATCTCTAGACTCTGGCTAGAACTTCTAACCCCATTGCTTCTGATAGGTCATACAAAACCTATGGCTTGTCTCCTCCTAGGGGAAAAAGAGGGTAACTGAGAATACTAAAAATTATTTCTAGAAGATGCCCTAGTCTGGACTCTAGACATGAGTTAACTAGTCTCTTTTATTAGTATGATTTAGAAAATGCATCTCTAAGGCTAGGTATCAAACACTATGAAAGAACTGTTGATCTTAGAAGCTTGTGCTTCTCTCGAATAGCCTTATGGGAGATTCAGTGAGTGGGGGACCAGCTTGCACCTTACTAAATAACCTTTGGTATTATTAAAGAATTCAACTCTTCTTTGGGTATAGAAAAAGGGAGAAGGAAATTCAAAAAGGAAAACTGAAGGTGGTGATGTGCCTAAGGTTTTACAATATTTCAAAACCCCTTAATAGCTTCATTTTTCTAATAAAGTGAACAGAAATGCCACAAACCCTTCATCGTTGGAAAGAGAATGAGAAACTAAGGCCAATATAGGCATAGAGTAGACATTCAAATCCTCCTATGGGAAGCACCCATTAAGGTTCAAATAGAAAAAGGAAAACCCAGTTTCAAACAAGATACTTTAAATTCTTATAGAGCTATTCATTTAACAACATAATACAAAATCACTAGAAACTTAAAAAAGATATTGAAAGAGTATCACTAACATGATTCAATACATGAAAGCTAAGGTTTAGGGATCATAGAAGCTTAACAATTGAAAATTAATTATCAAGGCTTCTACATAGAAGTATCTAAATCACAAAGCATTTGATATATATGAAATTAAGAATAAAGCATAAAACAAAGGCCACATAGGAAAAATCTAATACAATTTTTTCCTTAATATATTGCTAAATAAAATGCAAAGGTTAAAAAACTAAATAATTTTCTTGACATTAATTACAAAAAAATAATTTAAAGATCTGCAAGAAATATGTTATCTCCTATTCTACTATTACTAATATATATCTATCTATTGATTGATCTATGTACTGAACATAATCCTCTCTAGTTTCTCTCAGGAAAAATTCCCCCTTTTATAAGAAAATGGAATCACACAAACACCAAGAACTCTCCATCACCAAAGATAAAAACCCTAAAAGTTGTTTACATTAGATTTCTTCAAGATCTAATAAAAAATTGGATCTAATTTGATAATAAAAATTGAGCTACTTTGATAATGGCAATGGGTGTGATAGATCAATAGCCCAAATCTCAAGAAATTCTTGTGTAGGTCTCCCTATCAGAAGATAGATACGGCCTTGAATTCTTGCCTCTCTTCAATATGGTCTGATGTTGGCCATATTGGTGATGCCAAAATAGGATGACTCTAGGAGTGGTCGAGGAACAAAAACAATGTTGGATTTGACTATATTTGTAAAATCCTAGCCCTGATAATGAAGAGAACTCCTCGACAAAAAATAGGTGATGTGGCGAGCGGATGGGATTTCCTCAAAACATCAAAGATCAATTTGGAGGAAAACACCCATCGGAAGACACATGTATATATTCAAGCCAGAAGAGAAGGAAAATCTTGAAAAGGTAGTGCATCCATTATGTGGCAGAATTATGCACCTTTTCGCCAAAACCTTCCTATGTCTTCCAAAAACATGTACCAATGTGACAAGAGGTAGGAAAAAATGCAGTCCAAAAGAGATGAGAGCTTCAAGGCCAATGGATCCCATGATCTATTCTTTAATTTGGACTGATGTTTGTGGCTACCTCTGAAGGGGAGTAGGTAGTGGTATTGCAGGTTGTTCCAAATTGGTGTGTGCTCCTAAGGGAGAGTATTTAGATCAGTAAAGTAGTTGTAGAAGTGATGAGGATTTTTTCAAAGGGGGAGAGTGAAGCATGTGAAAACAAAAAATTTGAAAGGGGGAGACAAATATTGTGTAGGTTGTCTAATCATTAAAAAGGAAAGCATAGTTTTCTTTGATGGTTTTCATATCTTGTGTTACCATCAATGAAAAAGGGGGAGATTGTTGCAAGTATGAAGATGTTATCATTGATTTCAATAGGCTTGTGTTGTCATTGATGTCAATTATGTAATGGTTGAGAGAGATTGTTGTAATATTATTCTGTGTTGCAGAGGTGTGTTCTAGTTTTTCTCCACACTTCTTCTAGGTTGAAGATCTTTTGTGGTTTATATATGTTGGTTAGAGGTGATCAAAGATTCTATATCCAAAATTTAGGATTTTGGATCGATATACAAAGAAGTTATGTTCAATAGTGTGTGAATTGTTCATTACAAAGGTGTCTGGGAGAAGTTATGTTCCACGATTATTTTTTAGGAATTTTGGTTCTAAGTGAGATTTGATGGTGTTGGTCTCTTGCATGTGTCAATAGGATTCATGGTTTGGTTTCCAGAAGATGGTCTTCCCAGTTACAGTGTGTGGCAATGTTGTTTGGATGTACTGGGCTTGTACATTCTTTAGGTAAAATTTATTGTCAAGTTTGTTAGTTTTAGGATGTTTTTCTATCATGTTTAGGTAATGTTTGTTGTCTGTAAGTTATGGATAGATGAAAGGAAGCGTACTTAAAATTTTAATGGTGTTTGTATGCTTAATGAACGACTCGATGTTTACACTACATGCAAATCATATTTAAAGTTTGTGGAAGTATGTTGAGGCGTGTTAGGAAAGATTTGGATCCTAGCTAAGGATTTATGTGGTCTGACTTTATTCCTATCCATTGTGATAATGTTTGGGTTCAGACCTAATTTTTGAATTTGCACATTTGAGGTGCATTACCAACCTTAGAGAGGGTTTCAAGGTTGAGGATAGTATAAGTATGAGTTGCATTATTGAAGGAGGTTAACATAGATCTGCATGACAGATGTGTGTGCAAAGTGTGTGATGTGAGTGATGTGAAATTGAGTAGAGTAGAGAAAAATTTCCATTGGAATAATGAAGAAGAAGCCTTCGGTGTGTTTTCATTGATGCTAACATTGTTTGGTGATAGTTTTTTTCCATCCATTAAATAGTGCTTTTGTTACTCTAATATGGTAATTTGGTCCTGAATTGTTCATATTAAAAGTTTGACCTATGTGGTTTTAACATATTATTTAAGACTATTAATTACATCTATGGACAAGTTTTCAATGATTTTGGTTATATGGGCTTAAACATATGAATGATAGAAGTTTGGCATATAGGCTTTGGGAATGTGCAGGATCATGATCGGCCAAAAAGTGGTAGTATAATGGGTATGTGGCTGACGACTTTTATTTTACCCAAAATTGATGAAACAAAAAGGGTTTTTAAAGGAGATTCTTAGCTTTCCACCAATATAAATTATGATTTACTTTGAATTTAATAAGTAATTATTATTCATTTTCTATTTGAATTATGACTAAAGTCCTAATTGATAGGATGATTGAAAAACATCTATAGCTTTCAAATGGTATCACATTTTTTGAATCAAAACATCGTCACATTCTATGCTTCACATACTATAGGATTAAAAAAAAAAAATTGAATTTCATGAAGTTTTGACCAAGTTAAGGTGGTTAGACATACAAGTTTTTATATTTTTTTAAAAGTTGTAATAAAAATTCATAATTAATTATTTACCTAGAAAAAATAAAAAATATGCATCACATCAAGAAATGAGCCCTCTACTTATATCTAAAATATTATAAAAAAAATATTATTTTATTGTGGTTAGGGTGGTCGGAATACTTCTTATTTTTTCCTAAAATTTAAGTACTACTATATTGAAATTTCAAATTTTTACCAAATAGATTTAAAAAAACCTAGTAGTTTAGAAACTACATTCAATTTTCTACAGATTCTATTCTTACATATTTTTGAAATAATATAGATAACTTATTCAAATTTTTATGTTAAGTTGCCTAACTCTAATTTTTTTGAATTTTTTGCCACTTAAGGGCCTGTTTTTTCCATGATGATCTTGCACATACCCCTTTGTATAATCCTTTGGCCAACATGGATAAGTGGTGTAGGATTCATGGATGTTAAATAGATTTTTCTTGGGTTCGAGTTGACCTAATTTATTTCTTGCACATTTTTTTTTGAGTGTAAAAGAGGTTTTGGTCTAAGCTGATAAGCTATTATGAATCAATTATGTTTACACCTAATTAGTCCAACCTAATTGATGTATGTTGATGTATGTTGATATATATGTGAAACATTTTTGTATTGAAGAGGAAGAGAGATAAGTGTGTGATATGCGGTAAGTAATAGTGATGCATGATAGTGTGATATTATGTGAAGTTGTAGGTACTCGTGAACCTACAAACTGGTGTAGGATTTTATATTCCAGAGCTTAATTGGAACTGAAATCAACACATAGAAGGTGTACTCATCAATTCATCTTTTTGGTAGTGAGCCACACTCTATTTTTTGTAATCATCTTAGGTTGTGAGCCTATTAAGGATAGTGAATCCTAGTAGTGTGCTCCTGTAATATCTTATGACCGGTTATAATATATTGTGAGCTAATCCTTGTCATGGTTTTTTGTATTTTGGGTTTTCCTCATAAAAAATATCAGTGTTCATGCGTCATGTGGTGTTATGATTCCTTTCATGTCTTTGTTTATATTTGCAGTTAGATATGTTTTAAGTATTGAATGGTTAGTATTTAAATGGTCCAGTAGAATATTGATTCACCCCCCTTTTAGTATTCTGGGTGTTCAACAATTGGTATCAGAGCTTGGTTCCTTTGGAAAATTTTAACAGCTTAAGGAAGATCTTCAAGTTTGAACAAATGGATGACAAAATATTTCATGTTCCTCTAGAAGAGATCTCTGTAGTTGAAGACCTCCATTTTTCTCTTGAAGATCTAGATAGAATTGAAAATGAGAAAGAAACTATAAGGGAGAACTTAAAAGAAGAAAATGAGTGCATCAAGAAACTGAGAGAACAAATCAAGAAGTTCAAAGAAAGGAATAGAAAAATTAGTGATTAGTTGAAGAAAGTAAATGAAGACATCACTGGACTAAAGGTGCAAGTGGAAGAAAAGAAAGGAATTGAGGACCATCAAAAAGGTGAAATTCAGAGCAAGGTTGATGAATGTAAAATGTTGCACAAGAAGTTGTAACCCTAAGGTCTGATTTGGAGAAAGAAAGAGCTCATTGGGACAAATTAAAAACAAGTACTACAATTCTTGATGAGTTGATTATGTTTTAGAAACCTTTTAAGAATAGAGGTGGTTTGGGTCTTGAAGAAGGTCAAAGTTCAAAGAAAAATTAGAAATCTAATAAGGTTGTTAATAAAAAGTAGACTCGAGGCAATGGTAGACTGAACAAGAACCAAAGAAGCAATTTTAGAAGGACTCTTATCAAACAACCTAAATCTCAAAGGTACCCATATTTCAATGGTATTCTTTTTTCATGCAATAAACTTGGTCATAGAGCAACAAAATGTAGATGTAGAATGAATTAGAATGCTAGATTCTTCTCTTAACAATGCTTTTCATATAGTAAATTTGGACATATATCTACTAAATGAAAAAGTCAGATAATGATGATGAATAGATTTAATATTGGTATTTTCAAGGTTATTGATACACATGTAATGCATTTGGCCATAAGACTAAATAGGGTAGATCAAGGATAAATTCAAATAAGTCTGGAAAGAGAAATGTTGTGTGCTACAATTGCAATAAGCCTAGACACATTTCAAGATTCTATAGAAGCAAGAATGGAAGGAACACTAATATGGATCATAGGAATAAGACAATAAAGAAGATTGATCCTAATAAAGTTAATAAGGAAATGGAGAAGGTCTAGAAGAAGAAGGAATAGCCTAAGAATAAAAATGAATCAAATGCATTTGTGCCTACATCTAGTGCAAATATCTTTTCTAAAAACTAAACCCAGTAGTGGATTTGCAAAGAGAAATTATAGAGAAATATAATAAAACCCTTATATAAGAGTTGTTAAGAAGTGACACAAAGATATCAGATGTGAAATGTCATTCTAAAGATGTTGAAAAAGTTTTTGGCAAAAAAGATACAAACTTGGAGATTTGTGGAGCATTTTAGGGTATATAGCATATTCATAAAGTGTTTATCAACTATTTGCGGATGGAATGCATTAAATGAAAAATTAGGGAAGATTAGTAAGGTATAAAGTAAAAATATAAGTTGAGTTAAATCACATTTACACATTTGGAAGAAAAGAAAAGATAGTTGAATTAAGTTGAAGGTGATTCCAAGCATCTAGCATCAAGCCCTAGTTTTTGTCGAAGTGTGAAAAATGTATTTATATCTATTTATACTTTGTGGGTTTTAATTAGAGGTAAATTCCATAAGCATATACAAGAGAATTGAGAGAAAAATGGCTACCCACAATATGGTTGAGACTTCTAAGAGACCCCGACCAAAATTAAGAGTGTTTTCATGGAAGGTTTATGAAATGGACAACATGGGTGTGTTTTCATAAATTCCAAATAATATATTACCCACTGAGGATAATAGAACCTACATTCATTGGAAATTAGAATAATTTGATCACCAAGAACTCACAAATCTATGGCTAAAGGACCTAATTAGAGATAATTCCTTCGTGAAGCCAAAATATGAAAATCATGTATGGAAGAAGCTAGATGTATGGAATTGGTTCCTAGATTTTTGCAATGGAACAGATGCAAATTTTGTAATTATAGAACCTAGCAAAGTGCACAATAATTTTTTATCGACAAGTGTACCTAGAGTAACTGCCAAGGAAGTGATTAAAGTTGTGACTAGCCTTTGTGACACTAGACCTCTACCAGTGTTAAAGGCCATGAAAAATGACATGGTTATGAAACTAACTAGTGCCACGTATGATGGGAGAGCATTGACAACCAAACCCATTACAAACCCTATTATGAAGTACTTTTGCAATCATGATAGATCAAAAAATCTAATTCACCAACAAAGGAAATTTGGTGTCTGCAACTGTAATTTATGTTGCACATGACATGGTGGTAAATGGATGAGACTATGATTTGTGTGAGTTTCTCTGGTAGCAACTTATGGATAACTTAAGCCAAACTAAGACAAAGAAATATCCATTCAAGTTGGGTACATTGGTAGTATGCTTGCTACTTTACATTTTGAGGGAGCTACCTGGAAATAAAAGTATTATATGGAATACAAATAGACCAGTGGAACATCAAATATTTGAACATTTGCATAACATTACAGACTTCAAAGCATAGGGTGATGCTCTAACTACATTCCTTGCAATTTTTCAAAACAATATGTATGCAAGAAAAAGAGTTCCAAGGAGATTAGTAAAGAAATATGTAAAGGAAATAACTTTCCTGGTCTCCACTGATGAGTGCATTATAGAGGCAGTAGAAACTAGAACTTTGTGGATAGAGCCTCTAGGATATGAGGTTGATGAGAAAGTAGCTGAGGGCCTCATTGAAATGTTGTTAAATAGCCCTAAGGATCCCACTGTGCCCTAAAATGGTACATATGAAGAGAAGTCAACCAAAGTGCATTTGGAAACTTCAACACCTCAAAGTGCTAAAAGGGTAAATAAGAATGTTGAGGCATTCTTTGAAATTCATTCACTTACCAAGGATGATGTTGAAAGGCTAAGGGAAGTTGCAAAAGAGAAGATGGATAGATAAGTTGAAGTTCCCTCCAGGCCTAGAAGATCATGGAGAGCACCTTCTACCACTACCTCTGCATTACCTAAAACACTCAATGTAACCACAACAATGAAAGGAAAGAAGGTAGAGAATAGTACCCTAGTGGAAGTTAATATAATTTCTTCCTCTGGACCCCACACCAAAGCTTCTAAGAAGAGAAATGTACCCCTTGTTACACCATCTGCCACCCCTGGAAAAAGAATAAAGAAAAATACAAATAGAAAAGGGAACCTGAGTGATGTTGTACAAGAAGAGATTGACCTTGGCTTAAAAGAGGAAAGTCAACTGAAAAGGAATGGAAGCAATGCTTCCACTAGCAATGAAGTATAAACTAGAGATAATGTGAAAATATCATCTGATGAAGAAGACACAAAGGAAGAAAATAATGCTTTCAAAATTCATGTGCATGAGAAGAAGGGTGAAGAAGAAACATCACAACCTATGGAGGACATGCCTAGATCTCCTCCAATAAGAGAACACTCACCCTCGAAATCAAAATATTTAGTAAATAATATGATAGAATCTGATGATTTTCTAGCTTTTGCTAACTTGTTTGATGAGTTTAATGAAGAGCAGAAGGAAACAATTGTAAATTATTTTATTCAATATATGGTTGTTTTTATGAGAATATGGAAACTATAAGGAAGAAGGTGACAGACAATGTATGGGAGGATCTAGTACAAAGAAGGTATGAAGCTATAACTGTTGGTGACAAAATAAAATATGATGCCTTGAACATGTACAGATCCTCCTTATCTGGGGAAGATGATGCTACCCTTGTTTAGAATATGGACGGATTCATAAATGATGCTATTATGAGCTTAATGAAGAGAATAAGGAAACAATTTTAAATTATTTTTATTCAATATATGGTTTTTTTAAATGAGAATATGGAAACTACCCTTGTTTAGAATATGCTACCCTTGTTTAGAACATGTACATATATGTAAATGATGCTATTATGAGCTTAATGAAGAGCATAAGGAAACAATTGTAAATTATTTTATTCAATATATGGTTATTTTTTATGAGAATATGGAAACTATAAGGAAGAAGGTGACTGACAATGTATGGGAGGCTCTAGTACAAAGAAGGCATGAAGCTATAACTATTGGTGACAAAATAAAATATGATGCCTTGAACATGTACAAATCCTCCTTATCTGGGGAAGATGATTCTACCCTATTAAATGAATGTTCTAAGTTGTTTAGGTCCAAACATAGAGTCACTCTTCTAATGACTAAATAGAAAGACAATACTAAAAGGTTGAGGCAAAAGACTCTTGATACAGTAATGGAAATGGCAAAGAATTATGGGATGATAACTGGTTCTTCATCTCATATAGCTCAAGCATAGGAGCCTGCTAATGTCACATAAGTAAAGGACCATCCTATTTTGGATAATTTTGGTGATATGCATGTTTCTTCAAAGACATGCTCCTTCAAATGATGTAGAGGATACCACTAGTAAACACATTGAAGATCAACATAAAAATGATACTGATAATAATAAAAAAGAACACCATGAGAATATTGGAAAAGAAGAAAAGAATGAAGATGAAGGAAACAAAAATGAAAGGAGCAATTATGGAAAAGATGATGAAGACAAGGAGGAAGCAAAAAATACAAACCATCAAAAAAACCCTCCGAAGAAGAAGAAGAGGAAAAGAAAGAAGAAAATAAGGAAGAAGTAGAGGTGGGAAGAAGTGAATAAGAATCTTCATAGAATATTGAGCCATAAAATCCATCTAAAGAATCATCTGAAAATACTCTTAAGGGTCTATTGACAAGAAAAATAATAATTCAACCTATTCTAGCACCTCAGTTAATTCAACTTCTATCACATCTAGACTATGTGGATCTGTGTAAAATCTCACTAGTTGAAAGGATAAAGATTTGTGGTACTTTAATTGAATTTGGTACACAAGAAATTGTTGAAACCTAACAAAAAGGGATTAAATTTGTAAATGATGCTATTAAGGCTTTGCAAGAGATAGCTCCAGGTGCTACAATTAATGATTCCTTAGCTCCTATTGAAAACTTAAAGTTTTTGGTTGATTCACTCAAAGAATATACCTCTAGGCTTAAGAAGCAGATTGAAAAAGAGGTAGAGTCAATAATTTTGGACAAAAGGTTACTTGTACTATAGGGTAAATGTGCTGTCACACACAACAAGGTGTTACAATGTTTGAAAGAGGTAAAAGATTGTGAAGAGGAAGCCCATATATTTCTTGTATATTGCATGCAGTGGTCGGATGCCACTCGAGCCATTAAATACTTAATGGACTCAATAGAGTCTCCACCTTCAATGCCTCCAAATCCTACAAAATTGCATATGATAGAAATTATACTACCTAGACCTCTATTGCAGAATTGCAAAGCAAGTTTTTCACCTTACAAAGGAAAAAAGAAGATGCAATGAGGCAGTTTGGACAACTTGGACATCTGGTAATGTCTAGACACATTTATATATCAAGTTCCTTGGTGGATGCAGAGAAACTAGAAAAGATTATTCTTAATCCATCTACTCTAGAAGGAGATTAATGTTTTGTAGAAATAAAATCTTTGCATTAAAAACTTGCTAGAGTGAAGGGGATTTGGGATGATGGAAAACTTTCTTGGGAAGCTATTCTTAAGGAATTAGAGGGTGCCCCAAGTTCTAGTTTAATGTTTCTCACATTTTTGTTTTTGCATGATCATCATCAGAATTTCCTTTTTCCTTGATGTCGAAGTGGGAGAAGATAATTTTGTGAATTTTTTTTTTTTGGAGAAGTCTTTTATAGTTTTGTGTACAATTGAAAGGGGGAGCTCACATAGCTTGAGTGAAGACAATTTTTCTTAAGATCCATTTTTGGCACATTTTTCCATTAATTGAAAAGGGAGAGATTATTGGAAGAATGAAGAAGAATCCCTCCAGTGTGTTGTCATTGTAAACTGTAGATTTTTGGTTCCTAGGACTTCTCTAGCTCTTCTAGGGTTTTTCACTTAAAAGGAGAGAGGTAGGGCTAAAAATGCTAAGGGTTCATTCAAATTATGTTATGTATGATGTTATATAAGCTAAATGAAGTGAAATAAGTGCAATTAGATGATCTATATGACATATTATCAATGCAAAACTAAGATCTATGATGTTTGAAAACACGTTGTGATATGCAAAGGATGAACTAAAAGATGAAATAATGTAGAACAAAAAGAAATGGGATGAAATAGAGTGCACCTATGAAAGATTTGAGGAATATATAATGTTTTGAATGATGTCTAAAATTATTGAAATTCCATAGAGGGACTCATTTGCCCAGGGTGGCGAATTAGTCCTACTATTGGTGAAAAAGTGTTGGGAGCAGGTTTCTCACTATCAGGATCCAAAATCTGACAAAATTCAAATTTTTAGGCTTAAGGTGGGACTCATTCACCACTAGTTGTGAATAAGTCCTCTTCCAAAATTTTGAGAAATCAAGAAACAACTTTGCAACACCAAATCTAGAAATGTCTACTTGTCAGGTTGTTGAAGTTAATTCTGCAAGAAATTGACAAAAAACCTTCTCCAAGCTTGAAATATGATTGATTTGATTTGAAGCACATAGTTGACTTGTTTACCACTCTTTAATCAGCTAAATGATTGTTAAATTTGCATATAAAGTTCTACAAACACACATGCAAGAGGGGAAAAATGTTTTACGGTTAGCAAATAGGGATTAGCCTTGGTCAAACCCCACTTTTGGTAATAAAACCCTTAAAGAAATAATGAAAGGAAAGGGAATGATAACATAATAACATGCAATTGCTATAAACTTACCAAACCCTTGATGATGCAAATCTAAAGTAATGTCAATGGATGCTCCAAAGTGCTTGAATGATGCTTGAATTAATGTTGGAAGATGCTTGAATGCTTGAGATTTCTTGAATATGATGTCTGAATGTTGGAGGATGTAAACTGAGATGAAAATCACTTATTTATACAATCTTGTGCCTTAGTTACCCATTCATACCTCATCATATGCCGACATCAAGTGTTTCTGAATAAAAACCTGAAAGGAATTTTGAATTTTTTTGAATTTGGATCCAAGGGGGACTCATTCACCACCAATGGCGAATGGGTCTCACCTAGGACCTTAAAATGGGTGTTAGGAATTATCTTGTATTTGATGTTGTTTGTTAGGCTTACATTCAAAAATACACTTAATTAAGGCATATAAGGGCATAAAAGGACCAAATAAAGCATAAGAAACGGATAAATAGTGAAGTTATGCCTAGAAAAGTGTGAAATCTCGTTACAAGACTTTACAACACTTCAAAATAGGACTTAATTAGAGATGAAAAGGTAATTTTTATGTAAATTGTAATGAATAGAGTCTAGAAGAGTGTATAAATGTTTTACAACACTTCCCAACACCTTCAAAAGACTTCATTATTTGAATTTTAGTACCTAAATATGCATGTTCAAGCCATTTTACAACATAAAATAAGAGGAAAATAGATCAAACATCATGAAAAAATACCTAAAAGGCCATGAAAATGACAAGGGGCCATTTTTCTATAGCACATTTAGCCCCCACTTTAGTGAGAGGATGAACTTGCTTCAAACTCACACTAAAGTAGCCATGAACATCGAGAGGAGGGTTCAAATGCAATTACATTAGCAAGATGGAATGACAATGATCAAGCCCCTAGGATGAAGATCTCATGTCAAACTAAGCATAAGAACAAAGGCACACACAACTATTGAGAATCAGATGAAGCTTTGATAGTTTGTCCAACTAGTTGTGGATTATATCTAGGTTGATTGTTTGAAAAAGAGAATGTATACTCACTCTAGGGTGAAAGAACTCATAGCGATCCACTGGGTGAGAAGGCCCAAATGTACTCACTCTAGGGCCACAAAACTTTTGGTTTTTTGCTAGGTGAGAAATCCCAAAAGGTAAGATACATATGGTAGTTGGTATGCACTCACAAACAAAAAGGTAGCTATGGGGAAAATTCATGCTGATAGGTGGGCTTCCTGCTCAACCATATCAAAGTTATACCTCCTGATAACTTTAACAACGTGCCACAAAGAAAAATAAAATTTTGGTTCGTGCTTCATGAGACAAGAAAAGCTTTGTATTCTTAGAACACATGAACAAAGAGCAAGGTACCATAGGAATCCAAGTTGTGTTATGCAAGGTGGCAAAAAGTGCAAAGTGTAAAAAAAAAAATGTAAAATGTAAAAGATGTTTAAAGGAGTCTTGTTAAGTTCATGCAATGTCAGCCACTTAGGGAACATTATTTCTAATATCTCCAAGAGAGGACCAATCAAGGAATAGTATATTCACAACTTAGGGGATGTAGTGTGTTGCATCAAGCCACCAAGAGGAATGTAATATGCTAAGATAGATCACACTTAAGAAGGAAATCACACCCAATGTCATCCACAAAGTGACAAACACATCACATAAATGACAAGGCTATACTAGGAACCAAGAATGCAAATGACTTATGGTAATGTATGCTCCCCACTTTAAAGGAATTGCTACACATCATTCTGTGAGCAATTACTATAAAGTAGCAAAGGGAAAATGCAAAAAGGAAAATGAGACATGAGAGCCCACTTGGAAAGCCCTATGCCAAGTCATATGTTTCAAAGTGAGGTTGCGTCATGTCAACAAAAATGAAAGAAAAAATAAAGGGAGTTGCCCCCCAAAAAAGAAAGCACACCAAAAACATAAGGGATCTATGGATTTGGGGTCATTATATTCATTGTTGTAATGTTTTTATGAAAGAGCTTAGAACTGTAATCATTCCCCAAAGCACAAAGAACTGGAAGAATAACACAAAGAGAGTGAAAAAAAAATAAAGTCCATTTTGGGTCAACATGGAAGAGACATCGCGGTCTCAACGCATTGCATCATCCCCAAAAGGAAAACATAGAAAAAAAAAAAAGGAAAAAGAAAATGAAAAAGCTTTTGGGTCAACATGAAGGAGACATTTCGGTCTCAATGCTTTGTGTCATCCCCAAAAGGAAAAATCAAAAAAAAAGTGAAAAGACAAGGACCTTTTGGGTCAACATGGAAGAGACATAGGGCTTCTCTATGCTTTTCATCATCCCCAAAAGGATAACACAAAACAAAAAGTGAAAAAGTGAAGATGCATGACATAGAAGAATAGAGATACAAATAGAAGTGTATAAAGAGAGAGAACATCAAACACACATCATGAGGGAACACAACACACATGAAAATGTAAAATGACAAATAAAAAGAGGAATGTAAAAGGGATAGCATAGCAAATGCAAGTCAACTGTCTAACAAATCATCTGCCTCCCAACCATGTTTAGTGTAATGTGAGGGTGGTTGAATGTCCAAAGGAAGAATTGCAAGCACTGAACTAGGAGTCATACCAGGTTCTTCACTTGGTGGAGAGGATTTATCTTTTAAGCTCATTGTAGATGAAAATAGAGAGTTTAGGTCAATGTGTACTTCATCAATTTTGGCAATCTCTACATCGTTGTCATCATCAAGATTTATGGCAATGGGAGGACGAAGGGTGATTTCTAGGGAAGGATGTATCAAAAGTTGTGGTTGTTGGATTGGTTCATGTTGTTGTGATTGTTGTACTAGACTGTGTTGTGGAAAGTTAGGAGTAGGGTGGTCATCTATTAATTCTTTCAAAGGAGGAGGTTAATTTTTATTTTATTCCATGTGAGATTGATGAGCAAGGAGATGATGATGCCACCTACATTCCCTAGCATTGTGGTTTCCTTTAATTCAATTTTGGAGCTGTTGAGGTGTAAGAGAGGATTGAGTCATCACAAGTTATTTTCCTTCCAAAGAGGAAATAATAGAAGAAACTGAAGATGGGTCAACCACAAGTTTCTCTTTTGCTTTATACACTTGTTTAATTCAAGGAGGCACAACAAGATTGGTTTCACTTTCTCTTGGTCTTTTGAATGATGAAAGGGAAGTGTTTCTTTTTCATAGTTAAGGGGGTTGTATGGGTTGTTCATGTTCAGTCTCAAGTTGACCCATGGTTTTGTCTATGATAGGTGGTGTGGAAGTGGGTGAGGATGTGGCCTGAAGAGACAATTTGGCTATTTTTTTGGCTTTTAACTTTTGATAGGCTACGAAAAAGAAGTCCTTTCGAGGGGTGATGGGTTCCATGGGTGTAGGACAAAAGGATTCTAATGACAAATTACATTTAGAGGATAAGGGATGAAAGCCACTATAGTGTATGGTAAATATTTCATTTCCATGTGGAAACTTCAAACACTTGTGAACTACTGATGGGACCACTTTCATTGAGTGAAGCCAAGGGTGGCCTAGCCGCAAATAAAATTGGTCAGATTTTGGAATAATTGAAAATGTTATATCCAAAGTTTTAGGTCCTATCTATAATGGGAGTATGATCGATTTGATCATAGAGCATGCAAAACCAGTATGTGTCTTAATCCATGCAGTCAGTTTATTATAATAATCTTGATAGAGATCATGTAATACTAGAAACTCCTATGTGATCACATTCTCACCACAATCGGAATCTATTAATTTTCAATTAGTGGGCTTAACATATATTTTGCCAACGATGTAAAGAGGACCATTAGGAAGCTTTTGTAATATGTCTTTAGCAAAAAAAGGGATATCAAGAGTTTTAGTGGTTTGTCCCTTATGAGGGATAACATCTATCGCACCCACAAGTTTATCCATAAGACTATCTTGGGTAATAGGTGGAGTTCTATCATCTTGTGCACTATTTGTATCAACATTCATTACATTGGTGTTTGAATGTTCGCTAGCCTTGAAAAATGAAGTATTGTGTTTAGGCATGGGATTGGTGAAAATTTGTAAATTCTAGTTAAGGGGTGCAATAGACTTATTGCCTTGATCATTAACACCCACATTTGTCAAATAGTCTGAATCAATGAGGTCTTGCACTAAATTTTTTAGACGCTTGCAGTGTTTAGTGTCATGTCCATTTTCGAAATGAAAATGACAATAAGAATTAGGTTGGAAGGTGGGTGGTAATGGCTGATTTGGATCAAGTGGCCTAATGGGTGGCAAAGTGAGCATGCCTTGTTGAAGTAATTGGTTCATTGTGTTGTGGAGAGTATTGGGTAAGGGTGTAAATTGTCTATTCGGTTCCCCATAGGTATAAGGCACTGTTGCTTTAATAGCTGCTACTTGATTTGGAACTAGTTGGGTTGATGGGTGTGGTTGAGGAGGTAGATTGAATTGTAAAAAGCCTCTATTTGGTTTGCAGAAGATTTGTGCGTTATTTTGGTTTTGTGATTCATATTTGTCAACTCGGTTTGAAGTGGATTTTGAGTCTTGACTAGAAACCAAGTTTTGATAGTCACATAAGGTTGTGCATAAATGCATGAATGAAGGATATTTCATCATAGTAATTTTATCCTAAAGGTGTGTGTGCAAGTTTTAGATAAAAATATTTTGTAGATGTGCATCAAGAATCTTGACATCAATTTGAGCATACAAGGATTGGTATCATGAGATAAAATTAGTTACCTTGTCATCTGTAGTTTTTCTACATCTCATGAGGTTAGCCATTGTCTTTTTAGGTGTCATGTGAACTTGAAAGTGACTTATGAAAGCATCCACCAATTCATTAAAGGAGTGGATGGAGTGATTGGGAAAGTTAGAAAACCACTCTAATGCAGTATCTTTCAAGGTCCTTGGAAAATTTTTAGCTAAAAGTTTATCGTCAAGGACGAAATCACTACATAAAGTTGTATAAGCATTAAAATGGTTGATAGAGTTTCGTTTAACTCTGTATTTCTCAAATCGAGGCATTTATATCCCTTGTGGCATTAGGGTATGTAATATTTCTAAGGATAAGGGGTTGCTACGAACATGATATGTGGGTGGAGTAGTTTGACCTTGGCTAATGATGGAATGTTGTTGTTGCATGGATGAAATGGTGTTAAGGAGTTGTGTAAGAATAGGGTCAGGGTAAGTGTGTTGAGGTGAAAGGGAAAATGGTGATGGAGTGTAAGTAATGTTAGGGGAAGTGAAAGGAATAATATGGGGTGTGAAGGTGGTGGAGGGGACTTGTGATGCCACAAGAGAACTAGGAATGCTAGGTGGAATCGAGAAAGAAGTAGCCACATAATTAACCTAGTGCATAGTTGTGGTGACTTGCTGATTGGTGTAAGTTGGTATGGATGCTATGGTTGAAGGGGGAGGAACTTGAGGTCCTTTGTGGCTTACAGGAATGTTTGTGGATTGGGTATTAGAAGATGCATGTTTATTGTAAATATCATCAATTCTCTTCATCACTTGCAAACCATCATCACTTTCAATCAAACAATGAAGATTTTCAATGGCAGGTATGGCAATGGTGGAAATGTCTTGAAGTGAGAATTCTTGTTGTAAATGTGCAAAATTCTCATGAATATTAATGACCATTTCTTGCAGGAGGGAGTTTTTTTGGGTGTCAACATTCATTGGATGGAAAGGTGAGGGCATAGAAGTGGTATTGTCAATGCCTAATACACCATTATCCATACTAGGAGTAGGATCTCTTGAGATCCCAAGGTCCACAATGAAAGTTCTATCGCGGGAGGCCATTAGTCTAGAACTTCGTCTCACTAAAGTATTATCAATGGGGCACCAAACACTTGTACAAGTACCACAAAGGATGGTGTGAAATCAAATGCAAGGTAATATAAGAGTTCTAAATGTAAATAAAATATTTTTTTCTAACTATAATAGAAAAGTAACTACACAAAACAAAAATGTAGGAAAATGTTAGAAAAATGCCATAAATGTTTAAAAAGTACAGAGGGACTGATTCACCGAGGTGGCGAATGAGTCCTAGTATGATGTTTTTTTGTGTTTTTTAGAAATTTTAATGTGATTCTAATGCTCTAGAGAATGTAATTAAGGATGCAAAATGCATTTTTTCAAGTTTTTCAATGATTTGCAATGCTAAAATGAAATCTGAACAAAGCTTTCACTAATGCAATATGAAAAGTCTTATAATGTAAAAAAAAAACAATGTTCTAGTTGAATGTTAATGCAAGTGTAATCTATAATGCAACATGTGAATGAAATTAGAAATGAAAAGTGTTCAAAAAGCGGGTTCACCAAAATGAACCGTAGATTTTTGGTTCCTAGGACTTCTCTAGGTCTTTTAGGGTTTTTCACCTAAAAGGAGAGAGGTAGGGCAAAAAATGCTAAGGGTTCATTCAAATTATGTTATGTATGATGTTATCTAAGCTAAATGAATTGAACTAATTGCAATTAGATGATCTATATGACAGATTATTAATGCAAAACTAAGATCTATGCTATGTTTGAAAACATGTTGTGATATGCAAACGATGAACTAAAAGATGAAATAATGCAGAACATAAAGAAAATGGATGAAACAGAGTGCACCTAGGAAAGATTTGAGGAATATAGAATGTTGTGAATGCTATATGAAATTATTGAAATTCCACAGAGGAACTCATTCACCCAGGGTGGCGATTTGGTCCTGCTATTGGTGAAAAAGTGTCAAGAATAGGTTTTTGATTGTCATCATCTGAAAACTGACAAAATTCATATTTTCAGTCTTAAGGTGGGACTCATTCACCACTAGTGGTGAATCAGTCCTCTCCAAAAATTTAGAGAAATTAGGAGACAACTCTACAACACTAGATCTGGAAATGTCTGCTTGTCAGGTTGTCGAAGTCAATTTTATAGGAAACAGATAAAAAACCTTCTCCAAGCTTGAAATATGATTGATTTCACTTGAAGCACGTAGTTGACTTGTTCACCACTCTTAAATCACATAAATGCTTGTTAATTCTTCCTACAAAGGTCTGCAAACACACATGCAAGAGGGGGAAAATGGTTGATAGTTAGCAAAAGGGGGTTTGCCTTGGTCAAACCCCACTTTTGGTAATCAAACCCTTAATGAAACAATGAAAGGAAAGAGAATGATAAACTAATAACATGCAATTTCTATAAACTTACCAAACCCTTGATGATGCAAATATGAAGTAATATCAATGGATGCTCCAAAGTGCTTGAATGATGCTTGAATTGATGTTGTAAGATGCTTGAATGCTTGAGATTTCTTGAATATCATGTGTGAATGTTGGAGGATGTAAAATGAGGTGAAAATCACTTATTTATACAATCTTGTGCCTTAGTTACCCATTCATACCTCATAATAGGCTGACATCAAGTGTTTTTGAATAAAAACCTAAAAGTAATTTTGAAATGTTTTGAATTTGGAGCCAAGGGGGACTCATTTTCCACCCATGGCAAATGGGTCTAAACTAAGACCTGAAAATGGGTGTCAAGAATTATCTTGTATTCAATGTTTTTTTTTAGGCTTACATTCAAAAATACACTTAATTAAGTCATATAAGGGCATAAAAGGACCAAATAAAGCATAAGAAAGGGATAAATAGTAAAGTTATGCCTAGAAAAGCGTGAAATCTTGTTACAAGACTTTACAACACTTCAAAATAGGACTTGATTACTGATAAAAAGGTCATTTTTAGGAAAATTATAATGAATAGAGTCTAGAAGAGTGTAGAAATGTTTTACAACAGTTCATGACACCCTCACAAGATGACATTATTTGAATTTTAGTACCTAAATATGCATGTTCAAGTTGTGTTACAACATAAAATTAGATAAAAATAGATCAAACATCATGAAAAAAGACCTAAAAGGCCATCAAATGATAAGGGGCCATTTTTCTATGGCACACATTGATGCCAGCATTGTTTGGTGACAATTTTTGTTCATTTGGTAAATAGTGCTTCTATTACTCTAATCCCATAATTTGGTCCAAAAAATTTTCATATTTAAAGATTGACCTATGTGGTTTTAACATGTTATTTAGGACTATTAGTTGTATCTATGGAAATTTTTTGAATGATTTTGGTTGAATGGGTTGAATGATATAAATCATAGAAGTTTGGCATACAAGCTTTATATATTCCTTTTTCCAACATGGATAAGTGGTGTACGCTTCATGGATGTTAAAGAGATCTCTTTTGTGTTCAAGCTAACCTAATTTATGTCTTTCACATTCTTGTTTAGTGTAAAAGAGGTTTTGGTCTAAGTCGACAAGCTATTGTCAAACAAGTATGCTTACATCTAATTAGGCCAACCTAATTGATGTGTGTTGATATATATCTAAAACATTTTTGTACTAAAGAGGAAGTGAGAGAAGTGTGTGATATGTGACATGTAATAAGTAGTGAATGCGTGACGGTGTGATATTATGTGAAGTTGTAGGTAGTTGTTGTGAACCTGTAAACTGGTGCAGGATTTTGTATTACAGAGCTTAATTGAAACTGAACTCAACACATAGAAGTTGTATTCAACAATTCATCTTTTTGGCAATGATCCACACTCCTTTTTTTTGTAATCATTTGATGTTGTGAGCCTTTCAAGGAAAACATGTTCTAGTAGTGTGCCCCTATAATATCTTATGATCAGTTATAATATACTGTGAGCTAATCCTCACTATTTTTTTTCCCATTCTAGGTTTTCCATGTAAAAAATCTTGGTGTTCATGTGTCATGTGGTGTTATGCTTCCTTTCATGTATTTATTTATAGTTGTAGTTAGATAAGTTTTAATTATTGAATGGTTAGTTGTTAAATGGTTTAGTAGAATACTAATTCACTCCACCCCTCTTTGTATTCTAGGTGACCAACACTTTCAAGTGTTGGATTACTAGATGCAATGAGTAGAAGGTGTCTACAGTCATTCAAAAAATATGTGAAGGAATTTGGGCTATTATTTTAGAATAATTTTTTCATTGAGATCATGTTCTTTATGTAACACATCTTCTATACCTTCATTTTTTATTTTGGTAGTGAGCCTTAGCTATGAGCCTTTCTAGACAAGGTGTTATATTCTAGTAGTGATCCCTTATAATTGATTTTGTAAGTACTTATATTGTGAGATAATTCTCACCATGGTTTTTCCCTCATTGTGTTTTCCATGTAAATCTAGTGTTCTCTTATGTTTTATGTTGAGTTTTTTAAGTTTTTTTTTATCTACCTTTTATGTTAAAACTTCATAATAGATTAAAGGTTTATTGAATGCATGTGGATCTAAATGTTATTGAGGGTTTTGATATTTTAATAAGATACAAATAATTCACCCCCTCTCATTTGTTTCGTTCATTCAACAGTGGTACTTATGATGATTTTTTAGTTTATTCTACTACTAAGAGTGTAGTTAAGACATTAAAAATATAGGGTTTTATTGATGCAAATTGGGTAGATAACTTGGAAAATTGAAGGTCAACTAGTGGGTATGTTTTTACTTTATTTGGAGTAGTGAGATGGATGGGTAAAATGAATCCCATGATTAATTTATCCACTATTGAAGAAATTTATATGGCTATTACCCATATCTCTAAACAAGTAGTTTAGTTACAAAAGCTTGTGTAATAGGATTAGTTTTTATTGTATGACTATTTAGATTAGTTGTGATATCTAGAGTGTAATTTATTTGTCCAAGAATCCTATGTATCACACAAAGACTAAGAATGTGGATGTATAATCCTATTTTGTTCATGAACTAAATAATAATGGATAATTCAAGCTAAATAAGATTAACACATAGGAAAATTTTGTAGATTCACTTACTAAACCTATCAATACAAAAAGGTTTACATGTTTTCAAGAGATTTTGTGGCCCTTGTTTTGAATACTTATTTGACTTATGTATTCCTACGATGTATCTATAATATATGATGTCAAGTGTGAGATTGATAGGATTAAGGTGTCATAAAATTTATAAATCCTATGTATTTAATTAGTCTTGATACTTTTTGTAAATAATTGATAAGGTATGAGGATCTCACTATTAGTAATAATTTTTTTTTTGCATCAAATTTTTACAAGTATTGTGATAATTTTTTCACCAAGAATAGCTAACTATTTTTACACCAACAATAAATTACTATTTACAGAAAGAGAATCTTGGAGGCTATGGTGGTTTTCAGTGTCTAAAATTCCTATTAGGTTGGGTAAAAGTACAAACCTGTGCCACACTTTATAAGGGAATCAACCAACATGAAAAAAATATCAACTTCAACCACATAAAAGTGGTATTTTTGTTTCAAACTTCAAAATGATGTAAACTAATAAAATAAGGCCACGTTGGATCCATGTTGTCACCACATGGTTTTGTCTGAAACCCTTCCTATTGAACCACTTCCGGCCGAAACTGGTTTGATAGAATTCATATGATTGGCCCAAAGTATGACATAGGTTTGTACTTTTACTGAGTTACTTTTTTATCTACTATAGATATTATTAACATTAAAAAAACTTGTGGTTATAAAAAATAATAAACATGTTGGTTAGAAATTAACAATAATTGGTGGCCAAATTAGGTAAGTAAAAATAGTTCCAACCAACATTATCCTATACATTAAATTATTGTATTTATCCAATGGAGGCATTGTGATATAATAACCAACTTGGTTTCTACATTTGAAGGGTGAAAATTCTATATAAATAGGGGTATTATGAGTAAGAGTGAAAACACTATTTGAAAATGTTGAAGGAATGAAGGTTGAAGAGGAGAAAGGAAGGGTTATATCTAAAACATAGAAAAATGGGATTTACCAAAGTGGATGAACAAGATGATAAACCACTATGCTTTTTAGGGTTTTTTCACTCAATTATGAGGGCTAAAATACCTAAATGACAATCAAGAATTAATCTTAACTGTTATAGCAACAATGAGGGAAGTTTTGAAGGCTGAAACAATGTGTACCTTGTTAAAAACTTGTTGTTTTGAGGTCACTAAGGACTCATTCATCCCAAGTGGAAAATGGGTCCCTATTAGGGTTTCTGAAAAATGAAATTTGGGTTTTGTTCATTGATATCTACACTTCCGCCTCCCAACTGACCAACTCCCAAAAGTCTGAAACAAATTTTGTAGAGATATTTCCATGATCTTGCAATATGGATAACGACTTTGCAACGTCTCAACTTTGAAAAATTTTGTTCCAATATTGTTCTCCACATAATCTTCAACCTATGAATCTACAAACACACATCAAATAGGAGGAAATTTTTTTGATTGTTAGGGAATATAAATTTTCCTTGCTCAAACCCTGTTTAGGTGATTAAACCTTATGATGAAACAATGAAATAAGGACATGAAACATGAATCATACAACACTGATGATACCTTGGATGATGTATTGGAATGTAAATCTGAAAACTAGCATGAAGTGGCCATGTAGCATGTAGATCTTGATCTTGAATTAGATATGAATCAATGCTTGCAAATGGACCTTCAATACTATATCAACTAACTAGCTCTACAACATGCTTGATGTACTATTCCTTTAACATGATGATATGATCTTGAATTGCTACAATAAAACTTTGATAATATTCCTTTGAATTCCTTTGAAGATGCTCTTGTGAAGCATTAGGATGCTCTCTTGAAAATCTTATATGAAACTATGTGAATTAACCTTATATTTATACTAAATCTAAGGATTAACCCCAAAATTCAAATAATCCAAGCTGACATTAGATCTAGGATTGAAAATCATTAAAATTCTACCACAAATCAATTCAAAAAGTGATGTCCTAGGTGAGGAGGACCCATTCTCCCTAACTGGTGAATGGGTACTAGCACAATTTTCTAGGACCAAGCTTCAAGGAGGTGAAATAACATAAAAACCAACTTCAAATATGCCAAAAAAGGGGTGTCCTAGGTTAAGAGGACCCATTCACCCAAAATGGAATTTTTTTCCTAGCACAGTTTTCTAGGACTCTAACTTTGCCAATGTAAATGGTATGCAATATCATTAATGGGTGTCAGGATAGATCCTTTGAATAATATAATTAATAAGTCTTGGATTTGAATTAAAGGGGCCAATTAAGCTCAATTAACCACAATTAATTAATTAATCCCTAGGTTAGTGTGAAAGTGTAATAAAACACTTTACAACATCCTAAATAAGGCATAGTTAAGTATATTTTATCATTAATTATTAATTCCCAAACTAAGTTTGAAGAAGGGTTACTTTTTTTTACGCTATATTTTTCCCCCACTTTAGTGAGATTTTTCCCCCATGAAAGACTCACACTAAAGAATGCATTCAATACACTTAAGTATGTAGCAATAACAATGATACATAGTCACACCCTATCAAAGACCAAGAAAAAAAAAGAAAACCAAAGGATCAAGCAAAATCATTCAACACAATTTGGAATGTAACTGTTTATCTAAGAAAAAGTATCAAGGTTTGACGGTCCAACATGATGTGGAATACATATAGGCTATTTTTCCAAAAAAAAGCGTGCTCACTCTAGGGTAGTTGAAATAGGCCAGTCACTAGGTGAGTTATCTGAATGAGGTGGAAAATGAGGGAATCATATTAGCCTCCCATACCATACTGAAGCTATCTTCCTAACAACTTTGATAGGGCACCACAATGCAATGCTTTTGAATTGTATGTCTATAAGTTTTATAAAAAAATATTTTTCTTTGTTCATGTAAGGTCTTCTTCTTAGGGAACATTGTGCCTAATGTCTCCAAGAGAGGACAAGTTAAGAATATGATATCAACACTTATGGGACACCTCATTCACATCATGCCACTAAGCGAGATCATATGCTTAGAAATATCACACTCTTGGAGGACATCAAACCAAATGACACCATCAAGAAAAGGACACATCACAAGAAAAAAGAAAATCATGCCATGAAATATACCAAAATATGTCATTGATGTATGCCCCTACTTTAAAGTGGTTGCTAACACCATTGTTATGAGAAATTATGTTAAAGTAGCCAATGTTTTCTCCTAAGACATGTGAGCATTCCTTGGAAAATCCTATGCAAAATCATATGTTTCCAAAATAAAGTGACGTCATGAACAAGGAAGGAGGGGTTGCCCCTAGAAATAAATGATAAACCTAGAAATAAACATACATCACATGTGAGCTAACTTAAGGCATGTCATCCACATCCAAAGCTTGCTCTTATATATACATGGAAGGCAGTGAACTAGCCATAAGAGACAATGAAAAGTTACATACATGGAAAAATCTACCTAACCCCTTGCCCCTACTTAGTTTAGGACAAGGGTGAGCCAAGAATGAATAATGATATGCTACTCCTTGCAAAAAGGAAATTATTTGCAATGACTGTAAAACATGCAATAGTAAGTATACTATGATACTACAACTATCACATGGCAAGGAGCAACAACTATTAACATTATTGATTATGATGAGTAAAAAAAGTATCAAATTGATACCTATCTAATGAGATGTCCCCACATGTAATATCTATCAGCTCAAGATGCACCAAAGTTAAAGTTATCCTAGAAGAATCTTTTGTAAGAGTGTTTATATTGAGTGAAGGATTTGTTGGTGCTTTTGTTTCTTTTGAAGTAAAATAAACAAGACCATTAGTGGTTTCTTGCATGTTAGGTTATATAGGGACACTACATCCTTCTCCACTAGACTCAATTTGCTTCATAATTTTGTAACCTCTTCCATAAATCTTTTTCATTTCTTTAGGATTCAGTGGTTTTTCATAGTCAGCTTCATTAATTATTTTTGTGTAACTTGCTTGATCATCTAAAGTGGTTGAGGTGGATGCTTTTGAATTTTATGTCAAAATTACCACTTTTTCTTTTTCCTTGTCAAAATATTTTATTATGATCTTGTATTCAGCCATGAATGTAGCTATGAAATCAAAGGAACTTGAAGCATTTTCCAATAATATTATTACTTCTTCAATATCTTTTTCTTTTCCTCTCTCAACATGCAAACAACTTTCAAGTTCAAGGTCGGCCTTGATTGTATACACTTTGTTATATATGTGAGAAATGGTATTATAACTCTATTGTTGTGAAACATTATCATTATCAATTTTCCTTTTAAGTGGTTCTAAGATAAGCACGGGTTTGTTTTGTACTTGTGGTTGTTGTGAGGGTGGATGAATTATAAGTTGAGGCTTAGGTGGTCTAATAATTAGAGGAATCGAGGGAGTTCTAATGTTCATTACCTCAATAAAATTTTCCTTATTTTCATGGTTTCTTAGTGAACATGAGTCTAATATCACTTCATCATCTTTGTCTAAGGAATTCACATCACTATTTTTTGAAAGACATGTGTCAATTTTTTCATTTTCTTGCACCATGATATCCTCCCTAGTAGGAGAGTTTTTAGGAGAGTAACAAGCTAGATGTTCATGACATTCAAAGGTTTGTTCTCCTAAAATGACTTCATCACAAGTAAGGGAGTTATCAATGGTTGGATTTTTTTGTTTACTAATGACAAAATTCTCTTGTTCTATAATGTTTTCATGACTCTCGTCAATTATATCTTCTAACACCAAGATATCTGATTCACTAATAGGAGGTCAAATTTGATTGTTATGCTTCTCCATGATTTCAACCTTGTTTTCAAAGGTCTCTCTCTCTTGTGACACAAAATATACCCTACTAGGAGAGCTTTTAGGAGAGGACCAAACAAGATGTTCATCATATTCCTTATTTAGATTTTGTAAACTAGCTTCATCACAAATAAGGGAGGCATCAAGAGAAGAACAACTATGAGTTTCAACCTTGCCAATGATTGAATCCTTTTGTTTGAATAAATAATTCCAAATGTTAGGGATATTAGGAAGGAGAGGAATAATGTTATAACATTCAATCATTGGATCTCTTGACACCAAGATATCCTCTTCACAAATGTGATTTTCATGATTGTGCAAGATTACATCCTCTTTCACTAAAGCATTGTCACAAGTAGGGGAGGTGTTGGGAGATGAATGGAGACTAGGTAAATTAGTGTTAATGGTCTCATATTCTTGATTCATACTATCTTCCCAAGAGAGACAAACAAGAATTTCATGATTCTCAATGATTATATATTTTTTCACCAAGATACCTTTGTCACTAATAGGAGAGGTATTGGGAGAAGAATAATTGTTATTGTCATGATTTTCTATACTTGCATCCTCTTGCACCAAAGCTTTAGTGGATGATCTAGGTAATATTATATCCTAAAGAGCTTCACCTAACAAGTAAAAGTAATCAAAACTAATGGATTTGAATGATATGATTTGTCCAAGGTTTATCATTTTTTTGTTTGTTTCTTTTGATGCTTTGGGTTTTTTTTTTTTCTGTTTTCTAATGATTGCAAAATGTAAACTAATCTATCTAATGCTACAATGATGCTAAAAATGAAAGAATAAATGCAAACATGTAACACTTCTTTGAATTGAAATATGCTCTAGAATGTTTTCCTCAATGTTGCAAAATCTATCTTGAAAAATGAGCAATAAATTGAATGCAAAAACAAACAATTTCAAGATTTTATTTCTTAGATCTGAACATAGTAACAAAATGCAAACCAGAGACTAACAACTACCCAAAAATTTTCCTAAAATGTTTGTAAAATGACTCATTCACCACCTAGGGCCACAAATGGGTCACAATCATGGTTTTAAAAAGGTAAAAACTACAATTTGTAAGTTGTTTTAGTTTTTTTTTATGCCTAGTTCCAAATTGTAACTCTCATGACAAAAAATTATAGAATTTGATGACCTAATGCAATTGAAATGAAGGGTAAATGATGACCTATATGACACTTTTTGAAATGCAATTTTGACTAAATTTTTGAATATGAATGATGAAAAATACATGAATATGCAAACACTATGGAAAATCAATGTAATATGCATAATTTTTTTTGAATTTTTCATGTTTAAACAATGCAAGAATGAAAATTTAAACCCATACATGCAATGCAAACTAAGGAAATTTTAAAGAATACTAAATTTAATGCAACTAGTGAAAACCTAATGCAAACTATTTAAAAACTAAGATTTAGGGTTTAAATGGACTCCAAATTAGAAGTTATAATGTTCAAAATTCAGGTTCACCCAAATGAAACATAGGAAAATGGGTTTTATCAAAGTCGATGAAAAAGATGATAAACCACTATGATTTTCTAGGGATACTTTACTCAATTATGAGGGATAAAATTCTTAAATAACAATCATAAATCAATCCTAACTTTTATAGGAACAATGAGGGAAGTTTTGGAAGGCTAAAACAATGTGTACCTTGTTGAAAACTTGTTGTTTTGAGGTGACTGAGGACTCATTCGCCCCAAGTGGTGAATGGGTCCTTGCTAGGGTTTTTGAAAGTTGAATTTTGGGTTCTATTCCTTGATGTCTACACTTATAGCTTCTAGGTGACTAGCTCTTGAAAGTCTAAAATAAGTTTTGTAGAGCTCTTTCCGTGATCTTGCAATATAGATAACAACTTTGCAACTTCTCAAATTTGACAAATTTTGTTACAATATTGTTCTCCACTCACTCTTCAACATATGAATCTACAAAAAACACCAAAGATGAGAAATTTGTTTTTATTGTTAGGGAATAGGTGTTTTCCTTTTCCAAACCCCACTTAGGTAATTAAACCTTATGATGAAACAATGAAGTAAGGACATGAAACATGAAATATACAACAATGATTATACCTTGGATGATGTCTTTGAATTTAAATTTGTAAACTAACATGAAGTGGCCACGTAGAATGTAGATCTTGATCTTGAATTGGATATAAATCAATTCTTGCAAATGGATCTTCAATATTGTGGACACAGAAAAAGTAACCCTTTTACTTTTTCTTGTTTTGTCCCTCCTTATTCTTATTTGGCTTGATTTCACCTTGATTTAATGTTGCAATGTGACCCACACATTCACATTAGGTCTTGAATCTTTAGGAATCATTAAGAATTTATGATGTCTTGTAAAGGTGTTGTGAAGTGTTGTAAGAAATTTTCACACTTTTCTAGACTCTTCTTATTATAATTCACCTACACGGGTATGTGCAAGATCATGATGGGAAAAAAAAGTGGCAATATGATGGGTATGTGTAGGGTATGTAGTTGATGAATTTTTTTACCCAAAATTGATGAAATAAAAAGGGTTTTTAAAGAAGATTCTCAACTTTCTACAAATATAAATTATTCTTTACTTTGAATTTAATAAATAATTATTACATTTTCTATTTGAATTATGATTAAAGTCATGATTGATAGGCTGATTGAAAGAGATATATAGCTTTCAAACGGTATCACATTTTTGATTCCGAAACATGCATCAAATTATATGATTCACATACTATAGGATTAAAAATAAATGAATTTCATGAAGTTTTGACCAACTTAACGTGGTCAAACATGAGTTTTTTATACTTTTAAAAATTTGTAATAAAAAAAATCATAATTAATTATTTACTTGGAAAAAAATTACAAAAAATATGCATCACATCGAGACATGAGTCCTCTACTTATATATAAAATATTATAAAACAATATTATCATTTTATTGTGGTTATGGTGGTCAAACAGACACCTACTTCTTATTTTTCCCTTTAAATTTAAGTAAGTTATTGCATTGAAATTTCAAATTTTCACCAAATAGTTTTTTTTTTTTTAATAAACCTATTAGCGTAAAAAAAAAATTCAATTTTCCACAAATTCTATTCTTACATATTTTTGAAATAATATAGATAACTTATTCAAATTTTTACGTCAAGTTTCCTAACTTTAATTTTTCTGAATTTTTCGCCACTTAAGGCCTATTTTTTCCATGATGATCCTAATTTTCTAGACTTTTCATCATGAAATACACCTTTCTTATGCTTCATTTTTCCCCTTTATGCACTTGCATGCCTTAATTAAGTGTATTTTTTAATATAAACCCAAGAAAAATCATTAAAGACAACCTAATTCCTGACACCCATTCATATGCCTTGAGTGGGACCCATTCACCTATGGTGGTGAGTGAGTCTCTCTTGGCACAAAAATAAAAATAAATTCAAATTATTAGTGGGTTTTTATTCCTAAAGACCTAAGGTCAGCTTGTGATGTATTTTCAAGAAATTAGGGCATAATTGTTTATAAAGACATGATTTTCTATTCATTTGACCTCCATTCATTCAATTATTCATCCTTGCATTCAATCCATCTAAGCATTCATTCAAGGATCATAACATCATTCAATCAAGCATTCCAGCATCTTGGAGTAGAAATTGGCATATCTTCAAATTTCATCATCAAGTGTGTGGTAAGTTTATGACATTGCATGTTTTTTATTTATCATTCTCTTGATATTTCATTTCATTTCATAGGGTTTATTTACCAAAGTGGGGTTTGACCAAGGAAAACCCCTATACTATAACCCTTAACCCTTTTCCCCCTCTTTGCATGTGTGTTTATAGGTCTTGTAGGAAGATTTGTTAAGGAGAAAGATGTCAAAAAGGTGTTGCAAAGTCATCTAGGTTATTCAAGTCAAACATAACCCTAATTGGAGCTTGAAGAACCTTTTCAACCTGTATTATGTAGATTTAGATTTGTTAAATTGACAAGCAAAAAAGTATAGACCATGACCCACAAAGTTGACCTTTGACTTTGTAGATTTATGTAGGGGAAATGATTCGCCATTTGTGGAAAATGAGTCCCACTGCCAAGTTGGAAAATGAGTTTTCTAAAGTTCTAAGTTCTCGACATCCCAAAACCTATTATGGCAGATTTTATTAGAAATAGGACTAATTCACCATCTATGGAAAATGAGTCCTAGTGGGCATCAACATTGAATTCTACAACATTCCAAAACCTTCTCAGATATTCTTTCAGTTTGCAGGTGCACCCAATTCAGTGTCATTCAATTTTGTTTGTATTTGTTTATGCTTCTAGTTAATGTCTACATGCAACACTATGTTTTCCAACACTTTGCATTTCCTTGTTTACATTCAATAATTGATCTATTTCATTAGTTTTTTGCATTTATTTCATCTTATCTAGGCACATTACACCCACATCACATCAATATTTGAATGTTAATCATTTCATTTTGGCATCCAAATCTTTATCCTTTTAGGTGAAAAACCCTAGAAGGATATAAAGCATTTAGGTTTGTCAAAATATTTGGTTACATTTTGGTGAACCCAACTTTAGAGCATTTTCACTTTTGATTTTAAGTGCATTTTAATCCTAGGTTTAGCTTGCATCAACATTTCATTAGGTTTTTCATTATTTTGCATCCTAGGGTTTTCAAAATTGCATTAGTGAAATCACCATATAGCTTTCATTTTTTCATTTCAAATCATTTAAAAATAATGAAATTCTGCATTTACATCATAGTTCTACATTATACAGTTTGAAACACATCATATTACATTTAACATTTTTGAAAAAACTTAAAACAATTCATCCCTGGATTCATTTGCCACCTTGGGCCAATTAGTCCAGTTGCACATTTTAGATTGCTATTTCTAGCATTTTTTGGCCATTTTCTACATTATAGTTTTCTATTATTACATTTTGTCATACTTTCCAGCTTTGTTGTTTTATTCTCTTTCTTGCATTTAGTTTACTTCCATTCATTGTCATCATGGCTTTTTTATTTAATAAGTTTTGGATGTCATTAAAATTTTTAGTGGACATGTCAAATTGTCCCTTTGGAATAGATCCTAATGACCTTGAGCTTCCTCATGGTCCTTCAACCCCTCATGAATGTCCTCCTCATGTTGTTGACATCATTGAAGAAGATGATGATAGCATGAATAATTTCTTAAATGAATGCCTTGACAACCTTAAAGCTAATGTATCCTTTACCCATCCATGAAACAATCAAACCTTCCAACCATATCACCTCCTAATATGTTTGGTTATTTACATACCGAAATAAACAAAGGGACTAAGTTCCATCCAATAGGTGAACCTAGTTCCTCTAAAAAAGAAACTCCTCAACCATTCTATGATAAAAAAGTCACTAATACTCCCATCAACCTTGAAGAAACTTATGGAAAAGATTTTACCATCTTAAGAAAACAAGGATGTGACACAAAAACTAGGCATAACATTCATGAACTTTTAGAACAAAATAAAAAAGATGAAAACATAACATGATTAGGATATCAAGATCCCCCTCGTGATAGCAAGCCTCCTTTTGAATATCAAAGACTTCATGATGATGGAATGATGATCTTTGATTCCCCTCCTAATCTAAATGTTCTCCTTCCATGTGAACAACCCTTACATGATTCCATTGAAAGGGATGTTAGGCTCCCCATGGGTCCTCTTCCTCCTTCATTTCATAAAAAAGGTGAATCAAGTAAACACAAATGGCCTTACAAATTGAAAAAACTAAAGTTTCCTCTTCATCCACCACCTGAATGTGAAAGGAAACTGCAAATGCTTTTAAACGAAGGTCTCATCCTATTACCTCCTATGAATAGGTTGTTAATCCATCCTAAAGATTCCAATATAACTTAATGTAAATACCATTTTGTTCTTGGCCACCACATTGATGAGTGTCAGACATCGAAGGAAATACTAAGTACCACTTCACTAACACCAACTATTATCCTATCATCTGGGTATGTGCAGGATCATGGTATGCCAAAAAGTGGCAATATTTGTAGGGTATGTGGCTGACGACTTTTTTTTCACCCAAAATTAATGAAACGAAAAGGGTTTTTAGAGGAGATTCTCAGATTTCCAAAAATATAAATTATGATTTAATTTGAATTTAATAAATAATTATTATTCATTTTCTATTAAATTGACTAAAGTCCTAATCGATGCTGATTGAAAAACATTTATAACTTTCAAACGGTATCATATTTTTGAATCCAAAACATCGTCACATTCTATGCTTTACACTATTGGATTAAAAAAAAGAAAAATTAAATTTCATGAATTGATTAAGGTAAAATTGAGACAGACGAGTTTTATATTTTCTAAAAGTTGTAATAAAAATTCATAATTAATTATTTACTTGGAAAAAAATTACAAAAAATATGCATCACATCTGGACATGAGTCCTCTACTTATATATAAAATCTTACAAAAAAATATTATCATTTTATTATGGTTGGTGGTGGACAGACACCTACTTCTTATTTTTCCTTGAAATTTAAGTACTCTGCATTGAAATTTCAAATTTTCACCAAATAGATTTTATTTATTTTTAAATAAACCTAGTATTTTAGAAAATACATTCAATTTTCTACAAATTCTATTCTTACATATTTTTGAAATAATATAGATAACTTATTCAAATATTTACGTCAAGTTGCCTAACACTGATTTTTCTGAATTTTTTGCCACTTAAGGGCATGTTTGGCATACCATGATCCTGCACATGCCCATCTCATAGTACACTTTCCCACACCTCATCATGCAATAGTTGTAGAATATTCCACTCTCATTATTGCATTCCCTTTCTCATCACCTATCTCAGCTCCTTCTTGTCTTTCACTCAGTGAGGGAAAGAAGTTGTTAGCCTTTTCCTAGTAATGCATTTGTCATTGTTCCCTCATTTTGCTATTTACCATCCAATTTTACCAATTGAGATTGGGAGGTGGATGACTTGCTTGGTGGTTGACTTACATTTTCCTTACTATTCTTTTTCATTTACTTTTCTTTTTCTTGCATGTGCACATCGTGTTCCCTCGTGACATGATGTTTTATGTTCTCTCTCTCTCTTTGTACACTTCCTCTATTTGTACCTCAATTCTTCTATATTTCATACATTGCTTTTCCCTTTTATCTTTGTTATGTTTTTTTCTTTTGAGGATGAATCAAAGTGATAAGATGCCCTATGTCTCTTCCATATTGACCTAAAGGGTCCTTTTATTTTATTTTTCACTTTTGTTTTGTGTTTTCATTTTGGGGATGACGCAAAGTGTTGAGATGCCCTATGTCTTTTCCATGTTGACCCAAATGGTCCTTTTATTTTTTTTTTCTCTTTTTTTTTGTTTTCCTTTTGGGGATGATGCAAGGCATTGATACCACACTGTCTCTTTCATGTTGACCCAAAATATCTTTCTATTATTTTTCCTTTTCATTTTCTTTTCGCTTGTGTTTTCCTTTTGGGGACGATTCAAAGCATCGAGACAACCTGTCTCTTCCATGTTGACCCAAACAGACTTTCTTTTTCTTTTTTTTCGCTCTCTTTGTGTCATTCTTCCAATTCTATATGTATTTGGGGAATAATGACAGTTCCAAGCTCTTTAATCAAAACCCTAAATCCATAGATCCCTTGTGTGTTTGGTGTGTTCCTTTTTGAGGGAAACCCCTCTTTCTTCTTTTCCTTTTGTTCATTTTTCCTTTCAATGATGTAGCCTTACTTGGAAACATATGACTTGGCATAGGGGATTTCCACATTAGCTCTCATTTCTTGTTTCTATTTGAATTTTCCATTTTCTACTTTAAAGCAATTTCTCGCAGAATAGTGTGTAGCAATGAACCTTTAAAGTGGGGGAATACATTGGCATAATTCATTTTTCATTCTTCTTCTTTTTGGTTCTTAGTGCAGCCTTCTTATTTCATATGATGTGTTTGTCACTTTGTGGATGACACTACATATAGTTTCCATCATAATCATGATCTATCTTAGCATATTGCATTCCTTTTGGTGGCCTAATATGATGCACTGCATCCCCTAAGTTGTGAATATTCTATTCTTTGATTGGTCCTCTCTTGGAGACATTAGACAAAATTTTCCCAAAGTTATAGACCTTAAATGAACTAAGCAAGACTCCTTTGAACATCTCTTTTGCATGTTGCATTTTGTATTTACATGGCCACCTTGCATAACACACTTGCATGCCTGTGGTGCCATTGCATTTGTTCATGAGTTCTAAGCATACGAAGCTTTGCTTGTCTCATGAAACACAAAATGACAATTTTTTCTTTGTGGCACCTTATTAAAGTTATCAAGAGGTATAACTTTAGTATGGTTGAGTGGGAAAGCCCATTCCAAGGCATGAATTTTCCCTATAGCCACCTTGTAGATTTATCACCCCACATTCAACTAGAAGTTACATGGCCCTAGAGTGAGTATGTTGTGGATTTCTCACCCCATGGACAACCAAAATTTTTATGGCCCCAAAGTGAGTATGTTGTGGATTTCTCATCCTACAGACAACTGGAAGTTTTGTGGCCCCAGAGTGAGTATGTTGTGGATTTCTCACCCTACAGACAACTAGAAGTTCCATGGCCCCAAAGTGAGAATACTTAGGCTTTCTCACCTAGCAAAAAACCATGAGTTCCATCACCCTAGAGTGAGTGAATTTTCTTTTCAAATATTCAACAAGCCTAGATCTAATCCACAATGATCTAGACAGATAATCGAAGCTTGATCCAACTTTCAACTTCCCTTTTCAACACTTTCATGTGTGTTCCTTTCTACTTATGATTGGATTGCCATGGGATCTTGATCCTGGGGGCTTGATCATCCCTCTTGATTCTTATTTTCTCATCTTACCAAGCATTAGTACATTCAAACCCCTCCTAGGATGCATTGCTCTACTTTAGTGTGTGTTATAAGAAAGTTCATCCTCTCACTTAAGCAAGAGCTAACTATGAACACGAAAAAAGTAACCTTTTTAATTTTTCTTGTTTTGTCCCTCCTTATGCTTATTTGGCTTGATTTCACCTTGATTTAATATTGCAATGTGACCCACACATTCACATTAGGTCTTGAATCTCAATGAATCATTAAGACTTTATGATGTCTTGTAAAGTTGTTGTGAAGTGTTGTAAGACATTTTCACACTTTTCTAGACTCTTCTTATTTTAATTCACCTACATACCCCCTTTTTATCACTTGCCAAGTCTTATTCTAAAGTGTTGTAAAGTCTTGTAACAAACTTTCAAGCTTTTCTAGACTTTTCATCACCAAATACACCTTTCTTATGCTTTATTTTACCCCTTTATGCACTTACAGGGCTTAATTAAGTGTATTTTTGAATATAAGCCCATAAAAAATCATTAAAGACAGCTTAATTCTTGACACCCATTCATAGGCCTTGAGTGGGACCCATTCTCCAAGGGTGGTGAATGAGTCTCTCTTGGTACAAAAATCAAAGTAAATTCAAATTATTGGTAGGTTTTTATTCCTAAGGACCTAAGGTTGGACTGTGATGTATTTTTGGGAAATTAGGGCATAATTGTGTATAAATACATGATCTTCTATTCATTTTAACCCCTATTCATTAAAGTATTGATCCTTGCATTCAATCTATCTAAGCATTCATTCAAGCATCATAGTGTCATTGAATAAAGCATTCAAGCATCTTGGAGCAGCCATTGACATATCTTTAGATTTCATCATCAAGGGTTTGGTAAGTTTATGACATTGCATGTTGTTTATTTATCATTCTCTTCACATTTCATTTCATTTCATAGGGTTTGATTACCAAAGTGGGGTTTGACCAAGGAAAACCCCTATACTCTAACCCTTAACCCTTTTCCCCCTCTTTGTATGTGTATTTGCAAGTCTTGTAGGCAGATTTTTCAAGGAGAAAGGTGTTAAAAAGGTGTTGCAAAGTCATCTAGGTTATTCAAGTCAAACATAACGCTAATTGGAGCTTGAAGACCCTTTTCAGCCTGTTTTCTGTAGATTTAGATTCGTCAACCTAACAAGCAAAAACGTATAGACCAAGACCCATAGAGTTGACCTTTCACTTTGCCAATTTCTGTAGGTGGACTGATTCACCATCTATAGTGAATGAGTCCCACTACTAGGATATAAAAAGAGTTTTCTAAAGTTTTGAGTTCCTGGCATCCTGAAACCTATTCTATCAGATTTTACTAGAAATAGGATTAATTCACCATCTGTGGAGAATGAGTCCTAGTTGGCATCAACATTGAATTTTGTAGCATTCCAGAACCTTCCAATATTTTCTTTCAATTTCTAGGTGCAACCCATTTAGTTTCATTCAATTTTGTTTGTATTTGTTTATGTTTCTAGTTCATGTTTGCATACAAATTGTGTTTTCCAACACTTTGCATTTCCTAGTTTACATTCAATAATTGATCTATTTCATTAGTTTTATGCATTTAGTTCATCTTATCTAGGTACATTACACCCACATCACATCAATATTTGAATGATAATCATTGCATTTTGGAACCCAAATATTTAGATCCTTTTAGGTGAAAAACCCTAGAAGGATACAAAGCATTTAGGTTTGCCAAAATATTTGGTTACAAATGCTACATCAACTCACTAGCTCTACAACATGATTGATGCACTATACCTTTGACATTATTAGATGAGCTTAAATTTCTACAATAAAAACTTGGTAATCTTCCTTCATAATGCCTTTAAAAACTACTCTATAATGCTCTTATGAAGTATTAGGATGCTCTCTTGAAAATCTTAAATGAAACTATGTGAGCTAACCCTATATTTATACTAAACCTAAGGATTAACCCCAAAATTCAAATAATCTAAGATGACATCAGGTCTAGGATTGAAAATCATCAAAATCATACAACAAATAAATTCAAAAGGGGGTGTCCTAGGTGAGGATGACCCATTCGCCCAAGGTGGCAAATGGGTCCTAGCACAATTTTCTAGGACCAAGCTTCATGGAGGTGAAATAACATTAAAGACCCACCTCAAATATTCCAAAAAAGGGGTGTCCTAGGTTATGAGGACCCATTCACCCAAAATGGCGAATGGGTCCTAGCACAATTTTCTAGGACTCCAACTTTTCCAATGTAAATGTTATGCAATATCATTAATGGGTATTAGGATATCCTTTGGAAAATGTAATTAATAAGGATTAGATTTGAATGAAAGGGGAAAATTAAGCTCAATTAACCACAATTAATTAATAAATCCCTAGATTAGTGTGAAAGTGTAATAAAACACTTTACAACACCCTAAATAGGGCATAGTTAAGTACATTTTACCATTAATTATTATTTCCCAAACTAATTAAGCATGAAAAATGATTAATTTTTTGGATCCTACAATATCTACTATATATTCTCTAAGCTAATAAATAATTGTGCTTCTCCTCTTTGTTGTTTTTTTCTAAAATGGTTTATCTATGTAAGCACAATGTTATATATTTTTTTCTTTTATTCCATATTTCTTTGTGTTCTTGATTTACTTTATTGTAATTTCCACTTGGTTATACACTAGTACAATCATATTTATAATGGAATTATGACTTATTTTTAATAGCATTCACATTGATTTCTAACAAAAAATTGGACTCACTTGCTTCCACTTACCCTAGTGAACACATTTTCTTTATTGTATATAAAAGTTCTATGTTTGATACACATAGAAAAATGAAAAGGTAGAATTTTTAAAAATATGAGTGCAATTGTATCAATATCCTTGATTCAATTTTTTAAAAAGTGTTTATGTGTTTTTATTAATGGAAAAAGTATTCCATTCTCCTTAATTTGGGAATAATTAATATTAAAATGAGCCTAATGTTACCTTGATTTAGTGTTGTAATGTGTTTTACACATTCACATTAAGTTTAGTGCCCTTTTTAATTAAATGGAATTAATTGTACCTTATTTAGGGTGTTGTAAATTTTAACTTTACACTTTCACACTAATCTATGGATTTATTAATTAATTGAGGTTAATTTTCTTTAATTGGTCCCTTTAATTCAAATCCAATCCTAACTAGATATAAATTTTGAGGGATAAAACTCCACATTCATAAATGATACTACACAACTTAATTTTAGGTGTGTGTCCTAGGACCCATTCGCCACATGGTGAATGGGTCATCACTAGGACTTAGGACATTATTTTCACATAACCTTTCACATTGTCTGAAGTGTGTCTTAGGTGAGTGACCTAGGATGCATTTGCCACATGGTGAATGGGTCCTCACTTAGACCTAGGACCCCTCCTCAAAATATGTTTTTGGCATAATTTTAATGATTTCAAATCAATTATTAGATGTCATCTTGCGATATTTGAATTTCAAGAATTAGTGATAAGATATGTATAAATACTAGGCTATTTCAATTTGTTTCACCTAGCATTTTTTAAGTCTTCAAACATTCTAGAAAATTTTATGACCAAGTTCTAATAGCAACTTTATGAGATTAAGAGCATTCAAGAGAATTTCTATAGCATTCAAAGGCATATTATAGAATATTATTGTAGCAATCAAGATCTATTTCATCATGTCAAAGGAATAATGCATCATGCATGTTGCTTGAGCTAATATATGTTGTTGTAGAATTCAAGATCTATCAAACATATTTAAAGGAATTGTTCTAATCAAAGTTCATGATCAAGATCTACATTCATTGAGGCCACTTCATGATAGGTTGCATATATATAATCTAAGGTTTCAACTAAGATGTGGTGAGTTATGACATTTTTTGTTCATTTATCATTCCTTTCATGCATTATTTCATTTCAAGGTTTAATTACTAAAAAAGGATTTGACCAAGGAAAACCCCTATTACCTAACAAAAAACATGTTTCTCTCCTTTGAAGTGTGATTATAGGTTTTAGGTTGAAGATATATTGGAGAGAAAAATTGTAAAAATTTTCAAAGTTGTCAAATCATAGAAACCAAGCTACAAGATTTATTTCTAGCTTTCTGAAAGTGTCCGATTAGGACCTAGGAGTGCAAAATGAGAAGAAAAGAATTGAGAAATAGATTTTCCAAAGCCCTAGCCAAGATCCATTCACCATAGGGTGAATGAGTCCTCAATGAAAGGTACACAACATTTGACCCTTTTAAAAATTTCCTTTTGATTACTATATTAGTTAGGTTAAATTTATGTTACTCATTTACACATCATAACCCTTGTTAGAATTGTGAAACAAGCACAAAACCATGATCCATAGGATCAAACAACAAAAAACTACACCTTCCACATAAGAGATCAACAAACAATATATGGAATATTCCTCAACAAGAAAAAGCTATAAAAGTAAGATAATTTCAAGAAGATACGAAATCTCTAAATTAATAATTACAATGAGGATTGAGTGCTTATAAGAGAAAATCCCTAAATGAGAAAGGGATCAGATCATGACTAGTGTCGACATCACATGATATGAGACATAATGATCTAATATTAGCCCAACTAATAAAGCATAAAACACTCCTAAGTTTCACTTAAGTGCATGGGAATAAATTAGACTAATAATCAATTAAAGATTAATTAATTATCATCTAATGCATGATTAATCTAACAACTGCTTAAGATGAACTTAGGGAGTAGCTAAAAACCTTAAAAATAGAATGTGTGATGGGTATCAACAAACAAGGCCAAATAAGGTACCCATGTACAAACAAAAGAATCTCTATAATGTGAAGAAATAGAGAAAACCTCATGGGAAAAAATCCACTCCAAAAAGAGATGAAATCCAAGTGAAGGATTGAAGAAGCCTCCAAACAAGACAATGTTGTCCCAAAATATAGGAACATAGGATGAACAAAAGAACACCACTGAAGCATGAAGAAGATCCAAACACTGTTGTAGAATGACTGTTGAAATGGTGAAAGAAGAAACTCCACTAAAACATGTGATGATCAAGATCAAGAAGACAAGAATCTATATGAGTTCCCCCAATGACACTACTCAAATCTGATGGAAAACCAAGGCAAGCATCAAGAACTCAAAGATATAGATGGCACAAGTACCAATAGTCTGAAGAACTGATCAAGTGAAAATGGAAGGTCACCTCCTAAATGCAATAGTGTCCATCCAGTAAGTGATCCATATCAACAAAATACAAGTAACTATCCACTAATGTACTCTATATCTGAAAGTACATAGGAACAAATACTAAATACATAGCTCACTCCAACAAAACCAAGGAAGAAATATCACCAATAGTAGAAACCCCACATAATGGTGACAAGGGAGAGTCATGACAGGTACACTAAAATTGAATGCCAAAAATAAGTGCATGAAGAAGAACCAAGGAAATATGAATGTGAAAACATGAAAGTACTAGCAAAGTATATAGGGTGTGCAAACAAAGGCACACACGCATGAGAAAAGAATCAATGTGATTCATTGTTGTCGTGGAAGGAACACTCACTAGAAAAAGGTATGATGGAAAACAAAGGAAAAAAATTACCCCCCATGGAACTTTCTATAATAGTGCAAGAACAATAATGACATAATATTATGTGCAAGAATCCCAATACTACACATACAAAGCTGAGGAACTTTATTTCAATGTTTTTACAGATAATAAATACATGTAATGTGAGCCCATAAGGTCCAAAAAGGACTACATCTGAGAAGAAGTTTTTTTAGAGAAAAAGAAAAAGTAAAATATAGAAACCACCTAGACCACTACAAAGAGCTTGGAACCATCTTTCCGATGATATCTTGTTTTCCTAGTTTTGACATCGTATACAGAAGTTATGTCAAAAGCACTAAAGGCAATCTAGAAAAGAAGATTTGACTTTGACTAAAAATAACAGGGACTTGAGAAAAAGATCCAAAAAATACCTACACTAGTGGGAAATTTCTCTTAGTCCTCTTTCCGATGATATCTTGTTTTCCCAATTTCAACACCGTGGGCAAAATTTATGGCCTCCAGAGGAAAACTGCCTTGAAAGAGCAATTACATAGTCTACTAGAATAAAAAAGACAACCATATGGTTGTCGTAGCATAAATACAACATTAAAATTGATGGCCAAATGGTCTTCACCATATTTTCCCAATTGGGCTTATTTAAAATAAATAAATAAATAAAAAGACAATTAAAAAAATTACATTTATATTTTTTTGTTAAAAAAATATATATAAAAAAAAATTGTATTTTTTTCAAAAAGTTATTAAAAAAAAAGTAGTAGCCATGAGCTACCACCCATGGGCAGGTCCCAAGGGGCCGCCTCCCTACCAATGGCAAGAGGCAGTACCCCATGGGGCCACTGCTCTACCATGGCAAGGGGGCGGTACCCCCAATAAATGGTGGAGCAAATTTTTTTATAAAAAAGTTTTTAAAACACAAAAAACCTGCATTACCCTTAAAAGATTTTTTAATAATTTTTTTTTAATCTAATTTTTATTTAAAAATTGTAGGAAAAAATATATATATAATTTTTTTTAAAAAAATTCACCTCAATACATGTGTTGGGGAGGTCATACGACCTCTTTGGAAAAAAAAAATTCCTCATAAACTCTTGACATGGATTTCAGTGATTTGACAAGCAATCTTACGGTTTTTGGGGCTTCTGAGTGTGATGATAATGTCCGTTTTGGCTCAAAATGTACCAAAATTGTAGCTACCCTATGGATCTAGAAACAAAGCAACCGCTTCAAAACCTCATGGATCTAGTGTGAGGAATCCAAATCAGGTGAAACGAAAGCCAAATTTGACTTTCTCAACAACTCTGAATCCAACAGTGAGGTTAATTTTACACCAAAATGCACAAAAAATTTTCTCACCAAAATTTGCAAAAAAAGCAAAGGGGATTCAAATTTGAAGATTGTAACCCTTGTTGAAGAAATAAAATCTCATAAATTGAGAAGGGGTTCATTGAATCCATGCTCTGATACCATGCTAGAATTGTGGAAAAAGCATAAAACTACAAGTTACATGATAAAGAACAAATAAATACACCTTCCATGCAAGATATCTGCAAACAATATATTCAATATTCCTCAACAAGAAAAAGCTACAAAAGCAAGAGGCTCTCAAGAAGATATGAAAGCTCTAGATTAATAATTACAATGAGGGTTGAATGCTTATCAGAGAAAAACCCTAAATGAGAAAAGGATCATATCATGACAAGTGTAAACATCACATGATATGAGACATAATGATCTAATATTAGCTCAACCAATAAAGCATAAAAATCTCCTAGGTTTATCTTAAGTGCATGAGAGTAAATTACACTAATAATCAATTAAATATTAATTTATTATTAGCTAATGCATGATTACTCTAACAACCCTCATATTGAATGAAATATAGAGAAGTAGATACATTGTTCATAAATTCATTTTGGAGAACACCATCTATTTTTTGATGTTTCATTATGGTGAACCTAACATTTTGAGCATTGTAGTTTCCTAATTTTTTAGTCCTTTTCATCCTAGATTTAGATCTTGAATTCATTTGCATTAAATTAGGTCTCATTTAGGGTGACTAATTTGTATTCAACTTTGCATTTAATCTAGGGTTTTAGGATTGAATTATTTTGCATTGTTTAAATCTGAAAAATAACAAAAAAATTAGTCATCTTGTATATCTTTTACATGATATAAACTTACATTGAATAATTGAAACAAAATTATATATCAAACTAGGTCTTCTAGGTTATCATTTTGTCACATTTCGCACTTGCATTTCACATTGTATTCTATAGAAAACCAAACTGAAACTTGTTGTAACACACCAGCATCTCAAAACCATTGGAAAACACCTAAAAATCTGTAAAAAGTAGTTTCAAAAACCTCATCTAGGACCCATTCACCATAGGGTGAATGAGTCCCTAATGAGGCCCTAATCTTCTTTTTTGGGAATTAAAATCTTCCTTTCTATGCTTCTGTTTACTACTTTCAAATTTCTATTATATAATTTGTTGAGTTTTTGTTTCATTAATTTCATTATATCTAGCTTAATTTGGTACATTTAGTGCATTGTGTGATTTGAAAATTGCATTTACAAGAATTCATTTTTAGAGTGTTGCATAGTGTAATAAAAAAATTACCTTGTTTACAATCTAAAATTTGTATTCACACATTGTATTCTAGGTCATTGCATTGCATTTTAAGCCTCTTTCTATTTTCTATTTGTACACTAAGTTTTTAAAACTTGTATGAGCTTTACAAGTTAGTTTCCTATTAGCAATACTATTATGAGACATAGTTCAAGACTTACATCATCCTAGGATACATCATTCATCATGGATCTTTGGTTTTCTAACTCTCTTTATAATAATGTTGATAATCAACTTGCTATTTTTCATTGGATTTCTTTTGGCTCAAGCCTATTGAACCTACTAGACCTCGTGAGGACTACTTTTTCAAATCATATCAAAATTTTAAGGAAAATAACATACCATAATTATCCATTAGAAGCATGCCTCAACTTGTGATTGAGCCACCCATCCTTGATGATCCAATAATTGAATGAAAATCCCTTCCAAATATCCAAGAGAAGCCTATGACAAATCCTCCTACCATTTCCTATAAGAGACCACGAGACAATCAAAACAATCCCATCGTGCCTCCTAAAGTCAAACAAGTTTACAAAGCCAAAGAGAAAGTGGTTGAACAACCTCCTATGGTTCCTTCCATTCCTCCCTTAAGGGAAGAAAAAAAACTAATGGTTGACAAACTCGCTCCTTCACAATCATAAATTGACAATAGATTGAAACGAAACTGAAATGCTAGAGAGTGTAGGCATATACATCATGTTATTTCATGCATGTTACAAACTAAAGAAGAAAAGAATAACATAGAAAATAAAAATCCAAAATTTCCTAAAGCAATGCATCATGATTCAATAGCTTTGCCACAATGTAAACAAGAACCTTCAAGAGACATTATCATTTGACCTCCTATTACACAATTAATTTAGATGATGACATTTACATTGCAAAGGCTGATGAACAAGTGCATAATGAATTGAACTCATTGTTCTCTTGTTCCATGAACTTAAATGATGATAACAATGTTGAGCTTGGTGCTTCCTCTAGTTCAACACTTGTTGTCCCTTTGGCTAGTTTTCCACCCTTCATATTGTAGCATAACAAATGTATCTTTGGAAATTTTCACACTCATTTGGGTCTTTCTTATGGATTTTTCCCTAGTTTTGGCTAGATTTAATGTTGTAATGTGGTCAACACATTCACATTAGGTCTTGGACCCTTGTGAATCAATAAAAACTTTGTATGATGCCTTGTAAAAGTGTTGTTAAGTGTTGTAACCCACTTTCACACTTTTCTAAGACATTTTTAATATAATTCACTTAAATAACCTCTTTTTTATCACTTACCAAGCCTTATTTCAAAGTGTTGTAAAGTGTTGTAACAAACTTTCATACTTTTCTAGGCTTTTCATCAATAATTTGACCTTTTCTTATGTTTAAATGACCTCTTTATACACTTACATGCCCTACTTAAGTGTATTTTAGAGAATAATCCAATTAAACATCATTTAATAAACTTTAATTCCCAATACCCACTTAAAATTCCATAGTGGGACAAGGTCACCAATAGGGGTGACTTAGTCCCACTTGGATCAAAAATTAAAATTATTTCAAAATTCTAGTGGGATATTATTTTCTAAGCCTTGAGGTCGACCTGTGATGTGGTATTTTTGAGAAATTTTGCATAATCATGTATAAATATAGGTTTTTCCCTCTCATTTCACCCCCATTCACCTCATTAAAATCATTCATCATCCATTGTCCATCTCAAGTCAAGCAAGCTAGGGTTTTAGCATTCTAAGTCATTAAGATAGCTTTCTAAGGAATTCAAGGGTAGATTCTTCAAGGGTATAAATTCAAGATCTATCATAATGGAAAGTTTCTAATTCCTTCATTTCATATTCATGCTTCATCTTATTTCCTTATTTGGTTTAATTACCTAAAAGGGTTTGACCAAGGCAAACCCCTATTCCCTAACATTCAACATTTCTCTTTCTTTGTGTGTTTAGAGATTTAGGTACTTTGAAGACTTGAAGATGATTGAAGAATAGGTTCCAAAGTTGTTGAAAACATCTCCTTGTTGACTAGGTCAAAATAGTCACAAAAAATCACTTACAGGCTCAAATTTGGTAGTTTTAGGTCTAGATACCTGGAGGAGCAGAAAGTGTAGACTGAGAGCTTTTGTTTCCACTTTCATATTTTTATAAAATCCAAAGTGGACTAAGTTTCCATCAATGGTGACTTAGTTCCATTGTACATGTTTTTAAGAATTTTCTATAGATTTAGATACACATTTGGCTGAAACAAGCTCTGGTATAGTTTTCCAAATATAGGACTAAGTCACCCAGCTTGGCGTGTGAGTCCTAGTTGGTCAAAATTCTAGGGTCAACAACATTTCCAGTTTCTATTCTAGTATGCAACACATTTCCAAGTGCACACATTCAGTTTTATAGTTTTCTATTTTGTTTCATTTGCATTTCTAGGTCATTTAGTATATGTTTGCATACTACACTTTGTTTTCAAGCACTTTACATTTCTTTAGATTTCATTCATTAGTCAATATATTTTATCAATTTTCAGCATTTAGGTCATTCTCCTTTCATAGATTTCAATCATATTTGCATTAGTCTTTAGTTAACCACCAAGGTTTTTGGGATTCCTTTCTCCTTTTAGGTTCCAAACCCTAGAAGTGTAAGAGAGCCCCTATCCCCAAAAATATACGGTTCATTTTGGTGAACCTTCTTTTCAAATACCTTCTTGTCTAATTTGGAGTCCATCATCATCGTAGAATTCACATTGCATTGCATTTTGTATTAGTTAAATTGCATTCTAGGGTTTCAAATTTTGCATTAGTGAAAGTGCATATAGGTTGCATTTTTGCATCTTAAATCATTGAAAATTTCCCAAATTTTTCATTTAAATCTTAGGTCTACATTATACAGCACATAAAACATCAAAATCAACCAAAAAAATATGCAAATTATGAAAAAAAGTCCCTACTAGGGCTCATTCACCACCTTGGGCGACTTAGTTCCTTTATGCCTCTAAAACTACCTTTCACAACATTGAAAACCCTGTTTTTAAGCTTTTGTTTGTTGCCATTACCTATCTGTATCAGTTGGTTGAGTTTCTATAACATGCATTTCACTAAATCAAGTTTAATTTGGCTCATTTCATGCATTGCACTCACAATATTTCATTTTCATATTATTGCATCATTTAACCAGAAAATTATCTTGCTTGAAAATGGAAAATTGCATTTCATTTTACATCCTTACATTGCATTTCAAGTTTTCATAAATTACCTTTTCCAAATGTTAGTTTCAATCTTCTCCATGTTTGCAAAGAAAAAGTTAGTACATAAACATGATAGTCATTCATTTAATCCATTCACTAGTTATGAGAGTCTTTTAGTGCAAGGGAGTGAAAATGGTAATACTTTCCTTAAACTTACACCCCCTCCTATCTCTCCTCTTTGTGTGGATGATGTGAAAGAAGAGCATACAAACATAGAAAACCATGATAATCATATTTGTTCTTCTCACGATACCTCTTCTTTTAGTGGTGAAGGTATCTTGGTGAAAGAAGCTACAATCATTGATAATCATGAGGATATTGTTTGTCCTTCTCCTCATCCCCTTTGGGAAGATATTTTAGCATGAGATAATGAAATAATACACATTCCTAAACATCACCTTACCTAATTTCCATTCTCCTTTGGCTTGTGAGAATGATTTCAAATAAAATGAGATTACAAATGATGAGGGTATGTTGGTGTTATATAATCAAATCTTTAAGGTCTATAACAACCCTCTTTTGGAAGACATTAGGGGACAAAGGAATGAAGTCATACATGCTCATGATAATCATACTTTTTCTTCTCCTAGTATCTCCCCTAGTTATAAGGAAGATGCTTTGATGTAGGAAAACACAACTAATGAGAGTCGTGAGAATATTAGTTATCCCCTTTCACCTAAGGAAACCCTTATTGAGCAAGATAATTCAACCATTGATCATTCCCCTACTTGTGATGAAGTCATTTTAGGAGAACCAATCCATGAATTTCAAGAAAATTTGATTCGTAGTTCTCCTAAAAACTATCCTCATAGGGAGAATATCATGGTGCTAGAAAATTGAAACAATAGTAATGTGTCTTAGATAATGATAAAAAAGTGATTCTAGATTGCCCTTTATTAGAGATACATCAAACCAAGACTTATGAGGTTATAAATGTTCAAGTTTCCATTAGATCTACCTTGACTATTGGACCTCATAAATATCTCATGGAACATCCTAAGAATCCTCTAATCCTTTACCCACCATCACACAAATAACAAACTAACAAAAAACCTGAACTTATCCTTTACCCACCTAAGAATAATGTGTCGCAACAAATAAGTCATAATACCATTGCTCATACATATAACACTAGAAATCCTAGATTAAATTCACATAATAAGGAGTATGATCTTGTTGAGCAACTTAAGAATACTCCTCCAAAGATATCCCTATGGGATTTAATTCAGAATTCACCTATCACACTATGCTTCAAACGACCTTACAACAAGTTTGTATCCCTTCTAATGCACAATCAAATGACATAGAAACCCTAATTCAAGGATTCAATATTGACATTGTTTTTCACCAAAGTGAACTCCCCCCTTTGCAAGCGCAAAAACAAAATGAATCTTTCATAATATTATCTCAATATAAAAGGATAGGAATAAAGCGAACCCTTGTTGACAATGGCTCAAACCTTAATGTGAGTAATGTAAATCTTTTGGTTAGGTTGTATGTGGATAAATTAGAAATTCAACATAATTCCTTGTCTATCCATGGATTTGACAATGTAGGAAAACAACCGCTTGGTATGATCACTTTTCCTATTACAATTTGGAAGGCCACATTGGATACACCAATCCATGCTATGCCTAACAATCTTTCATATAATCTCATTTTAGGTAGACCATGGATTCATGCAATGAATGGCATGCCTTCTACTCTTCATAGTAAAATGAAATACATCTACAACAACAAAGTGCACATACTTGAAGTTGACCCTGATCCAAATAGTTGTTTGACCATTGAGTAAAACAAAGCGAATCATTTAAAAACATTGCCACCAACTATACAAGAGGAACCCGTCCAATAAAAAGAAAAAAAACAACATATTGAACAAGTCACAAAGCCGTTAGAAGATGATTGGGGTTCCTTAGATTTTGAACATACATTCATGGGAAAGTACACAATCATAAAAGAGATTCAATTAAAGGACATGAAAAAGTAGTCATGTCAACAAAAAACTTGAATGAACCTTCAAAAGCATCCACCTCATCCACTTTTGAACATAAGACACCAAATTACACAACAAACTTTGAAGAACTCAACAACAAACAACCACCAAATCCAAAAGCAATGACAAAGCTTTATGGAAAAGGTTATGAGCTTATGAAACAACTTGGATATAGTGGAAAAGGATGTGGTGCTAGAGAACAAGGAATATGTGTTCACATTGAACCTAACACAAAAGAAACAACTCATGGTCTTGGTTATTGTCCTGGGTGAAATCACAATAGTGTGTCTCACTTTTTTCCTAAGATGGACATTCACATCAATATTTTTAACTAAATCTTCATCTTCTAAGACCTATAGCAGCTAAGCCATTAACAATTTGAAGATGATGTAAACTAGAGATTTGTGTCAATTTGTGTGTAGATTCTAATTTTATTTTATTTTAAATTCCAAAATAAATCATGAATATTTCAACATATCCTTTAATAACTAGTATTAAATAGAAAACAACATTTTCAGAGAGTAACATTTGTGTCATACAACATAACTTTTTTTCTATAAAGGATAAAATTGTAATTTTTGAAATATAGATTTTCAACATCAATATCTAGGGAAATGATATTTTTCTATAATTTTTTGTTACATATAATTGTTTTAATTAATTTTTGAAGTCACTGTAACAATTATTTGGACATATGTGTGTGTCATACAACCTAACTTGTTGTGTATATATTGAAATCCATTTTATTTTTTTTGGTGAAACAAGGACATCAATACCTAGGGAAAGGGTATTTTTTTAAAAAAAATTACAATGGTTTATGATTGTTCCACGTCTATAAAACAAAGAGCTTGATGTTCAAAGAAAAACCTATGTTCAGTAAAAATTGAAAATTAAATACATGTTAAAATGAAAACATATCAAATCTATACTTTTCAGATAGCTCGTTCAAGGGATACAATCTTGTAAAATATAATTTCTAAATGACGTTATTTAATCCCTTAAAAAGTAAAGAAAAAGTGTTTTTTTCTAGCACTTTGATAGGTGTGAAGGAGACTCCATTGTGGGTATTATTTAATACTAGAGGGGTTCTATCCAAGGGGGTTTGATCTAAGGGGGTCTTATCTATCCCTCTTCAATTAAAAACCTTTAGATGGAACCTCTCAAGGCTTAAATCATTACTTTTTCTAAGAAAAGTGATTTCAGGAAATAATCAGCATGTCCCAAAATTGAGACACACTATTGTGGTAGCACCCTCCTTTGATAGAAATAAACAAGCCTTCACTCAACATCAACACTATCCAAAAACTTCCTTCTAAGATGGCTTTAATAGTAGTGCATCCTGAACTGATAGACACTAGTGGTCTTGAAAGTTATCCTTGGCAAGAAAAGAAACAAAAAAAGGATAACTTTGCTTAACATCAATGTCATCTCACAAAATACTAATGATTTGAATTCATTAGATTTTACACCCGGGCGATCCCACAATACTGGTTTATAATTTTTTTGCCAAACTAGACACTAAAGTGATTTTTTCTAACTAAATCTTCACTTTCGGACACCTATAGCGGCTAAACTGTGAGGAATTTGAAGATGATGCAAACTAGTGATTTGTGACATTTTATCTAGATACATTTTAAATATATCTTTTCAAAAAATTTGGAATCAAATTGCACTTTTTTTCCATCTCCTTCGAAAACTAGTTTTTTTCAGTAAACACTATTTTTAAGGAGTGACTCTCACCGTATAACACATAACTTTTTTTCCATGAAGGATAATTTTTTTTTTTTTTGAATTTAGATTTGTAGCTATGATATCTAGTGCTTCCAATTAGTTTCATAGTGTTTTATTGAATATTTTTTCCTTAATCAAGTTTCAAAGTCAAACCAATAATTCAAACATAAACTATAACACAACTTTTTTTGTATGTATCAAAATTCAATTTTTTTTTTGTTATACTAAGGACTTCAATATCTGGTGCACTCATATTTTTCAATTTTTATTTTTGATAATCTTCTATTTTTCCACATGTGCAAAACAAAGAGCTTGATTTTTGGTGAAAAACCTACATTCACAAGAAATAAAAATTAAATATAATAATTAAATTAAATTTATTGAAAATTATACTTTTTGGGAATCTTATAATAAGGAATACATACTTACAAAAAATAAATTTTAAATGAATTCATTTGATCCCCCAAAAGGTCAATCAAAAATGGTTTTTTATTAGCATTTTGATAGGTGTAAAGGAGACTCTTTTACAGGTATGGTTTAAAACTAGTAGGGTTCTATCCAAGGGGGTTTGATCTAAGGTAGTTTGATCAAACCATGTTCAATTAGAATGCTTTAAATAGAATTTTTTAAGGCTTAAATCATTATATTTTCTAAAAATATGTGATTTCAGCAAAAATTAGAATCTCCTAGAAATTGTAAACTAGCTTTGTGGGATCACCCACCCTCCTGTAAAGGAGAAAAAAAATATCACACTCTAAGGAGTCTTGCGTAGATATGAAAAATAATACTAAGTAAGAGATAAATTTGTCACCAAATAATGGAACACCTTATACCACTAATCAAGAGGGTATCTTGTCGAGACTCCTCCAAGATCACTTGATCTTCGTTCCTCCAAGAACTCGAAAGAAATTCTATTCCACAACTTCATTTTGTGCTTATAAGAGAGTCCATGGTCATTCTACTAATTAATGTAAGGCTTTGAGTAGTAAAATTAAACATCTTAAGGAGTGTGGTGCTCTTCCTTTTGTTGAAGCACCTAATTCCTCTAATTGATACTGATTTTTACATGAGCATATTTGTTGTTAATCATTTCTCACCCTTGTCATGCACTAAGTGGGGGCAAGGGATTACATAGCTTTTTCCTCGTATGTCACCTATCATTGCCTCTTTGGGCTAGCCGTTAACCTTTCATGAACATATAAGAGCAAGCTTGGGATGTGGATGGCATGCCTTAAGTTGGCTCACATGTGACATACTACCCTTTTCAAGATGTAGCTTATCAAAAACATATGACTTGGTATAGGGCTTTCTAAATAAGCTTTCCTCTCTTCTTCTACTTTAAAGCAACTACTCATAGTAATGGTGTTAGTAACTACTTTAAAGTGGGGGAATACATCAACACTCATATTTTATTGTGTTATTTTCTTTTTCTTGTGATTTCCTGTATTGTAAACATTAGGTACAATGTTGCATAGGATGAGACTTTGCACTTGTCCTCTCTTAGAAACAAGATGACACCATTTGCATCTTTCCTCTCTTGGAGACATTAAACATGATGTGCCCTAAGATGAGACCTTGCATGAACTAATAAAGATCCCTTTGAACATTCCTCACACCATTTTTCATTTACAATGTCTATTAATTTCAAGCATACAAAGCTTTTCCTACCTCATAGAGCTCAAAGATCATTTTTTTTGTCACCTTATTAAAGTTATCAGGAGGTATAACTTTGGTATGGTCAAGTGGGAAGCCCAATCTGAGGCATGACTTTCCCCATAGTCACCTAAATGTGTGTGAGTGAAGACCAGCCATGAGTGTATGTTTCTCACCTTTTGGGCCTTCTCACTTGGTTGACAACCATGAGTTCCATCACCTCAGAGTGAGTATGTGTTTCCTGGAAAAATATCCTAGATATGATCCACAACGGCCTGGAAAAATGATCAAAGCTTGATCCAACTCTTTCTTTTTCCTTTTCTCCCTTTCATTTACATCATTCTCTTGTGTGTTCCTTTGTGCTTATGCTTGGTTTTCCATGGGATCTTGATCCTGGGAGTTTGATCACCCCTCTTTATTGTTATTGTCTCATCTTTCCAGCATGAGTGGATTTGGATCCCTGTTGATGTGAATGTTTGGCTACTTTAGTGTGAGCTTGAAGCAAGTTCATCCTCTCACTAAAGTGTGGGCTAAATGTAGCATAAAAAAATGTATCTTTGGACATTTGCATGCTCATTTGGGTCTTTCTTATGGATGTTGGCCTAGGTTTTCCTAGATTTAATGTTGTAATGTTGTCAACATATTCACATTAGGTTTTGGACCCTTATGAATCAATAAGAACTTTATGATACCTTGTAAAAGTGTTTTGAAGTGTTGTAACCCGCTTTCATACTTTTCTAGGACCTTTTTAATATAATTCACTTAAATAACCTCTTGTTATCACTTACCAAGCCTTATTTCAAAGTGTTGTAAAGTGTTGTAACAAACTTTCTTTCTTTTCTAGGCTTGTCATCAATAATTTGAACCTTTCTTATGTTTAAATGACCCCTTTATACACTTGGGTATGTGCAAGATCATCATGGAAAAAATAGGCCCTTAAGTGGCAAAAAAATTACAAAAATCAGAGTTAGGCAACTTGACGTAAAAATTTGAATAAGTTATCTATATTATTTCAAAAAAAATTAAGAATAGAATTTGTAGAAAATTGAATGTAGTTTCTAAACTACTAAACTACTAGGTTTATTTAAAAGAAAAATATATTTGGTGAAAATTTGAAATTTCAATGCAATAGTACTTAAATTTTTAGGGAAAAAAAAGAAGTAGGTGTCCGTCTAACCACCCTAACCATAATAAAGGATAATATTTTTATAATATTTTAGATATAAGTAGAGGAATCATGTCCCAATGTGATGCATATTTTTTGTAATTTTTTCCAAGTAAATAATTAATTATGAATTTTTATTACAACTTTTTAAAAATATAAAAACTCGTGTGTCTGACCACCTTAACTTGGTCAAAACTTCATGAAATTCAATTTTTTTTTTTTTAATCCTATAGTATGTGAAGCATAGAATGTGACACATGTTTCAAATTTCAAAAATGTGATACCATTTGAAAGCTATAGATGTTTTTTCCTGTTACTAATTGGACTTGTTATTTTTCTATGCTTTTGTTTGATGCTTTGAGACTATGATAGTACTATTTATTGGTTGGTTTGGTGGATTGGTTAGTTTAGATTGATTTATTATTATGTTACTTTGGTTGATGACATTATGGTTACATTGTTTTGTGATGTTTAATTTGATTCAATAATACATTGTGATGTAGTGATTTGGTAATTATATTATGATGCGATCTGTTAGTTCAGAAATGTTACTTCATAATCGTTATTATAATTGTTAGTGTAGTTTTGGTGAGAGGACAATGTAGCACCACTCGTCTCAGAGTGCCCTACTACGCTGCCATTCCTTCTCACAATGTGATGTTTTGATTTTATATATATATATGCACATGTATACGACCTTGTTTGTATGCAGGAATTGCAAGTATAGAGTCTCGATTCCACCTGTTTTGGCAAGATAGGGTGAGCATCAAATTACCCAATGGGCATGATGTTGAAATAGAGATGACAACGAAGTCACCCCGTCCCATGTTTTTCAAGCCATCTTGTCTAGTAGTATTGTGTGTCATTAACTTTTGTCATTTTTGCAATTTCTTATAGTGGTTTGTGTGAGTGTATTGTTGGTATTTATTTTATGTTGGTGTTTTGTATGTTGTGATTTATTTAATTAAATGATGTTATAAATGTTTATTATAAGTGTTGGATAATTTGTATTAAAATATAAAAAGTATAATATTAAAAGTCATGATTTATTTAAGTGTAAATTAAATTATTTAAAATTTAGTATTTTGATAATTTAATTAAATTAGCATGTTGAGGATAATTATGAAATAAATTAATTAAATAAATTAAATTGTGTGAATTACAAGTAAAGCTTGCAAAATCAGAATTAAAACATAAAGTATTGTTAAATGGGCGAAAAAAAAAAGATAAGATAAAAAGGACGAATGAGTGTTGAGTTTGGCTGAAAAGCTAGAATCAAAATTAGAAATTTTCTTTTAAATTGGATTTTTAGAAGCTTTCGAAAAAGAAGAGATATATTTTTATTTAATTGCAAAATTGTTAGTTTTTCATGGATGAGAAAAATTGGACAGAAGTTGCACAAAAATAATAGTTCTAAAATATTGGATCTTCTAGAGTTTTCTTTGGAATTGTTTCATTTTCTTTCATAGTACTGTGGAGGTTCTTCTTAATTGAATATTAGATTAGAAATATGAACAAGGAAATTAGGAGAAGAAATTTTGAAGGAAGGAACAAGAGTTATTCGAAAAGCTATCTAGATCAAGCAAAGCTTCATTAGATTTCCAACAGTGCAGGACTCCAGGTTCCATTTTCTCATTTCTCTAGCTTTCACTTTTAAAAGTAAAATTGAAATAAATAAATAAATAAATAGACTTTCTATGAAAGAAAATTCTTTTGGAAATTTAGAAATTTTCTTAGTTGCAAATAAACAGGAGAAATGCTTTTGAAATTTTGTTTCAAAATGTTCATTATTTCTTTCTATCATTCTGTTGTGGAAAAGATCAATATGCTTTTCTTTATAAATGAATTTTGTTGTTTTGTGGATATATATATATATATTTATTTATTTATTTATTTATATATGTCATAAAATTGTATAGAAATCTATGTAAGAACATATTACATTCAGTTGATTGAGATATATATATATTTATACAAGTATATTTATATAAATTTAGATATGAAGATTTGTCCATTTCAAAATTCGCAGTATTGATTTTTGGGCCGAAATGGTACAGTCAGCATTTTTTATTTTGTTTGTTTTTTAGACTAAAATTTAAAAAAAACTTAAATGTTTAATAATGGGGTTAAGGGGGGGGTTGGTTGAGCCATACCCACCCCCTTACTCCCCATGGGACTGTGCTGACACAACAGCCCATAGACTACTATGCACAACAACCGTATGGGCTACTGTGCACAGCTGTAGGCTGCCACTAGTGGGTTTCAAGTTTTGTTTTTTTTTTTTTTAATATATATATATATTTATATATATTTATATTTATATTTATATGTATATATATATTTATATTTTTCTAAGTTATTTTACATGGTAATACTATCAGCTGGGTTTTATAAAAGTATTTTTTTATTTGAATTAATATTATATATATATATTCATGTATATATATGTATATAAATATATAAATAGAGTATAAATGTAATATGTAATGTTCTTTTTATATTGGTAAAATTATGAAATTTAGTTTCATTGATTAATTTAATGAAGCAAATTATATATTTGTGTCGAAGTTGTCATTGTACTTTATTTCAAATTGTATCGAAGAAAATAGAAATTATAAATGCAATAAAACCAATTGTTCATTTTGGACTTGCGAAAATAATGTACGTATATTAAATGGTAGTTCAAGTTATAAGATTGTAAGATTTTTTTATTACCATTTTATTACTATTTTGGGCTTTTCTTACAATGTGGGAACCCTGTTGATTTTAAGAACCCAATTTTGGTTGTTCTAAACCTTAGTTTCCAATGGCGTGATTTTATCATTCGATGTTTATCCTCGTTGTATGTTCTCTTGAAGTTGTAAATTATTGTATTATTATTTGGAAGGGTTGTACGAGTTCTTTTGAGATTTTTTTTATGTGTTTAGCAAGATGGGTAATGCCTTGCATGTCTTGCTTGTGATTTATTCTTTTTTCCCTATGGTACAACCCTTGCCTTGTTTTGGTTTATGTTTCAGGGTCTTTTGGGAGAGTGGCTCTTCGTGGAGGCCGATGCCTCAAAAGGAGGAAGGGCTCAAGATAACCCACATAAGAGTAGATTAACAAGTGAAAACCTAATAATAGAACTTAGGGGGATGGGTAGTAAAAACACATAAGATAATCTTGGATACCTCGTCTATGCAGTAGGGTTATCACAGACTACTAGTAGACAGAGAAGGCCATGGTTGGAAAATTTGTTACCTTTGTTAGAAAACCAAGATCACCTACATGCAAGATGGATACCTATCACATGCAAAAGATATGAAGAACCAAAAAAGATGTTCCCTGAACCTCAAAGTGTAAAATGCATTAAGAGAATCAATTATTACAAAGTGATCAATCCTTATGAAGGAGATCAAGAAACCCTAAAAGGGAAACCCTAAATGAAACCCTAAATGAAACCCTAGTGTGCACACTTAATAATTAATAATTAATTAATTATTAATGTGCCTAAGTTTAGCTTAAGTAATAAAGAGGAATAAGTGACTTAATTAATTAATCAATGTGATGTAATTAATTAAGCATAATTACTTATTACGCTAACAACCCCCCTTAAGATGAACTTAGGAAGAAGCTAAAACACTAGAATAAGATGCATGAAAGAAAAGATGGGTCTCGACAACTAGGCCTGATCAGGTACCCATTTACAAATGCAAGAAAGAGTAAGAGAAGGAAAAACCCAGTTGGAAAAAACCCCCCTTACAATGAGATGACATGCTACAAAGAAGCACTGGAAGAACTCTATAGAGTAACACTGAAACCGCAATCTGACAAGCAAGGAAAGATATCTCTGTCTACAACTAAAACCAAAACCAGAATCAAAATAATGTGACAGCAGACTTGATGCCACGGAACACTCAAAAACTCCAAATGGGAACAACCCTGGAATCTATAAAGTAACAAGCAATTATTGAATGATGTATTATTGAAAATGAAGTGCAAAGATGCAAGATGCACTCTCCCAACTGCCAAAACATCCAAGTAATCGCCAAACAACCCATCAGGCCAAATCTGGACTAACTGATAAATCTGGGATAGATACAGAAAAAGTGCATGAAAAGCAACATAGAGCTCCTTAATACCTTTCCAACACCGCAAACGAGGCGAAAATTAGACATCGTGGCAACAAGTTATGAGTTTGAAAGTCCAAAAACAACATCTGACTTCAAACAGAAATAAATGCAATAAAACAGAAAATTACTATAAAATAAACTACACCAAATGAAAGTGCTCAGAACCATCTTTCCGGTGATATCTCGTTTTCCCGATTTTGATACCGTATGCCCAAGTTATGGCCAAAAGAAAAAAATTGCTCTTTTAGAAAAAACTAGGGTTAGGAGGGCAAAGAGGGGCCGGTCGTACGCTGACGTCATGATGACGTCATCAGTTCACGAGCTTAAAATTGACGGCTGTCTGGCCGTCATCGCAAAAAATTGGCCCCTGCAAAATGAAAAAAAAATTGGGCCCCTGGTCCTGTGGGCAACCAGGGGTTGGCGGGCTGGTGCTGGGGGCAGATCCCCTGTTCCTCCATAGGACCTGCGACCAGTGGAGCTGGAGCCCGCGAGGGCTAGGCAGGAGGCCCCCGGTCTGCCATGTGACCGGGGCTGGTGTAGCGGAGCCTGCGAGGGCTATGAGGGAGCCGGTGGCGGGTGAGTGGTGGAGAGGGGAGGCAGCGGCGGATTGGTGTTTGCCCGATGGCCGCCGGGCGATGGGTTTTTTTCTGAACTGTGAGTGCCGCATGGTTCTCGAAAAAACATGATTTTTTATATATTTTTTTGAAAAACATGCCTCAGAATGCGTGCAGAAGAGGCTGTACGACCCTTCAGACAATTTTTTTCCTCCTGGACCAACTTCACTAAAATCGACGAAACGACAGGCGTTATTAGAGTTTTTGGCCACTGCGAACGCGATGGTGACCTCCGTTTCAATTCAAACTGCTCCAAAAAATTGGCTACCCCCAGATCTTGCAAAAAAGATGCCTATGGAAACCCTTGCATTTGAAACTCACTGAAAGGCCATATCTTCATATCACAAACAGGCAGCTGTAGGTCTGGAGCTCTGATACCATGTTAGAAAACCAAGATCACCTGCATGCAAGATGGATACCTGTAATATGCAAAAGATATGAAGAACCAAAAAGATGTTCTCTGAATCTCAAAGTGTAAAATGCATTAAGAGAATCGATTATTAAAAAGTGATCAATCCTTATGAAGGAGATCAAGAAACCCTAAATGAAACCCTAGTGTGCAAACTTAATAATTAATAATTAATTAATTATTAATGTGCCTAAGTTTAGCTTAAGTAATAAAGAGGAATAAGTGACTTAATTAATTAATCAATGTGATGTAATTAATTAATCATAACTTATTACTCTAACAACCTCATCCTCAGGAGAGGTTAACGGCTTCGCATGAGCTACCCTAGAGGGTCAGCGCCTCAAGTAGGAGGAAGGTCTAGGATAACCATAGATGGGGGCCGGCACCTCAGGTTGGAGGAAGGGCCAGGATAACCCATGTAGGCTATGCAATGACACTCTCCACTAGATGCCCTCATGCCTTGTTTTCTTGGTTGCCTTTGGAATTGTATTCTGATTATGGTTTCAGATTCATTTGGAAATGTGTTATGATTGTTTCTTTGGTTACTTGGTTAATGGTTATTGCCTTGGTTTGTTTATGATGAGATTTATGGCTTTATGTTTATTATGTTGACTCATGGATGTTGTCGTTTATGTCCTTTGTAATCCTTGATGTTGTTTTGGAATTATTGTACTATGTTGTTCTTTATTGGAGTTGTATTATGGCATTCATGGTTGTGATTACTTCCTTGTCACCTCTGAGCATAGGGGGTGGGTTATTTATAACCCACATGGTTGGGTGGAACGTGCTCCACACCCATTGGGTTCCCCATCAATGTTCTTTATTTCTCAGCATTCTTTAGTTGGAGCTTGTACCAGTTGTTCAATTTGTAATTCAGACATTATTTGTACTATGTATTTATCCCACATGTATGGGAGATTTCATTGTATTCATTATTGATCTTGTAATGTATTAAACGACGATGTATTGTATATGAACATTTGTAACCATTCATTTTATAAGATTTGATATAGTTGTATCACGTGATGTATTATTATTTTGCTTATGGTTGCATGGATGTACTTCTGTAAATGGATTTCGTAATGTTGATGTATGTAAATTTAGATAAGTTATTTAGCGTTATCTTTTATCTTTTCATTATGAGTTTGTTATGTGATGTGACCTCGCGTGCCCCAGAGGATTTGACGTTATGATGTTAAGGTGCAATGTAAATATGTTTTAATGTTTAGTTGCATGTTTACTTTGTATTATTTTAAAAAAAAAATATGTGCAATGTTTTGTCCTTTAGGGTTTGCACGACGGGCGTTACACTATCAATCAGGACTTTAGTCGTAATTCAAATAGAAAATGTATAATAATTATTTATTAAATTCAAAGTAAAGCATAATTAATATTGGTGGAAATTTAACAATCTCCTTTAAAAAACTTTTTTCATTTCAGGTAATAAAAAGTCATCAGCCACATACCCATCATATCACCACTTTTTGTCCCATCATGATCCTACACATACCCACCTGCAAGCCCTACTTAAATGTATTTTAGAGAATAATCCTGTTAAAAATCATTTAATACACTTTAATTCTTGACACCCACTTAAAATTCCCTAGTGGGACCAAGTCACCAATAGGGGCGACTTAGTCCCACTTAGCTCAAAAATCAAAATTATTTCAAAATTCTGGCAAGATACTATTTTATAAGCCTTGAGGTAGGCCTATGATGTGGTATTTTTGAGAAATTTTGCATAATCATGTATAAATATAGGGTTTTCCCTCTCATTTCACCCCCATTCACCCCATTAAATTCATTCATCATTCATTATTCATCTCATGTCAAGCAAGCTAGGGTTTTACCATTCTAAGTCATTAAGATAACTTTCTAAGGCATTCAAGGGAAGATTCTTCATTCATTGTTGCAGAAATTAAAGATCTATCATTATGGAAAGTTTCTAATTCTTTCATTTCATGTTCATGATTCATCCTATTTCTTTTTTTGGTTTAATTACCTAAAGGGGGTTTGACCAAGGCTAACCCCTATTCCCTAAATTTCAGCATTTATCTTTCTTTCTTTGTGTGTTTGCAGATTTAGGCACTTTGAAGACTTGAAGATGATTGAAGAATAGGTTGCAAAGTTGTTGAAAACATCTCCTTTATGACTAGGTCAAAATATTCACAAAAAGTCACTTACAGGCCCAAATATGGCAGTTTCAGATCTAAATACCTGGAGGAGCAAAAAGTGCAGATTGAGAGCTTTCGATTCCACTTTTGAATTTTTAGAAAAGATAAAGTGGACTATGTCACCATCAATTGTGACTTAGTCCCACCGTACATGTTTTTCAAAATTTCTGTAGATTTGGATACGCATTTAGCTGAAACAAGCTCTAGTACAGTTTTCCAGATCTAAGACTAAGTTTCCTAGCTTCGCATATGAGTCCCAGTAGGTCAAAATTTCAGGATCAACAACATTTCCAATCTCCATTCTATTCTGCAACATATTTCTAGGTGCACACATTCAATTTTACAATTCTCTATTTTGTTTCATTTGCATTTCTAGGTCATTTAGTATATGTTTGCATACTACACTGTTTTTTCAAACACTTTACATTTCTTTAGTTTTCATTCATTAGTCAATATCTTTTATTAGTTTTTGGAATTTAGGTCATTCTCCTTTGATAGATTTCAATCATATTTTCATTATTCTTGAGTGAATCACCAAGGTTTTTTGGATTCCTTTCTCCTTTTAGGTGCAAAAACCTAGAACTATAAGAGAGCCCCTATCCCCAAAAATATTTGGTTCACATTATATCGATCGAAATTGGGATGTAAATGACCTTCTAATAGGTTGAATCACATGTGCCTTACTAGAATTTTGCATTTTTTTGTTTTCTATGTTCTTTTATGTGATTGCATGTGCATAATGCGATCCCCTTGTGTTGTTTTCTTTGATGTATCTCTCTCTTTATGTGCATTGCTCTATGTGTATCTATATTCTTCTCTATGTTGTAAACATTTTTCATCCTTTTTCATTTGTCTTGTGTTTTTCTTTTGTGGATGATGTAAGGTGTTGAGACATTTAGGTCTCTTCCATGTTGACTCAAAAGTATTTTTCTTTGTTTTCTCTCTTTATGTGTCATTCTTCCAATTCTATGAGTATTTGGGGAATGATGATGTTTCCGAGCTCTATAAAAAAATTGTAGAAATGATATATTGACCCTGAATCCATAGTTTCCTTATATATTTTTTGGGGCAACACCTCCTTCCTTTTTCACGATGTAGCTTTGTCTCGAAAACATATGACTTGGCATAGGGCTTTCTTAGGAAGTTCTCATGTCTTAGGAGTAAACATTGGCTACTTTAAATCAATTTCTTGCAAAAATGGTGTTAGCAATCACTTTAAAGTGGTGGCATACATCGATGATATATTTCAACATTTTATATGTTTCATGATGTGATTTTCTTTTTTCTTGTGATGTGTCATTTTCTCGGTGGTGTCATTGGGTTTGATTTCATCTAAGAGCATGAAATTTCTTTGAATTTTCTTCCTTGGAGACATTAGGCATGATGATCCCTAAGAATAATACCTTACACAAATGAAGTAAGATCCCCTTGAACAAAAACCTATACATAATGTTCATAAGTGTTTGGAATAATACAACTTGCTGACCTTATGAAGCTCAAAACCCGAATTCAAGGCCACCTAGAATAACACACCTTTCTTGCATGTGGATCCTTTCCTAGTGTTGTGGTGGCTTATTGAAGTTGTTAGGAGGACATCTTTGATATGGTATGGGAGCCTAATAGGATTATATCACTTGTCACCCTTTATTGGAAGACTCGCCTAGTGGACAACATAGAGTTTCACTACCTCAAAGTGAGCACAAACTGATATTCTAGATGTGTTCCACATCACATTAGACAATCTAGGCCTGATCTTGTTGGTCTTTGATGTTGTAATATTATGTATCTTTCTCATTGTTGCATACATAAGTGTCTTGAATGTCTACTTAAGTGTGATTTTGACGTGGGTCCATACTCTCACTAAAGTGGGGGTAGAATGTATTAATAGAAAAAATATTCCGTTTTCCTTAATTTGGGAATAATTAATATTAAAATGAGCCTAATGTTGTCTTGATTTAGTGTTGTAATGTGTTTTACACATTCACATTAAGTTTAGGGCCCTTTTTAATTAAATGGACTTAAATGTGCCTAATTTAGGGTGTTGTAAAGTGTACCTTTACACTTTCAAACTAATCTACCTGGATTTATTAATTAATTGAGGTTAATTTTACTTAATTGGCCCCTTTAATTCAAATCCAAGCCTAATTAAATGTAAATTCTAAGGTATAAAACTCAAAATTCAGAAATGATATTACACAACACTTAATTTTAGAAGGTGTGTGTCCTAAGATAGTGATCTAGGATCCATTCACCACATGGAAAATGGGTCCTCACTAGGTCTTACGATCCTATTTTCACATAACCTTTCACATTGGCCAAAGTGTGTCCTATTTGAATGATCTAGGACCCATTAACCACATGGCGAATGGTTCCTCACTTAGACCTAGGACCCCTCGAAATATGTTTTTGATGATATTTTAATTATTTGTAATCCATGATTTGATGTCAACTTGTGATACTTGAATTTCAAGAATTAATGATAAGATATGTATTAATACAAGGATATTTCACTCAGTTTCACCTAGCACTTTTCAAGTCTTCAAATATTCTAGAAAATTTTATGAGAAAGTCCTAATAGCAATTTTATGAGATCAAGAGCATTCAAGACCATTTCTAAGGCATTTAAGGGAAGATTATAGAATATTATTGCAGCAATCAAGATCCATTTCATCATGTCAAAGGCATAATGCATCATGCATGTTGTTTGACATAATATGTTGATGTAGCATTCAAGATCTATAAAGCATGTTCAAAGGAATTTGTCATAACCCTCTCTAACCAAGTAATAAATTATTATTTATTATTATTAACCAAAAAAAAAAATTTATAGTAAGATTATAATATTTGAAAATAAATAATTAATATAAAAATGAATAGATAATATTTAAAACTGTGATTACTAATGAATATAATTATTTCATTTATTAATCTTATGGTAGTTACGGAGAAGAATTCTTGAAACGATTATAACTAATTTTAAAAGAGACAATTAGAGGGAATTGGAGAGGACATTCTACTTGAGTTCCTTTTTTTTGGGAGGGAAACAAATACCATTTCCTCTCCCTGTAAATAATTTGGGGTTTTGCTTTGAAAAGGAGGAAGAGAATTTGTTAGGTGCATCAGATTGCATGAAATCGACACTTCAGTGGTTGAGGGTGTGAGGGGGGGTTGGATTGTAGACCAGTGAAGAAAGAATCAACTTCTATATTACAATCTCAGAAGGAAGAAAAGAAAGAGGGAACAAATTTCCACTGGTATGGACATTCTATGCTCATTTCAGGATGATTACATGATTACTAGTGGTTATTGTTTTCATAATGTTTATTTCATTCAAGTTCTCATGTTGATAGATTGTTATTCACTGTTTCTTTTCTAGTTACGAATTAAACTAATTCAAAACCATGGTTTTATTTTTCTTGGATTATAAAGATCCTCAGATGTGAATGTTTTATCTTGGTAATTTTTTTTACATTGATCTATTGAGTCACCTGGTATGTAATTGAGAGGGTTTACATTTGGATAGCTAGATTCTTTTACCAAAACCCATATCATTTCTATATGAGCTAGAATGATGACTCTAAACGGTTAGAAGCTTACAATGGTACGATAATGGTTTTGTGATACTCTACTTTGTTTAATCCTTTGATCATTGTTTATAGTTTGTTCCTATACTATTAAACTTATAGTAGTCAAGAGGCTGAGACCATTCCTGGATGATATGCTTCTTTGTATTCTATTTTAAACTCGAAAGGTGGAGGAGGTTTGAGAAGAGAAGAACACTCTATTCGCATCTAGACTATAGTAACATCTCAGAGGAAGCTCTAGTACCTAGCCAACCTTGAGTGTTGAAGGTATTATGGATCCTTCTTTTATTCTTTTTCTCTTTGCACGCATATTAATGGAACAGTTTGCATATATCCATCTGGTGCTGAAGGGAAACTTAAAACCTTGAACCAAGCCATTAGGAAGGAGATGATCTAGTTAAATTAAGACATCAATCAACAAGATTTCTACAAATGCATTCAAGTATATATATATCCTCCAGAAAATCATGTTTGCAATGAGTATATATTTACATTTGGAAAATAAGGAAAAGCGTGAGCATTCAATACTTTATACTCACAATGAAATCAATACTAATGCTCTTATTTCCATGGTATTTTGGTTGCTATCAGAAAGAAATGAATTAAAGATCTGTTTTCCTTTTATTTATCACCCTATGATATATTGAGTTTTATAAATGATAGATGCTTCTAAATATAGACTCTTTTATTGGTGATCCCACAAAGCTGGTTTACAATGTTTCGGAGGAACTAATTTTTGCTGAAATCACATATTTTTAGAAAATATAATGATTTAAGCGTTAAAAGGTTCCATTTAAAGAATTCCAATTGAACAGGGTTTGATCAAACTACCTTAAATCAAACCCCCTTGGATAGAACCTCACTAGTTTTAAACCATACCTATAACAGAGTCTCCTTTACACCTATCAAAATGATGATAAAAAACCACTTTTGATTTACCTTTTGGGGGATCAAATGAATTCATTTAAAATTTATTTTTTGCAAGTATGTAGTCCTTATTATAAGCTTCCCAAAAAGTGTAATTTTAAATAAATTTAATATAATTATTATATTTATTTTTTATTTCTCATGAATGTAGTTTTTTAACAGAAAATCAAGCTCTATATTCTGCACATGTGGAAAAATAGCAGATTATTAAAAAAAAAATTAAAAATATTACTACACCAAATATTGAAGTCCTTGATCCAACAAAGAAAAAAATTTGAATTTCGATACATACACAAAAATTTACGCGTTATATGGTCGCGCTATGTCTGAATTATAGAAAAAATATTCAATAAAAACTATCTAACAAATTGGAAGCACTAGATATCAGAGTTACAAATCTAAATTTGAAATAATTATAATTTTATTCTTCATGGAAAAAAAGTTATGCATTATATGGTGAGCGTCACTTTTTAAAAATATTGTTTTCTGAAAAAAAACTAGTTTTTGAGGAGATGGAAAAAGAAGTGCAATCTGATTCCAAAATTTTGAAAAATATATATTTAGAATTTATAGACAAAATTTCATGAAACTCTAGTTTGCATCATCTTCAAATTTCTCATGGTTTAGCCGCTATAGGTGCCCGAAAGTGAAGATTTAGTAAAAAAAATTTATTTCAGTGTCAAGTTTGGCCAAAAATTGTAAACCACTATTGTGGGATCACATATCCAGTTAATTTGTCATAGAATTTAGTTATGAATCAATTATCTATAAAGGTTGATAGAGGTTTATTACATAGTTTGCTCAACATTCAATAATTATGTTCATCATTTCTATATTTGTGATATCTCCCTTTGAGTACTAAGATTCTAATGGTGATTTGAAGGAATGGTAGGAAACTTATCATCTTTCCTTTGTTTAGAGACTCCATCAATACCAATAGTACGTTATTGCATAAAGGATTCAGAAGGCATGTGATGTATATTATATTCATCTAAATTACTTAATGACATTCGCGGAGATTAATTTAAACATGCTAAATTGGCATAGTAATGATTTAGATCAACAATTGAAAAGAAGTAGCATTCTTCTCAATTTTTTTAGAGGTATTAGTATAAAGTGTTAAATTTATATGGACATTATAGTAGATGTCCTGAGAGTTGAATAGTCTTACAAGATTTTATTTTCTAACTGTAAACTATGTAAGAGTTAATAAGGTGTTTGCCTCAGTCTGAATGCTTGGAATGAGTTCAGAGAATAGTTGTTAGTTTACATCTTTATTATGATTCTTATGGTCAAATAGAGTCAAATAAGCACAATTATGCATCTTATTGCACAATAATCACATGTCAAGATTTTATATCCCACCTTCAAACTGGGAACTCATTTGCACAAGAACATATACAATAGAGATTACGTTGAGTTTATTTTCTTTGTGTAACATTCTCACTATGATTCTCCATTTGTTTTGATATAATTCAGATCACATTTAAGTAACAACAAATGCAAATAGCATGTTGCTAGTGCGTATCAAATATGAAAAAGCATGTTGAGGATGTGGATTTAGTAATGTGTTGAATCTTGCTCACCTTATTTATGTTATAGCCTAACGTTATAGTTGAAGTTACAATTTTATTAGGATTTTTGCTCAATGAGAGGTTGATTTGTATCCTATTTTATTAAGTTATGATTCTTTTATGAATTTTAGTGCTTTAGTGAAATATGATGGTCAAATGCTCATATTTCTCTATATATTAGTTGACTTAAATTAGGCTGGAGCATGTTTCTAGGTAATATGATGTTGTACCATGGTTGTTATGTCTCGAGTTTATTGAAAATTTATCTAACTTATCTTTGAGTTGTGGATCTAATTATTAAGTTGACTCATATGATTATACTTGTATGCGTGAGTTCTATAAGTTTGAACATGGTTTGAAATGCGTGGTCATTTTAAATAAATCTATCATCTTACTTGAAGGGTATTTTACCTAAATTTGTCAAGAAGTAGCCTTTAGTGCATTAAGATCTTGATAGTTATAATCCTAAGAGAGATTTTGAAACTATAACCTTCAGTTTTTCTGCCAGGTTGGAAACACATACATTATGCTTAAGTATGCATTTCTTCTATTACTCATCACTGGGAAGGAAATTAGGAATCTTGTTTATTAAAGATATTAAATAGTGTTACCTTGAATAAAGTATTTTTTTATGAGCGAAAGATTATTACCGTCATGTTTGTAAGAGTAACCCTCCTTTCCAAATTATCATGCATGTATCATGTGTGTATTTAAGCTAACATTGTGATGGAAATTTCATGTTTTAAGAAGCAATCAAGACAAGGTCTATCACAATCAAGCAAGAGCTTAATGCTAGAGTTTCAATGAGTTGAAACATCATAACATGATCACTCTTCATTTGAAGGTTTGAATACCAAAACAGGGTTTGACCAAGGAAAATCCCTATTCACTAACATTTTCTTGCAGGTCTAGGTGGTTGAAACATGGATGAGCAAACCTATCTTGTGAAATCCTCCTAGTTTGGTCAGTTATGTAGAACCTGTAAGTTATTTACTTTGAATACTGATGATGTTTATTTATACTGACAAATCATTTATCTTATGTGATAGACCTTGATTCATTGATGGTCATGTTATTCCATTCTTACAAGTGATGTGAAATATATAAATGTTCCTCTTAATTCTCATTACTATATAATTATCTGGTTCTATTAAATTATTTTAGGAAATGAGGTTTATAATTAGTGAGTTAATTCTCGAAGCTTTACATAATTTTTCTAATAAAAGTTCATGATCAAGATCTACATTCATTGAGGATACTTCATGCTAGTTTTCATATCCACAATCCAAGGTTTCAACTAAGTTGTCATGAGTTGTGAAATTGTTTTTTCATTCATCATTCCTTTCATCCATTGTTTCATTTCAAGGTTTACTCACCAAAATGGGGTTGACCAAGGAAAACCCCTATTCCCTAAAAAACAACATTTTTCTCTCCTTTGACGTGTGATTGTAGGTTTTAGGTTAAAGATCTATTGGAGAGATAAATTACAAAAGTTGTCAAAGTTGCAAATAAATTTGTCAAATCAGAGAAATTGAGATATGTGTGATTTATTTTTGGCTTTCCGATAGTGCCCGATTAGGATCTAGGAGTGCAAAATGAGAAGAACATACCATAGAAACATATTTTTGAGAGCTCTAACTAGGACCCATTTACCATAGGGAAAATGATTCCTTAGTGAGGTTTGAAAAAACACTTTTTGCAACAAGTAAAATATATTTGACCCTCTTAAAACTTTCCTTTTTATTACTATATCAGTTCGGTTTAATTTATGTTACTCATTTACACATTGAATAACCCTCATATTGAATGAAATATAGAGAAGTAGATAAATTTTTCATCAATTCATTTTGATGAACACCATCTATTTTTCAATGTTTTAGTGTTAGAGAATAAAATTACTCAAAATTAAAAAATTAATAATAAAATTATTTAACAAAAAAAAATAAAAAAAATATGGATGCACAAGATATCAATTTTAATGGCCGATATTGGCATGATGTGATGATTTAATGGTGACATTATTGTTCTTTCTGGACCAAGGTTCAAACCCCATTCGAGTGGTATTGTTGAATGGTTGTATTCCGGTTCATAGCTCCGGTTCAAAATTGTTTACCCCTTCAATAATAAAAAAAGATATCAATTTTAATGTGTAGCATCGTAAATTATCACCCCTAACAATTTCACACTAATTTTAGGTCCCCCTATGGAGTTGGATGCAATTATTCTTTCAACTTTCTTGTTTTATATCATCTATAAAAAAACTAGAAGTAAATTATGAATTACTATTTAGTATTTATTGAATGACACAAAAATCCCAAAAATAGGTTTGGATCAGGGTGCTATCACCCCTATCTAGCCTATTTTGGCCTTAATTTAAATATTTGATTCTCACTATTTTAACATTTAAAAATATAATTCCATTTGTCGATTCTTGGTAATTAATTTTATGTGAATTAATGAAATGCATAAAAATACAAGTCTTTTTCACCATTTGAAATCTTAAGGAAAGAGATAGCAATTTTTGAATTAAAATTAAGGATCCTAAAAAGAAGTCATGAAAATTTAAGTGTAGAATTAGTAGCATTATTGCAATACTTTCATCAATTAAGATCATGCTTTCACATCACTAGGAAGAAGGAAGAAACTATGTGCAATGAGCTATTATAATCTATCATGCCATTTTATAAAGATGAATGATTTATCCTCTATATGATATTTACAACAATCTATCATGTTTTGTGGACTAACCTAGTCTTCAAGTCATTCAAGCAATCATCAAAAAAAAATTGAGGAAACTTCTTATGTCGTAAAACTTCATCAAGGATTTCATACTATTAGCAAATTAATTGGCTCACAATAAATATTCTCAAAATAAATGACTCTCAACCCCATTTAGCACACACTTTATCAACATGTGACTAATGCAAATTCACAAATAACATCCATAAATGATCAACACGAAGATTGAAAATATCTATGACTATCTGAAGAAAGAAATAAGATCATATTGTAATAAATGGACACCATAAAGCTTATCTCACAAAGAAGACATAACCCTATCACATGTGTAACACAAAGATTAGCATACTAAGCATCATATTAAATTAAAAAATCAAAGATTATGAACTATTACAACATGAAATAAATGATCAAATCCATCTCAAAAAATACCACAAAGTGTATATCCAAAGAGCCCCTTTTTAAAGAAATGGTAGGTTTAAAAAGGCTATAAAACGCCACCTAACTAAAGAAATAACAATATAGATGGTAAAGTGGGAGGTTAGAGAAACCAATGAAAACTCACCTGAGTTTGAGAAGTACAACAAAACACTGCCTAAACCTGAACTTTTAAAAATAAAATGACTAATGAAAATAAGGCAAGATAGTTGAAAAAAAGGGAGGTTCATGTTTATGAGTAACAGTGGCTTTGATTAGGGACAAGGACTGCAAAGGATGTAGAGAACCCAACATGTATGACCAGTCCTTCCCATTGGGCATAGAGTCAAAATGATAAGGATACCAAAACCAAACAACAAGCCAAAAATGAACACACCAAAATTGCAACTATTTACAAGGATGGACTGACCTATCAGAAATGGAAAGGAAAGGTGAAGCAATCATATGAACCCGCTCACCAGTTGGGAGAAGAATAAACCTTTCCTGAAAAGACCCACCTTCTTGTATAATCTCCAAAGAAAATGTAGAAATATGAACATCCCATCATTGATATGGACAAAATTGCAACCATATCCAAAGAATTTCCCGAAAAGCCATTTCTCATCGAAAATTCCATCTTGTTGCCATTTTCTAATACTAGACCATCCTTTATTAATTTGTTTCCACAATCAAGGCTCATCAATCTAGGTATATCTAATTCTGATACAAATTCCTTAATTCTAAATTTCTCTCTGACATTACATCTCCCAGGCATCCCTCCATCATCAAGAACAATATTTTCCTTAACTTCATCACACCTTTCCTAGACCAAGTTATTTTTATGAGAGATGATTAACTTCATAAATTGAGACAAAGCATGAATCGATTCACCTCTAGCCCCTGACCATGCATCAATCCAAAAAATTTCACCTTCCGCCAATAAAGGATTAGTAGTTCCCTCAACATTTCCTTGATTGTGACCATTTTCAATTATTGATACACAAAATTCAGCCTCAAGCATAGATTGATCATCAATTAAATTTGTAAAGAGGGGGTTATCATATATTTCAAACTCATCAAACCTAAAAAGAGGGTTAGGATGAATTGATCAATTCATCATTTCCTAGGAAGCACCATAAACGAGGTATCTATTTTTTTCCAGATGAAAGCACACAGTCTCATCTATCACCTCTTCAAAGGAGAAGAATTTGTATTCAAGGATGCAAAGGGAATTTGACACCAGATCATTTAAATCAACCTCAGAAGAGAAAGGCTTACTCTTGAAGTGAGAGGGAGAGCTCCTTGATGTCTTCCTCTATGGCGTATCATCTTCATCATCACTAGATGAGCTAAGATCACTTTCAACCTCAAATGAGGTATATAAACTGAAGACCTGATCATTGCAATTTTGATCTCATTCTTCATTAAATTGATGTATGTTATCAAAAATTGTTAGAATAATATTTTCGGTAGTCGAGCAAGGAGATTCTACTACTTCATGACATTTAATCTGGAACTCAAAGGATAACTTGCGACTAACTTTAGGCTTCACACTTGCACCTAGATTCCATTTTCCCACAGCTATAAAATCATCATCAACATTTATTGCTTCTAATTGAGCTCTTTCAATTCCTTGACCTTTATCTCTTTTGAGGATTAATTGAATGTTAGGTTCCAGAGCGGAGATAAATATGTGAAATTGGATCTCCTCACTGGGCCTTTCTGGAGTAGGAATTCGCTGAAGCAACCGATTGAAATAGTATACAAAATCCCTCATTGTTTTGGCCTTATCTTTCATAAATTGAAAAAAGAGTCATAGGGTGGTCATGATGTTGGCTGGAATTTTATAGTGTTGGAGAAATTTTGTTTTAAGAACATTCCATCCTGTAATGCTTCCCTTTTCAAGTCCTCTGTACCACTTTGTCACCTTCTCAATCAAACTATTAATAAAAATTCTCACAAAAACATTTTCTTCTTGAATTTCCAAAATTCTTCTTATTACAGTCATAGCCAAGATGTGTTCTTTAGGGTCTTGTGCACCTTTTGACCAGAAAATTTAGGAAACCGCTTCTGAGAGCCATTGGGTAAGTCGTGATATTGTGACAAGGCAAGGGGGCCAACATGATTACACCAAATATTCAAGGCCATGGATGATCAAATTCACCAACTTAGAAAGGAGTAAAAGGAAAAAGGAAAAAGAAAATTACTGGGTTAATTCCTGGGTGGTGGAGGAGTTGGAGGTGGATTTCTAGGTTGATGGAGGGGCAAGCCTCGTGGATGATGAAATGACAAATTAGGCTGATGATCAGGATGATGGGAAGGATTGTTGTAGTAGACAAATACCAACCTAAAAGGATGTTTAACTATAGGTACAGGTGGGCGCTAGGCCAACTCTTCCTCTTCTTCCAAGGCAATATTCGCTTAGATATAATTTTTTGCGTCCTCCTATATCTCTAGGAAAGTGTATTTAATTGTGAAATGATGTCTTCTTGTTCTACTTCTACCCAATCTAAATCTGGTTGCAAAATAAGAAACACATCATTATGAGGAAGTACCATCTTATTGCATGACGCAATGGATGTTGTCAAAAAATTTCAACCAATTTGATTCTTTATCCCCAACGCAGTCGCCAAAAATTGTTAGCGAATGAAATTCTCACAATAAATATGTTCAAAATAAGTGACTCTCAGCCCTATTTAGCACTAGTATCAATCTTCTAACAGCTCTAAAAAGACCACAATTACATTTGTGGCTTTTCTTTGAATTTTGGAGGTACAACTCCCTCAAATGATATTCAATGAATTTATCTAAGCTAAATAAAATAGGTATGCTTTTCACCACAAAGAAGGAAACACAATAGACACTAATTCATAAACATGAGACTAATGAGAATGTGCAAATAACAGTCATAAATGATCAACACATAGATTGAAACGATCTATGACTATCTCATGAAGGAAATAAGATCATACTATAATAAATGGACACCATAAAGCTTATCTCACAAAGAAGACATAACCCTATTGCACGCGTAACACAAAGATCAGTGTACTAAGCATCACATTAAATTCACAACTCAAAGGTTATGAACTATTACATCATGAAATAAATGATCAAATCCCTCTTGAAAAACACCACAAAGTGTATATCTGAAGAGCCCCTTTTTAAAGAAATGGTGGGTTTAAAAAAAGTTATAAAACACTGTCTAACCAAAGAAATAACAATATAGGCAGTAAAGTAGGAGGTTAGAGAAACCAATGAAAATCCCACCTGAGTTCGAGAAGTACAAAAAAACACCACCTGAACTTAAATTTAAATAAAATGACTAAGACAAAGGCAAGATAGTTGAACAAAAAGGGAGGGTCATGTTCATGAGTAACACATACTAAAAGTAATCATGTTAATTATCATTTACTATTTTAGTCAATTATTATTTTGGCTTTTCCTTGACCTAGGACATGCCCTATTGATCATCATCATTTGTTGTATGTGGAAATGGGAACACCAAAATCAGGTTTGACCAAAATCAAGTTTGACCAAAATTGAGAGAAGAATTTGTTATAAAAATTTGGATTTTGAAGAAATTGCATTCGAGGTAGGTAAGTCACACTACTACATAGAGGGGCCATTTAAGACGATAGTTTAAGACAAAATACTATTTTTTTCTTAAACATATTTAAGCTATATTTTTTATTTTATATTGTCTCAAATTAAGACAATAAAAATTAAACATATTTAAGTTATATTTTTTATTTTATATTGTCTCAAATTAAGACAATAGAAAAATACATTTTCCCTTAAAAATATAATTATTTCTTTCTCACACATTTTCCCTAAAATAAAACTGATGTCTTTTTCCCCTTTTTGATCCCTCGAGTTGGCTCTCCGACTCGGGATAAAATTTCTTCTACAGCTGCGGCGTCCCACTCGGGATGCAGTTTCTTCTAGCAGGAATGCTTATAACAATGGGTGTGGTGGGAAGAGACCTTTGTATTTTTTTTTTAATGATCAGGATCTGCAGAAGATATTATGCCCTAACTGTCATTTTTGGGCTGCCATTTTCTTCAACCCATGGGTCGTCTGCAAGCAAATAGGTAACATTGTAAAAAACCCAGATCTTGTTAACAAACACTTGTTTACATAAAAGACCCATCAAGTAGATCCATTCACTCACCATTTTCTGTGATGATTATAACTAGGCTGTTATATCTTTGTTCGACGTACATGGCAATGCTTTCCATACCATATGGCACAACATAGTTCTCATCCATGTCCGTTTTGATATATCTTCCTGTCAGGAGACACGCATGTCTTCAATCTACTTACCATCCAAGCCTAATACCCCTACATGATAATAGCCACATTCACAATCTAAGAAGGGAAAGGTAACGTAGCAAAAAGAAACATATTCTATGTAGGGACAAGGAGGAAGTGTGTGGCCTTTGGAG
>VDFB02086081.1:41006307-41216106 GCA_007258455.2 Sequoia sempervirens | reverse complement strand
TCTCACCCTCTCTCCCATAAGCATAAATACATACATATAGGCATACATACATGATACACACCAGCATACATATACATACAAAGATATGAAAAAATTGGCATTTAACTAAAGGAATAAATAACGCGAGCATGTTATTTTTTGTTAGAAATGTTCCACGAAGAAGAAAAAGTGAAAACTAGTAAATAACACGCTCGCGTTATAACGCGAGTGCATTATATTTTTCTTTGGGAATCCTTGAGCCTTGGCTTTACTATTTGCCTTGGAATACCAACCCAAAGGTTTGGAGGGCATTCCCAACCACCGGAGAAGTGTTTTTTTGAAAATTCTACAATTTTTCACATAATCGAGTTCATGCTCACTGTCAGGATTGCATTTGGTTTAATATCGACGAAATCGAACACATGGGTAATGTTAAGTTCTCTCTTAGCTTTCCAACATATAATTTTTTTCACTTTCTGACAATGTGAGGGCTTTCATCCATAATTTCTTTTGTTTGTATGTCTATTTTTTTTCAAAAAGTAGTGTTTGGTTTTTTTCATTATAAATTAACCATTCATCGAAATTTCAAATAAACTACATTTTGAAACTAGACTCCATTCTACAAATTTTAAAAATCTATTACTTTCCAAAATTTGTAGGGGAGCACGCCAAAATTCTACTTTTAGGAAGTGCCCACTTAGAAAATTAGTAAAAAATCAAATATTCATTAAAAAATTATCAGAAAAATTGTGCACCAACTAGATACTATTAGCTAACTTCTGACCATAGCGATTTTAAAAATACTAAAAAAAGGGTCATCGTCGTCAAGTCGTACAAGAGTTGATATGTTATGTTTTTTCTGACAAAAACAGCACCAATTTGTGTACATCCCTTTGTTGAACCCCTTAATCTCAACCATTTTAAAAATAAATTAGTAGTTTAGAAAGTAGACTCAGAGCACTTTGATCCTTGTTTTTGCTCCATCTCAAAATTTTGAGTGTAACTATCCTCAATTTCACGTCCAAGGTCAGCATTTCCTGATTTCAGAAAAAAAGTGGCCACTTAAGCCCCCTTTTTGGGAACCATCTTAGTGCATTTACCCAGGAAATCACTAAAAATTATCACTACCCCAAACAAAGTCATCAAAGGTATCTAGGATTTGCAATTAAATCAGGAATATCTTCAAAAATAAGTGATAATACTAGCACATGAAACCTTAGTAGCTTGGTTGAGGGTGTGATGTCCAATGTATAATTCTTCCTAGGGGTAGTCCAATCAAATGATTTAAAATTCTCTAGCAGAGAAAGGACTATCTAAGTCTCCTTCTCATGATTTAAAGGATTCCCAAATGCCTTCAGCAGAGAAAGGCCTATCTAAGGCCCCTTCTCATCACCAAACACCCATTGTAGGGGATATCAACAATGTTAAAGCCTCATCAAAGTAAATTAATACAAAATTTCAAGAATCCCAAGAGATAATGACTAGAGAATAAATGATAGAAATGGTAAATCATTGTGTTCTACAAAAAGGGTCAAAACTATTTGATCAACTAGCAAAGAAAGTACTAAATAAGAATCTAGAATATGATTTTTCCCAAACCCTCTCAATTGGACAATAAGATAGCACACTATCTTAGAGGCCAACTGCAACACCCTCAACCAAAGGTAGGCCCCCCAAAAGTAAGAAAACCCAGGATGAAATAGTTGTTGGTATCCAATCTACACTAGACAAATATTAGACTAAGGATGGTTTGCTTACTCTGGAATGTTAGGGTCATGAATGCCCCTAACAAAAGATACTTGATAAAGCATTATCTAGACTCTAGTGAAGGGAACATCACTATGTTGTAGGAAACAAAATTTACCAATGATCAGGCACAAAAAGTCCTTAGTAAATGGAATAAATGGAAATTCTTATATTCTCTAGCACAAGGATGCTTAGGAGATTGAGTTGTCCCATGGAATAACAAAAATACCCATGTTGAACTAATACTATCAACGTAACAATGGATTCTCATGAAGGTAACTTCTTTTGACCTATTCTTTTGGTGTATATTCCCCCCACATCAATAGTAGGGAAAAAGATTCTTTGGGATGGTATATCCCTAATCTCATCAAACCTAAAAGAGGAAATTTTTTTGTTGGGGGATATTTCGATGCAATTTTGCATCATACTAAAAAAAAGGGGGGATAATCCCCACAAAGGTAATGGAATATTTCCAAGACTTCATACTATAAAATGATTTCTTAGATTTCCCTCCCTAAAATGGCATATTTACATCAAAAAATAGGAAAAAATACTTCTACCTAATTGTAGAATGGTTGGACAGATTCCTAATCTACATAAAATGGTCTATGGAAATAGCTCCATATGATTCATCCATCCTTTCATTCTGGGGTTTAAATCAATTTCCCATACAATTGGCCCTAGTTTCACAAACATGCCATCCAAAGTCATCCTTCATGTTTCAAGAAATATGGTTCAGAGATCCCCATTTTCTTCCTCAACTCACGAGTAAGTGGGAAAATGCACCTTTTATGGCCGGTTCTAGAATTTTTTTGCTAGAAAAAAATTTAATATATATCAAGCAACAAATCAAATCTTAGAACGAGCAACATTTCGAGAACATTTTTTCCCAAAAAATATCATTACAAGCCCAACTTGATATGATCAATGATCAAATCATAACTTGTGGCATGAACAACACCTCTTTCAACTAGATCTTTAGTTTAATGGAAAGAATGGGAGTGAAAGTGGGAGTGAGTGGGAAGAGTAGGGGGAGGAAGTTCGAATTCCTCTATAGATGGTGGTGATGCGAAGGATGAAACTGATGCAGATTCATGGGCACTAGAGGTGTTACAATCTCCTGTTATTTTGGCATCTCCTTTCTTTCCTTCTAAATTTGTATGGTTGGTGTTTGGCATGGTCTTCGGGGCTTCTCTACCTCTGGTCAAGGAGCTTTTTCCTTCTATTATTATGGCCATCACATCCTTTAAGGATGCATCTTTGAGAGCTCTGGAGGATGGGATTTCTATGAATCTATGGTCCTTCTCTATTGTTTGCTCTTGTCCTGTATGGTGTGGTGGCTTTGGTCAGTTAGCTTAGTTTCTAACTTGTTCCTAAGCTTCTAGCGAGTGACTAATTTTTCTTTAGGAGCCCCAGTTCCCTCGCTCATTATCTAGTTTTGTGAGGCTGCGGATTGGTGGGTATTCTTCCTTTTTTTCTGTGGGTTTGTGGTTTGGCTCCCCTGCTACTTTGAACCATTTATGTTGTGTAAGGGGTTTGCTATCTTCTATTGAAGGCCTGTGTTTTGAGCTCCTCTCAGATGGCAAGAGTGGGAGCTTTTGAAACCTTAGGTTTTGGGTTTCTTCTTAAGTCTGGGATGAACCTAAAGGTTTTCTTTAAATCCCAGTTGCTTTTTTGAAATTTTTTTGTATCCCCTTTCATATTTTGAAGCTATTGATGTTAAAAGGGGAAAAAAAAATTGTTTGTTGGCTGAGCTACTCCAAAATTCTTTCCTTGAGGCTCAAGTGTGGGTGTTATCCTTTCGTTTCAGTTGTATTATGTTCTTGTGTAGCCTATTGAGCTTGGTTTTTTGTTGTCTCTTTTTCCCTTGTGGGTTAAGGAAGTGTGGGATGGTTTAAGCTTATTGTTTTTCTTCCAAACCCAAAGATTCATGTTTTTTGTGTGTTTCATGATGCCTGGTGAGATGATGCTAGATTGGTTTCTGATGTGTAGGCTATCCTCGAGGTTCTTCTCCCTATTTCTTCTTTTGTGGAGAAGACTGATTTTGTGCTAGTGATTGCAGATCACTTGTGGACTGAGTTATTATTACAAAGTTTTACTCTGAAGTCTCTCTCTCTTTTTTCTATTAGCTAAGGCATATTCTACATTTTTCTTGGTCCAATACCTAGCTATGCATATGGAGGGTGTGTTTCTTCTCCCATCCAAAGTTATTGCTCACTCTTTGGATCTACAATTGGTGTCTTCTTTGGAGGTGAAGACTACTCCCATTGAGGTGGAGCCCTCTTCTATTGAGGTGAAAGTGGTTGTTGTAGTTTTGGTGGGGATTTATTTTCTCTTCTACTTGGCCCTATCGATATGGTGCTTGTGTGGGTAGAAGACTGAAGGATTTGGAGATTGCAGCTCTCATATCTTCCTCTCCTATAGAGGGGAGCTCCCTCCTATTGAGGTGGAGGTTGGGTTGGCATTCGTGAGGTGTTGCTACAAGAAATATGATGTGCTCTAGTGTTCCACTATGTTCTCTAAATCCCCTATTGAGGTGGGGATTGGGGATTTGTTGGTGTTTTTGTTTAGGGGGCTAATGGTGTTTAAAACCATTAAGATGTTTATTTTTCTTGGCTCAAGGGTCTCTTCCTTGAGTGGTTGGTTTGTTGGTGCCTGGCTGATGTAGGTGGGTTCTCTATTTAAATAAGGGTTCCAAGACTCGACTTTTTCCTAGTTTTCAAGGGACCTCGATCCCTTGTTTTCCTTTCTGATGTAGCGTGTGTATTCTTATTTCTATGATTGTTTGGCACGTTGTTGTTGGGCTCCTATTGATTTGTGGTTTATCTTTTTTAGCAACTTTCTTTGCTTGGATAGGGTTACAAATCCCTTCAAAACTAGTTTTTAATGGGTTTCGAGGCACCATCAAAACCTATTTTACCCCTAATCAAAAACACCTCTTTCAATCCACATAAAAAACTACAATTCAAATTGAAAGAAATTATGACAAGAGAAGAAATATACTGGAGCAAAAATTCCAAAAAGCTATGGCTCAAAGAAGGGGATAAAAACATTGAATTCTTTTGTGTATCATCAAAAATATGACAACAAGAGAACACTATATACAATATCAACTCCCCCTTAGGAGTAAATTTGAAGGAAGACAAACTCATCAGATAAGAAGCAAATTGTTTCTTCTCAAACTTATTGAGCACACTAGACCAGTTAAGCTCTCAAGTAAACAATACTATATCAGATGTTTTTACTCAACATATTCCCTCATTTCAACTTGTGAGGAAGATAATGTGCTCCTGCTAAAACTATTTATGCTAGCAGAAGTAAAAGAAGTGGTTTTTCTATGCCACCAAATAAAGCCCCATGTCTAGATGGGTTTACTGCCATGTTCTTCCAAAAAGGTTGGGAGTTCATGGGGTGTGAAATCATTTTATCATTAGAGGAATCAAGGAGAAATGGAAAGATCTTAAAGGAATTGAATAACACATTTATAGCAATAATCCGTTAAAATCATAGCCCCTTAACCTTTGTTGATTTCAATCCCATATCCCTATGCAACACTATTTACAAAATCTTCTCCAAAGTAATCACTATGAGACTTGCCAAGATCATTCCAATATTTATCATAGATGAGCAAGAATGTTTTTTCCCAACAAGGGATATAGCTCAAGGGGATTTAATGGCCCATGAAACTTTTCATTCCATCAAGGAATAAATAAGCTCAAATTTTTTTATCAAACCTAACATGTTGAAAGCCTATGACAAACTAAATTGGGATTTCCTACTAAAAGTGCTACATAAATTCAAATTTTCTCACAAATGGTGCCAATGGGTTAGTTCATTTATAACACAATCCAAGTTCTCAATCTTGGTAAATGACACTCCAACTGGCTTCTTCAATTCTTCACAAGGTTTCAGAAAAGGTGATCCTTTATCTTCTTTCCCTTTCATTTTAATGGCAAAATCATTGAGTTGGGATATAGCATTGGAAAGAACTCAAGGTACATTATTGGTGTAGGTTTTTTATTTCCTAGTGGATTAATTAATTTTCCCTTAGTCCTAGGTTTTTCCTACAATTTTAATAAGCTTGAGTGAGTTTATTACTAGGAGATAAGTAATGCAGTGTCCCCTTCCTTAAAGGGTGGAACACTTTCCACTTTTGGTTGCATCCTTCACTTTTTGTGCTTGATTCCTATTGGTTGGATTTTCCACCTACATCATCTCCTTAGTTCTAACAAACTCACTACCTAGCTTGTATTTTGCATTGATTCATTGATGTTTTGCATTGATCATTCAACTTGGAAGATCTTAATTTAATTCTATCATATTGACATTACACATTCTCTTGATGTCCTAGTTTGCATTCATCATGTTTTTCTATTTTATGTAACTTTGATTTTATCTTAAAAATTGAACACAAGGAAATAGGGTTCCACCTTTCAAGAGATGGAGCTAAAGGACTATTTCACTTTTAGTTCATTCGGAAACCAAGATCCCTCAACCAAGTGACTCAATTGATGCAAGTAATACACAAGGGGGTTTCCTTAGGTGTGATTAAATGGGGGGCCTCACCATTAAAATGAAGCTTCAAAGGAGAAATGCAAACTAGAATGCACTAAACCCTAGAAACTAAAGAGCATGAAATCAAATGAACAAATAGAAATCAGACAAAAAGGAACCTGGAAAACTGATGGATTCCAAGCAAGATTTGTAGCTCTAAAATTATTATTTTTGAAGTGTATTGGGACTCATATGCTAAGTAGGGTGATTTAGCGCTGCTACTAGAATATGGGTAGAATTTGGAATCTTCAAATGATAAATCAAGAACTAGAAAAAACTAGAAAAAAGAGGTATAATAGGACTCATACGCCAAAAGGGGTGATTTAGTCTTAGTATTAGGGTTTCACCGAAATTTATGTAGCCTTAGGTGATCTTCTATAGCTTACATCTTGTCTAATCTTCAAGTCTAAAAAGTTTTAATTACGTTTTGTAGGTGAGTTTCCATGAAGATGACAACTTTGAAAATTTTCTTCAATCTTGCAACTTTGTCTTCAAAGGATCTTCAAGCTCCAAACCACCTAGATCTATAATCATACATGAAGAATGAAAATTTTTGTTGTGTTAGGGAATGGGGGTTTTCCTTGGTCAACCCCGCTTTGGTAATTAAACCCTGAAATTAAATAGAATAACATGAAGGAATGATGAATGAACAATATGAAATGTTGCAACTCACCAAACCCTTGAAATAAAGGCTACAAACTTGTGTGAAATTGCTCCAATGGATGTGGCTCTTGACTCTTAATCTTGATGAGATAATGTATTTGAATGCTTTGCTTGAATCATAAAAACCTACATCACAAATGTTAGCTCAAAAACACACATGATGCATGAAGACTTTGACATGATGCATAAATCTTGAATGTTGCTCCAAATGCTTGATGATTTTCTCTTGAATGCTCTTGAATACTTGAATTTCTTAGATCACACTTGCTCATGAAAATTGCTAGATGACTTGTAAACTTGTTTGTTAGGAAAAATTATGTGAAATAAGCTTGTATTTATACTTTTTTATGCCAAATTTCTCGAAATTACAACACTACAATCCAACATCAGATCTAGGATAATAAAATCCCACCAAGAATTTGATTTAAAATAGGTCTTGGTTAAAGCAAGACTCATATGCCAATTGGGGCGTATGAGTCCCAATGTATTAAACATGGGACACAAACTCCAAGAAATGTTAAGTTCAATGGAATATTTGAAATCAAGCCCTGAGACTGAAGTGGGGACCATATTCCCAAGGTGGTGTATGAGTCCCAGATCACCATATCTAGAACACATAACCTCAAACATTGAATTATGATTTGTCAATTATGAAATGTCATGATTATCCTAAGAAAGATGTGTTAAATAAGGCTTGTAGATGCAAAATAGGACCAAATAAGGCATAAAGAAGCCCAATTTGAGTAGGGAGAGCCCAAACAAGTGTGAAAATGTAAAGGGGTACATTTTTCTACACTAAATTTAGCCCCCACTTTAGTGACAAGAGGAACTTGCTTCAAACTCACACTAAAGTAGATGAATTCACATCAAGAGGGGTCCAAGTGTACCAATGTGGTTGGTATAGGATGACAAAGATTAAAGAGGTGGCCAAGCCCCCAGGATCCAGGATCCTATGTCAAACCAACATAGGTAAAAAGGAACACACATGTGAATGGCGTATGAAGCAACAACAAGATACAAGAATGCACTGCCAAAGACATAAGGAAGAAAGAAAAGAGAAAAAGAGGGGTGGATCAAGCCTTGACCATTTGTCCAACATAATGTGGATCAGATCTAAGTTTTTTGTCCAAGATAATTTACAAGTAGAACACAATGTCCACTATGTAAATAAAACACATGCTCACAAGGGCTAGTGAAATCTCAGGCCATCTACTAGGTGGGCCCCCAAAGACACATATGCATGCGGCTAGTATGCGCTCACACAGACAAGCAAGTGGCTATGGGAAATTCATGCCTAGGTAAGCTCCCATACGCTAATCATATCACATCTATACCTCCTGATAACTTTGATAAGGTGTCACACAACACGAACAACACGATTCATGATGCAATAAAAACTTTGTATGCCAACACCCATGAACAAACAGGATGGCTCCATAGACAAGCAAAGTGTGTTATGCAAGGTGGCCATATTACATTTATTGTAAATTCAAAATAGTGTAAGGTACGTTCAAAGGATTTTTTTTTAGTTCATGTAAGGTCTTAACTTAGGGAGCATTGTTCCTAATGTCTCCAAGAGAGGACCAACTGAAAAATAGAAGATTCACAACTTAGGGGATACAGTGTGTCCAATCAAGCCACTAAGAGGAATATAATATGCTAAGAGAGATCACGCTCTTGAAGGACATCACACCCAATGTTACCACAAAGAGAAAGATGCATCACATGAAGTAACAAGACTACACAATGAAATATGAGTTGAAATATGCAAAAGAATAAAGCCAATGTATGTATCCACTTTAAAGAAATTGCTAAACACCATGTTGTGGGAAATTACTTTAAAGTAGCAAATGATAAATTCTAAAAGGACATGAGACCTTATTTGGAAAGCCTTATGCCAAGTCATATGTTTCCAAGTAAAGCTACATCATGAAAAGGGGTTTACCCAAAAATGAAATCCCAAAATCACATAAGGGATCCATGGATTCGGGGTCAGTATGTCTTTTGCTACAATATTATTATAAAGCCCAAAAATGTCATCATTCCCCAAATACTCATGGAACGGGAAGAATGACACAAAGAGAGTGAAAACAAAGAAAAAAAATTTGGTCAAAATGGAAGAGACCTAAATGTCTTGATGCCTTGCGTCATCCCCAAAAGGAAAGCACAAGACAAAGAAAAGATAAAGGATAAAATGTTTATGACATATGGAAGAATGTAGATACATATAGAGGAATGCACAAAAAGAGAGATACATCTAATAGAACGGTATGGGCAAATCACATTACACAAATGCAATCCCACAAAGAACATGAAAAAGAAAACAAAGATTAGACTAGTAAGGAACATGTGAGTCAACCTATAGCAAGCCGTCTACATCCCAATCTTGCTCATCATATACGGAAGGTAGACAACTAGCCAAAGGGACAACAACACATGCCAAAACTAGGCAAGGCTAATGAATTCTCGCCCCCACTATGTGCAAGACAAGAATGAGCTGAGGTAGGTGATGAGAATGAGACCTTGGAATTTTAAAATGATTTGCAATCAATGTAAATCATGTAATAGTTAGAATATTACGATCCTAAAACTATTGCATGGAATGGAGTGGAAGGGCATGCTTTAAGGGATTATTTCTATCATATCAAGTTTATTAAGGATCCTTCTTAAAGTATGATATTCATTGGTGAGATGCCCAAGAGTTCTATGATATACAAAATAATTGGTTTTTTAAGGTTTGTTAGTTCTAGAGTAAGAGGTGGAATTGCAATCCAACCTCTGTTAACAAGTTAGATTCTAGTTTTCATTCAAATTTTTTTTAATTTTGTAGGAATGGTAAGTCTTTAATTTTGTAAAGCTTTTTTTTCTTGCTAGATTCACCAACTTGTTGAGGAGGCAGACCTAAGATGATCCTATCATCCTTATCATTTTTACGAGGCATTGATTGTTCTTTAGGAAGTAGGACATTTATGTCGGGAGGAGGATCTTGATATCCTACTCCTTTGGTATCTTTAGTTGGTAATTTTTCTAAGAGTTGATGAATTTCATGTTCACTTGTTATGTCACATCCTTGTTTGCTTAAGATTGTGAAGCCTTTTCCATATGTCTCTTCTAGGTTGATGGGAGTGTTGGTGACTTTATTAACATAGGCTGGTTGAATGTTTCCTTGATTAGACAAGCTAAGTTCATCCATTGTAGGGAGCTTAGGTTTAGTTTTTGTCTCAATTTCAAGATGTAAAAGACCAAATGTCTCAAGTCGGATTAGTGTTTCATGGAAGAATAAAAGGATGCATTAGTCTCAAGGTTGTTAAAGCAATAATTTATGAAGTTGTTCATGTTGTCATCATCTTCTCCAATGATGTCAACATCACAAGGAGGACATGCATTAGGAGTTGATTGAGCATGAGTAAATTCAATTTCATTAGGATCATTTTCAAAAACACAACTTGACACATCCACTAATGATTTCAAGTACATCCAAAACTTACCAAAGCATACATCCATGATGAAATGTAATGTAGTAAATGAACCAAATTATGCTAGATCTAATGAAATGAATGAAATAGAAACTCAACAAACTAAAACAAAGATCTAATAACAACAAACAAAAGCACAAAAATGAAGTTTTTAAATGTTGTAAAATATAGGTTCAATATTGACATGGTACTAAATTGCCCAGATGGGTGAATGAGTCCTAGTTAGGGTTTCTGGAAGGTTCAAATACTAAAAAACAAACAACACAAAATTCCTAGAAATCTGGAAAAACCACCTATATAGGAAAAAATCACCCAAATGGGAAAATGAGTCCCAAATAAGGGTTTTAAAACCAAATTCTATAAATTTTGAGTTGATTTTAAGGTTTCTAGATTGTATGGTCAAATGACTATTTGCAATTATAGTTTTCTAATAAAATTCAATGATGCAAGATGCAAAAAATGCAACCTATATACACTTTTCCACTAATGAAAGATTTAAGAGTCCTAAATACAATTCAACTAATGCAAATGTGATGGAAATTTAACCTAGATCTAGGACTTATAATGTTCTCCAAATCAGAAATGCAAGTGTCCAAAGGTTAGGTTCACCAAAATGAACACAAGGAAATAGGGTTCCACCTTTCAGGAGATGGAACTAAAGGATCTATTTCACTTTTAGTTCATTAGGAAACCAAGGTCCCTCAACCAAGTGACTCAATTAAGGGAAGGAATACACAAGGGGGTTTCCTTAGGTGTAATTAAATAGCCTGGGTTTCACAATTAAAATGAAGCTTCAAAGGAGAAATGCAAACTAGAATGCACTAAACCCTAGAAACTTAAGAGCATGAAATCAAATGAACAAAAAAAAATCAAAGAAAGGAACCTGGTAAATGGATGGATTCCAAACAAGATCTGAAAATTTTAAATTTTACTTTTTGAAGTGTACTAGGACTCATATGCCAAGTAGGGCGGTTTAGTCCTACTACTCGAATCTGGGAAGAAGATCTAGAATCTTCATATGACAAATAAGGATCTACAAAAAACTTGCAAAAAGGGGTATACTAGGACTCATACGCCCAAAGGGACAATTTAGTCCTAGTATTAGGGTTTGACTAAAACTTTTGTAGCCTTGATTTATCTTTTGTAGCTTTGGTCTTGTCTGAAAAGTCTGAATTACAATCTGTAGGTGAGTTTCCATGAAGATGGAAAATTCTTGACAACTTTGAAAACTTTCTTTAATCTTGCAACTTTGTCTTCAAAGGATCTTCAAGCTCCAAACCACCTAGATCTACAATCACACATGAAGATGGGAAAATGTTGTGTTAGGGAATGGGGGTTTACCTTGGTCAAACCTCATTTTGATAATTAAACCTTGAAATGAAATAGAATAACATGAAGGAATGATGAATGAACAATATGCAATGTTGCAACTCACCAAACCCTTGAAATAAAGGCTACAAACTTGTGTGAAATGGATCCAAATGATGTGGATCTTGACTCTTAATCTTGATATAAGATAATGTCTTTGAATGCTTTGCTTGAATCATGAAAATCTACATCATAAATGTTAGCTCAAAAACACACATGATGCATGAATCTTGAATGCTACTCCAAATGATTGATGATTTTCTCTTGAATGCTCTTGAAAACTTGAATTGCTTAGATCACACTTGCTCATGAAAATTTTTAGATGATTTGTAAACTTTCTTGTTAGGAGAAATTATGTGAAATAAGCTTGTATTTATACATGTTTATGCCAAATTTATCGAAATTACAACATTACAACTTGACATCAGATCTAGGATAATAAAATCCTACCAAGAATTTGATTTAGAACAGGTCCTAGTTAAAGTGGGACTCATACGCCAGTTCAGGAGTATGAGTCCCAGTGTCTTAAACACGGGACACAAACTCCAATAAATGTTGAGTTCAATGCAATATTTGAAATCAAGCCCCGAGACCTAGTGGGACCCATACACCCAAGGTGATGTATGAGTCCCAGATCACCAGATTTGGAACAAATAACCTTAAACATTGAATTATGATTTATCAATTATGAAATGTCAAAATTATCCTGAGAAAAATGTATTAAATAAGGCCTATGGATGCAAAATAGGACCAAATAAGGCATAAAGAAGCCCAATTTTAGTAGGGAGGGCCCAAAAAAGTGTGATAATGTAAAGGGATAAAATTTTTTACACTGAGAAAGGTTCCTTTGGTTAGTCAATCTATTTCAGATTTCTAACATAGTATCAAAGCTTTTGTTTTGAGAAATCTAAGTTCATAGATTCCTAATTGAGAGATTGAGTTTTCTGTAAAGATCTTGTAAATTAGCATATGCCCTTATCTTTCATTTTGAATGATTTGGAGAATCAAAAGAGGTTTGCAAAGATTTAATAACCTCTTCATATTGCTTATATGCTTTGTGAGATCTGGGTGATTGCAACATTTCTAGTTATACTAGCAGCATTTTTTACTATTCCAATGCATCCAAAAGGCTCGAGAAAGTCAAGATTGGATTTTTTTAATCCAAATTGGAGATCATTTTTCAAAGTTTCAAATAGGGGTTTGAAGCTCAGATCTAGTGAACAAGTTTTTCCAAGAACATTTTTGCCAAAAAGGACCTTGTCATTGCATTTAGGAGGCCAAGGAGCCAAAATTTGACATAAAATTTTCTCATATTTGATGTTGAGAGACATCAAGGGGAAATTTATTTTCCAGAAGGTTCATACAGCCCCCCTAGCTATAGGTCATATGAAAATTCTATTAAAATTTTCTAAAAATTCTAGTTTTCATTGACATTTTTTATTAAAAATTAAAAAAAATAAAAAATGAAGTGCTTAGCACTTAATTAAGTGCTTCTTGTACACAAGTGTTGGTAGTATTAACTGTCTATAGAAATAAAAAAATCTTGCAACACTTTGAATGGCAAGTAGTGTTTAACTAAACCGCCAACAACTTATAAGTTATGCAGCCTAAGGTTGCAGAATTAAACCACATGGTGTTAAGTCACATACTACCATAGTTTTAAATAAAAATCATCAACTATTAAAGAAAAAATTTTCCTAGTAACTACCCATATCTATCGTCCAAGTGGCCAAAACCACTAGTGCACTGCCCGTGTACCACTAGGAAGCCACTAGGGCTCCCCCTATAGACCAAATTAGGCCTTTTTTTCAAATTTGCATAACTTTTTTCCATAGTGTCTATTTTTTTAAAACGAGATATCATCAAAAAGTTGGAGATGATAACTTTTTATCCATGAAGGTATTGAAAATATTTCTTGTCATTTTGTACCAAATATTTCAGGTTGAAGCTATTTATTGTCAATTTCTTCAATAGGCCATAACTTTCACCTCGGTGCTCTAATTTTTGGAAATGAATAGGAATTGTAAAGATGGTGAAAATCACTACACATAAATAAGGCTAATTTTTCCATATTGTGTCTCAGGTTGATTTTGGATCAGAATTTGTAATTTTGGCTATTTTGAGCCTATTGATCATTGTGTCTTGGAAAAGGATTTGTAATCACACTAAATTATAAATTTCCAACCTTATAATATTTTGGGGGGTGATCTTTGATACTAGTGAAAATGGTGGGGGTGTTCTTGGTATTCTTTTGTTCAATTTCTTTTTGTATTTTCTTTTGCATTTATTCATCATGATTTCAACAATAGTTCCTACTCTAACTACATACAACTATTTTGAGCAGAAATCACAAATGAATATTCACTTAAGAAGTCTTGGCTTGCATAGAATAATGGTACTAGAAACTGATCTATCTAAAGATGAGAAAAATCTAGAGTGGTTTAACAAATGTGATAAAGCATATATGGACCATTGTGTTTTTCTGTATCTCTTGATTTTCTCTTTCATATTTAATATTCAAATACTCCAAATGAAATATGGAAAAATCTAGAATCTCTTTTTGGCACTCAAGATTATATGAGAGGTCATATGTTGGATAATGAACTAATAAGTTTAAATCTTGGAAACTTCAACACAATTTAGGATTTCTTCACCAAATTTAAATCACTAAGGGTACAACTACAACAATGTGGAATTACTAAAATGATAAATAACTAACTCTAGAAGTATTCTCTCAAAGCTAAGTGTTGAGTATTCAATATTTGTTTCTAACTTCTATGCTACTAAGGATGCACTTGTGTCTTAATTCAAAATGCCATCTTTGGATGATTTTCCTACTTCTCTCACACGGGTGTAGAATAAGATAATTTAGATGGGCAATCTTAGGTCTTCTAAGTCGCATGCCCTAGCTGCCAACCTTAGTAAAAATGAACAATGAGGACAAAGTAGTAATATGGATAAGAAAAAAAAGAATAACAAAGAGAAGAATAAAAAATTAGCTACTCTAAAAGCAAAAAATGAGACCTTTCTTCAAAAGGTGACAAGCCTAAGAAAGAGAAGGTCAAATGTGTCTATTGTAAGAAACTCGGTCATGATGAGCACATATGTTTGAAGAAACAAGTTGATCAGTTGACGTGCATTCTTGAGAAGAATTATCTAAGTGTTCTTGATTCCATCAAATAAAGTTCAAAAGAGGGTTCTCACAAGGCCAAAGACAATAGAAAGGGAAAATGAAAGGGCAAGGCCCTTGTAGCACTTACTTCTCCACCATCCACATGGGTTCTTGATTTGAGTGCTTCACACCACATGGATTCAACTAAAGATGAACTTGAATATTTGGAGCCATGTTTTATACATTCTATTTTAATGGGCGACGACACTCCAGTTGAGTCGTATGGGAGAGGGTTTGTTGATATGGAGGATGGCACATTTTTGGATGTTCTTTGTGTTCCCTCATTATCAACTAATATCCTATCGATCTATCAAATCACTCACATAAATGGGTATGTGCAGGATCATCATGGAAAAAATAGGCCCTTAAGTGGCAACAAAATTCAAAAAAATTAGATTTAGGCAACTTGACGTAAAAATTTGAATAAGTTATCTATATTATTTCAAAAATATGTAAGAATAGAATCTTTAGCAATTTGAATTTAGTTTCTAAACTACTAGGCTTTTTTTTTTTTTAATTCTATTTGGCAAAAATTTGAAATTTTAATGCAGTAGTACTTAAATTTCAAGGAAAAAATAAGAAGAGGTGTTTGTCTGACCACCCTAACCACAATAAAATAATAATATTTTTTTATAATATTTTTGATATAAGTAGAGGACTCATGTTTGGATGTGATGCATATTTTTATAATTTTTTCCCAAGTAAATAATTAATTATGATTTTTATTACAACTTTTAAAAATATAAAAATTTATACGCTAACCACCTTAACTTGGTCAAAATTCATGAAATTCAATTTTATTTTTTTTAATCCTAAAGTATCTAAAGCATAGAATGTGGCATGTTTCAGATTTAAAAATGTGATACTTTTGAAAGCTATAGATGTTTTCAATCAGCCTATCAATCAAGACTTTAGTCATAATTCAAATAGAAAATGAATAATAATTATTTATTAAATTCAAAGTAAAGTATAATTTATATTGGTGGAAAGCTGAGAGTCTCCTTTAAAAACCCTTTTTGTTTCATCAATTTTGGGTAAAAAAAAGTCGTCAGCCACATACCCTACAAATACCCATTATATTGCCACTTTTTGGCCCATCATGATCCTGCACATACCCAAATACAGGAAAGAGAGTTGATTTTACTCATGATTTAGTGGTGATTTGTGTGTTGCACAATGATTCTATAATTGCAATTGGGAGAGAAAACCATTAGTCTCGACTTTAATTTTTCTCTCACTTTGTTCCTAACCCACCTTCGACTATTCTACTCACTCATTCAGATGATGTGAGTAATTTGTGGCATCAACAATTTAGCCACTTGAACTACTGCTACTTGCAACAACTCATCCAATAGGAAATGGTTATAGGATTCCCTATAGTTCACTTTTCTAAAGGTTTTTTTCATGGTTGAAATCTTGGCAAGCATCCTAAAGAGAAGTTTGAAAAATTCAAAGCTTGGAGAGCCTCACATCTTTTGGAGTTGGTACATATTGATTTTGCAAAACCATTTCCACAACCATCCTTCAGTAGAGACGAATATTTTTTTACATTCTTTAATGATTTTTCAAGGTACACCATTGTGTACTTTCTCAAATAGAAGTCTAAAGTATTTGATTCATTGTTGGAGTACAAGGCTTTTGCAGAGAAACAAATTAGAAAATTTGTCAAAGTTCTACATAGAAATAATGGAGGAATATGTCAACCATAGGTTGGTGTAGTATTGTGCTTCAAAGGGCATTGATTTGTAGTAGTCCCCTACAATTCTTAGTAGAATGGAAGAATCGGTCCTTGAAAGAGATGGCTAATTTTATGATTCACTCCAAGTCTTTGGCACCACCTTTTTGGATAGGAGCCATTAACTATGCATGTTATATCTAGAATCATATTCCCTACAAATTTGTGAAGGGGGTAACTCCTTTTCAGGCTTGGCCTAGTCAAAAACCATTAATTAAGCACTTTTGAGTGTTTGGCTCTAATATATGGTCCCACATTCTAGTAGAGAAACGTAATACTATGGATCTGGGGAGAAAGACTTGCATATTTGTTGGTTACCCAGATGATGTCAAAGGCTATAGGGTGATCCCACAATACTGGTGTACAATTTTTGGCCAAACTAGGCACTCAAATAATTTTTTCTAACTAAATCTTCACTTTCGGGCACCTATAGCGGCTAAACCGTGAGGAATTTGAAGATGACGCAAACTAGTGATTTGTGACATTTTGTCTGTAGATTCTAAATATATTTTTTTCAAAATTTTTGGAATAAGATTGCACTTATTTTTCCATCTCCTTTGAAAACTAGTTTTTTTTCAAAAAACAACATTTTTAAGGAGTGACACTCACCGTATAACACATAACTTTTTTTCCATGAAGGATTAAATTTTAATTCTTTCGAATTTGGATTTGTAACTTTGATATTTAGTGCTTCCAATTGGTTAGATAGTTATTTATTTAATATTGTTTCTTTAATCAAGTTTCAAAGTCAAACCAATTATAATTCGGACATAGGCGAACTGTATAATGCGTAACTTTTTTTGTATGTATCGAAATTCAAATTTTTTTGTTGGGTCAAGGACTTCAATATCTAGTGCACTCATATTTTTAAAAAAAAAATTGATAATTTTCTATTTTTCCACATGTGCAGAACAAAGAGCTTGATTTTTGGTGAAAAACCCATGTTTAATAAAACTAAAAAAATAAATACATAATAACACCAAAACATATTAAAATTATACTCGTTGGATAGCTCGTTCCGAGGACTGCTTGATTCTAGTTGGGTTTGTGAAGTATCCTCCATTTTCATCCTCAACCCAAGCTTGGAAGGGCAAAAATTTTGATTTGTTTAGTGCCAGAGAGCAGGAAGGTGGGAAAAGGGGGGTTCGCTCAAACTAGGGGGGTTCTAGCGAACCCCTAGGGGTTTGAGCGAACCCTAGGGTTCATTTGAACACCCTTTTAGAAAGGGGTTTTCATTGTGTTTTTTGGCGAGATGGTGGGAACTTGCATTGAATGGGTTCGTTCAAACTCAAGTTCTAGCAAACCCTCTTTTGGTTCATTTGAACCTACTAGTTCACTCAAACCCCAAAAACAAAAAAAAAATGGCATGGGGTCATTTTTTTCAACTTTTCCTTCCTCACTCCAATTGTAAACCACTTTTGTGGGTTCACCCTACAAGATTCTTCATCCTACCACACATGAATTGTTCATTGATAGGAGTGTCCTTCCAATTCTTCTTTTGAAACTTTTCCTACCACCATCAGATTGGAGTCCTTGTATCATGATGATAGTTCTTCAAAGGATCATAATCCTTTTGATCATGATGAGGAGTATTCTTCCTCCACTTTGGATGATGATAATGTTTATGAAGGTACACATGATTCACCTTCTGAGGATGATTATTCTCCTCTTGGCTCTCCTCCTTCTCCATTCATAGGGCCTCTTTGGGCGTGGTAGAGATTGTAGTTAGTAAGGGATTGGGTAGGGGATCCTTCAGGTCATAGTTTTAAGAGGTTCCACATCTCTTCCTTTCCTCAACTTCTGATCCATAGACTTTTTGGGAAGCTTCTAGTGTCCCTAAGTGGGATGCAACAATGTAGGAAGAGTTTCATTCCTTGGAGAGGAACCACACTTTGGATCTTGTCCCATGTCGTAAGGGAAGGAAACCTGTTTGATGCAAGTGGTTCTATCAAATAATAATTTTAGTGCATGGGTTGGTTGACAAGAATAAGGCTCACTTGGTTTCCAAAGGATTCTCCCATGCTCTAGGGATTGACAACTTTGAGATTTTTACACCAATCACCAAAATGAATTCTATCTAACTTATCCTTGTTATTATTGCATCACATAGATGGGATGTTCATCAAATGGATATGAAGAGTGTTTTTATTCATAGTGATCTTCAAGAGAAGATATACATGGAGCAGTCGTAGGGGTTCGTTAGGGATCTTTCACTTGTGTGTCAACTTCAAAAGTCTCTCTATGGCCTCAAATAGGCCCCTTAGGCTTGGTACACCAAGATGGAATCGTTCCATTTTAAATTGGGTTCACTTGATGCCATTTTGATCCTTATGTCTATATTTTGTAGTAGGATCATAGTCACATCTTCCTGGTTCTCTATGTCAATGACTTGTTGATCACAGGAAGTCACTCATCCACCACTTGGGTAGTGAAAACTACCCTTCATGATCAGTTTTTGATATATGTCTTGGGCTTGTTGCACTACTTCTTGGGGATTGAGATCACTCAATATTCTTTAGGTATCACTCTTGCACAATCTAAGTACACACTTGATATTCTCTAGAGGTTTCACATGGCTGATTATAAGCTTGTGCCAACTCCATTCTTATTAGGGGTCAAAATTGAGGCTAAGTGTTCTTCACCCTTGGTGTATGGCACTTTATATCGACAACTTATTGGTAGTCTCATTTATCTGACTCATACAAGGCTTGAAATTTCATATGTAGTAGGCATGGTCTCTTGATTCATGCAAGAGCCACATGAGTTGCACTGGAAAGCAGCTAAGTGGATTCTTCACTACATCAAGGGTACTCACAATTATAGGATTCATTATGCAATGAGCATGGATTTTGACTTGGTGGGACATATAGATTTATATTTGGTAGGAAATTCTCAAGATCACAAGTCTACTTAAGGGTATTGCTTATCCCTTGGTTCTAATCTAGTTTGTTGGTTGAGCAAGAAGTAATCTACCATTCATCTTTTATCTACAGAGGTTGAGTATCAAAGAGTGATTAATGCTACTACTAAGGCTATAAGGCTTCAAAAAATTATTTCTAAGTTTGGCATTCCCTTCTAGAAGCCAACAATCATCTATTGTGACAACCAAAGTGCAATTCAGATCTCTCACAATCCAGTCCTTCATCAATGGACCAAGCAGATTGAGATCCACATGCACTACATATAGGAGCTAATTCATGAGAATATCGTTAATCTTCAGTACTATTGGGAATCAAATCAAACTACAGAAATCTTCACCAAACCCTTCATTGAGAGAAAGCTCCTTAATTTGTGAGATTTTCTTAGGGTGTGATTGGTGTCATCTTTGGGAGGGACTACTTAGTCCTTCTCTTCTTCTCTCTCTATACTGGGGGATTGTTCTCTATATATTTGTGGGGCGACGCTCTTCTTCTTCTTTGGGGAAGAATTTGATATGTACATGGGTACCTAACATGGCCTCATTTGTTGAGACCCATCATATTTTCCATCCTCCTAAGCTATGCTTAAGGGGGGGTGTTGCTAAAGGTTTCTTATTTCTTAGTGGGTTAATTTATTTTCCCTTGGTCTTGGGTTTCTCCTACATTTTTATTAAGCTTGATTCAAATAATAAAGTTATTTTATCACTAGGAGATAAGTGATGTAGTATCCCCTTCCTCAAAGGGTGGAACACTTTCTACTTTTGGTGGCATCCTCCACTTTTTGTGGTTGATTCTTATCGGTTGGATTTTCCACATACATCCTCTCCATAGTTCTATATAAGCTCATTACCTCTTGTATTTTGTATTGATTCATTGATATTTTTCTTTGATCATTTAGCTTGGAAGCTCTTAATGATTTTTTTTGTGTCAACATTACATAATCTCTCAAATTCCTAGTTTACATTCTTCATGTTTTTCTAGTTTATGTAACTTTGATTTTCTCTTAAAAATTCCCTTGAGTTATTCAATATTTTTCAAATTTCTAACATACATGACAAGGTGTAGATATCTCAAACTCAACCATCAACATGACTCATTCGTTATTTGTAGATGATACACTTTTATTTGCTAAATGAATCTTCAAAGAAGAAAGAGGCATTAAAAAGGTTTTAGAGGATCATTGCAAGGCTTCAAGTCAAAAAAATAAATGAAAAAAAATAAGTATTTTCTTTCTAAATACCGAGCACCATTAGTGTCAATGTGTATCCTATCCATTCTTGATTTCAAATAGGATGAGTTTCCAAGCCAATATTTCGGTATCCCATTCTTTACAGGGCCAAACAAACTAGAGTTCTAGAACAAAATTATGACCCAAATTCAAAATAGAATAACATCATGGAAAGGAAGATAACTAACAATGGTAGGAAAAATCACACTAACTAGAGAAATCCTTTTAGATATTCCCAACTATGTCATGTTAGTCCTTCAGCTACCAAAATTAGTGCAACTAAATTTGGAGCAATGCATAAGGAAGTTCCTCTGGCATGTGAACCTTGACAAGAAGAAAAAGAGTAAGATCCCACTAGTTTCCTAGAATAAACTTTGTGAAGATAAAAATTATAGAGGAGTTGGTTTATATAACATAGAGGTAAGGAATCTAGCCATGGTGGAAAAACTAGCGTGGAATATTTTTTTAAAACCTTCTTCCAAATGGGCCAGAATTATGTAAAGAAAATATATGGACTTTGCAATTCCTGAATAAATCTTTAAAATAGAAAACCCATCAGATGGCTCTAAAATGAGGAATTTTATCACGACCTATAGGGAAGTTATCATCCCACATCTAACATGGTATGTAAGCAATGGAGAAAAATCATTTTTTTAGGATGACTCTTGGAATGGCTTCCCACCATAGTCCAATATTGAACAATTAGAAGAGATAATAATATACTTAAAGAATCACTAAATAGAAAAAGTGAAAAATCACCTCAAGTTGGAAAAGAACCTTCTCTCAAATGTAAAATAGAAAAACTTCGTTGGTTGTAACTTCCCAGCAAATCAAAACTTTCAATGATTATAAATTCTTCAACAGAGATAAAAAAAAATCTAGAGACCCTAACAGGCTCATTTTGGCTCCCTCCAAGTCAAGCAGCTATAAATTTAGCTTAAGCTGGTCATCAATCATATAGCAAGGAAATACTGAACCAACAAACTAGCCCCATAAATTATATTTGAACTAAGTAATTCTTCCAAAACTTGAGTCTTTTACATGGTTGGCATTAAACAAGTGTATCCTTACCTATGAGAGATTGGTCAAATTAAGAATATCTACCTTTCAACTGTGACTTGTGTGGCCAAAAAGAAGAGGATGTAGAGCATATTCTCTTAACTTGCAAATTCTCACAATAGTGTTGGTCATAGCTCCAAAACAAACTAAATTAGGCCACACCCCTTCAAGAATCTCTATTAGCAATTTTTTTCCTCATGGCCAATAATGAATAAAGACTCTTTATTCTCTTCAATATGGATAATAAGCCCCTCAGAACTAATATGGTGTTTATGGTGAGAAAGGAACAAAAGAATATTTCATAAGGACTACCTTGCAGTGGAAGAAGTAATAGGTAAAATTGAAAGATTAATTTCTGAGTTAGTAATGTCTAGTTTGTATAAATCAAATGGCCCAAGAAAAATCTATTCAAATTGGGATAAAAAAATATCTTCACAGTGGAAGTTGATCCATTCCCTAAACCCAAGGGTATGGTTACCAAAAACTAATCCCAACCCCCAACAAAGTAGTATGGACTCCACCTCCAATGGGTGTAGCAAAACTTGATTTTAGTGTGGCTTCTCCCGGGAACCCAAGTGCATCTAGTGCTAGTTGTGTAATAAGAAAATAGGCATGTAAAATTATTGGTGCCCTTGCACTAAAACTACTAGATGGAACAAATAATAAGGTTGAGGCACAAGCATTACTCGTAGGCATAAAACATACAAATTCAATAGGCATCAAATATATATGGATTGAGGGGGATTCTATGGTCATAATCAACGCGTGTAAGAAAGAAAATTCAATCAGTTGGATGCTAAGTGTCATCCTAAACCAAAGCATCAAAATGTTACAAGACTTCGGCTCTTACCAGCTATCAGATTGTTGTTGAGAGGGTAACAAAGTGGCAGAATACTGGAAAACATGGTATGTTACCTAGATGTTGGGGCACTACAAATTAATCAAACAAATTCGGATAACTATCTTGCTTAGGTATGCATAGCCAACAATGAATTGCACCCCATAATGGGGAAATAAGCTAACATACTATTTGTCTTTAAGTGTGCAGGATGCATGATGTTGAGTTCTGTAGTAGTATATATCTCCAAGTTCTGTGGGCCCTCAAGGGGGCATTTTCTTTTGCTCACGAGCCCTTGATGGAAAAGTTTGTTCAGGCTAAGTTTGTGCAGTTCATGTTGAATCTCGGAGGCCTAATAAAAAATGCAAAATGTTGAGTTGACAGGTGGTATCTTGGGATGTCTGGTGTAGGTTGGACATTCCACGCACCCATCCTTGCTCCATCACCATGTGTCAAATTGGCGTAGACCAGTGAATCCCTTGAGTATTGCAAAAAATCTCTGGTGTGAGATTGGTTGGAACCATTGGCGTAGTGTCGGGCTTTTTCTTATGCCCATGGATCAATTTTCGTTTAAGTTCCAAAGCTTGTCAAAAATAAACTATTTCCACCCTGGAAGTCACAGTTCATAACGGCAAGTGTAGAAGTGATGCCAAGTTTTGTTAGTAGTATGTTACCCCAAGCTATGTAGACCCTTGGGTGACCATTTGTTTCTGCTTGCATGCCCTTGACGGCAAAGCTTACACTGGCAGAAGTTGCATAGTTCCTATCTAAGCCCAGAGGCCCAAAAGCAATATGCAAAGAAAATGAGACAACACGTGATTCCCTTGGACATCTGGTGTTGCTTGGACATTCCAAGCGCTCCCCTCCATGCACCAATGCCACGTGCCAAATTAGTACAGACCGGCGAAGGCCTTAAGCATTGCAAACAACTCCTCGAGCAAGTTTAGATGGAACCACTAGCATAGTGTCGGGTCTTTTCTTTCACCCATTGATTACTTTTTGTTTAAGTTTTGAAGCTTGTCAAAAATGGGTAGTTTTCATCTTGGAATTCATAGTTCCTAGTTGGACGTGTTGAGGTTCCACATAATGGCCCTCCACACCACAAAAAAAGGTAAGTGATATCTTCTGCTTCACCAGTGTTTGCCTCTGCATCAAACTATGTGATAGTGCAAGTTATGAAAGTTTCTAAGTATTACCTATAATTTTTGTTGCACGATTGGTTAGGTCTCTTGGTGGGACCACCACGTGGTAAAAAAGGTGAAGGCTACAAGCTGCATTTGTGTACTCTCTGACAAAAAACAGCTCACTATTGGTAAGCCTGGCTGCTTGTAAGTTTCTAAGTATTTCTAAAGGTGGTGCTAAACTTATATGATGCTCTCATTGTCTTCGCACATAAACATGTGGCCCCATTGCACTCTCTCAAGTGCCCTCCCAAAGTACGGGCTACCTCTAGTTGCTAGTTGCATAAACTTAACATGTGACAGTCTTAGCATCGGGCTATGTGCTTTCGATTCAAAAGAAAAAATCGGCGTAGTTTTACAATTTAGCTGATGGGATGTGCATTTAATAATGTTAATCAATCTAATGACATTACTATCTATCATTTTTAGTATGGGCGATCATTTGGATGCATTTCAGCACAAGCCCAATCTGATCGCCAATTGCTTAATAGATCTATCATTAATGACAAGGTGATTGTATAGTACATCAAATGTGAGTTGGCATCTATCAAAAAAGGGATTTAAAGTGCTTTGAAGTTGCTTTAGTACCTTCCCTAGTAGGAAGTAAATTCGTAAGTAATTCCCTCTCGACTGAAGCGTGTAAGAATGAAGTGGCTTGCTCTATTTAAAGTGGAAGTGTGATGCCCTCCCTATTCTATTCTTCCCACAATTTCCTAAAGTTCATTTTGAGAATTGACACTCCTATATGCCTCACATGCTTGTGTCCTCATAGGGTCTTCGCAAGTGCTATTTCATACCAGTGGTTGAAGGTGTTAATGAACATCCCACTGGGAGGGACTTAAAAGTTGTTAAGTTGATACTTGGCACTAATTTCCTAAGGGATGTTGATTGATATAGGGTAAACAAAGATATCACTTCATAATTTGTAGCTTCCCTCCTGGATTTAGGAGAGAAAAAGGAGTTGGTGGGGGTTTTAACAACAAAATTATTTAAGAATTGCAATCTAGGTGGGCTCAAGGTAACCCTATAGGTAGCAAAGAATGGGGTTGGCATCTCGAGGCTACGGGATGTCCAGAGCATGTGTGAGGTGGGAACTGAGGTGGAATGACTCCCATTCTTTGGAAATTTTCACACAGTGACACTAGCACAACATAGAGTTGTGGTGTGTATGGGTAATTGTTCCTTAAAAAGGTAAACAATTTGGATCCAATATATGATCTCCAAAGGATAGTGGATTTCGACACCACTTCTGAAGTGGTGTGAGGAAATAACTCAATCTCTTTCAAAAAATCTATTTTCTTTGTGCATCTCTCGCACTTTCTAGTATGAGGATTTTGTTCTATTTTGACCTCCTTGCATAAATTAACTAGTATATGGGGCTTTTTGTTTTAGTCTCCTATCCATCTTTACTCTATAAATTTTTTATGTTTTATATATGCAATCTTAAAACTTTTATTTTATTAATAATATTACAAGCTATTTTCCTTTTATCTATAAAAATATATATATTATATATCATATAAAATAATATGCCATAATAATATAATATAATATAATATATCATATATAATATATTATATGACATATATAATACGATAATATATTATATATACTATATGATATATAATATCATAAAATATGTTATGTATAACGAATATCTATTTTGTGCAAGAAATAGATATTTATTTTTTGATTTAATAACAAATATTCATTTTGTGCAATAAATGGATATCCATTTTACTTTGGTGTTTACCATAGAAAATTCTACTTTTTACCCAACCCAAGTAAAAAGTCAAAGATGCTCTTCATGATTTTGCCTAACTGAAATTACTTTTTTTTTCCCATCGGTGTTGTTTATCCCATCATGATCCTATATTCACCCATTAGAAGAGCCCATAAATGTTATCCACCTCAAGAATTTTCACACCTAATCCAAAGAGCATCCCAAGAGTAATAAAAGCTATAGGAAGTTCAAAAATTAAAAAAAAAAATCCAAAAAGAATAGTAAAGAGAAATAATCCATCCAACGGTGAAAACCACCACAATTGAACATTGGGAAAGTACCACGATGAGAAAATTCTTGTAAGTGCCATGTGTAGTAGCCAAATTCCACCATTTATTAGGATATCATTCACCCACCAATCTCATCCCCATATCCATATTTTCATAAAGATGTGTCTAGAAAAAGTTATTAACTAACCCCCCCACACACCCCTTAGCCTTTGTAAATCTACCATGGCTTGGTTATATGTAAGTTAATTTCATAGTCTACCCCACCCATCAATTTCATCTCACTGTCATAATCATATTTTTCATTTGACACACTTGATTCTTATCTCATCTCCATAGGATCACATTTCTAGAAGATACAAGGATGAAATTAATGGATTTTAAATTAACACGCCTACCCTCATACATCTAGTGGTTCATCCATTCCACCACCACCCTTTTCATGTCCCTTATTGTATGCTAGGGACAAGTGTCTAAATATAGCTTGAGGAATCAAATCTTATTGCATACCTAATAGAAATGTGAGTAGGCCTTCATAAATAGTTTTCATACAATACACATCCTAGTGAACTAAGGTTTCCCCATTACTTTGAGCTTATCGCATTAAACCAAAAAATTTACATTACACCAAGCTTTCATAAACCTGAATAAAAGTATTAAAAAAATCATATTCCAAACTGATAAACCATATATTGGACAGAGCACAACATCAAAAATCCCACTCAGGGCCAAATTTTGAACAACATACAATTAGCATAACTATTTCCTACTCAACATTTTCCAACACTAGTGACTTTCTAGATGCATCCTTCCCATATTAGGCATAATAGAATCCTACATCACTTATATTGATTTAGCAAGAGAAATGACACCTATATGACATATTTTTCAATTGATCTTTTATTTTGATTTATCTTTTGATTTGTACTAGACCTACTCAAGGTCACCTTTATCATCTTATATCTTGGTGTATTTTAATTGGTCTACATTTATAAATCATATTTTTCTTTGGTGTGTTGTTTTTATTGTATGACCCACCAAAGTTAGCAATAGTTTTTTGTATAAGGTTCCATCCTTGCTTGTTGGTTTTTCTTTATATGACCCACTAAATTTGATTTCAACCTTGTGTGTAGGGATTCCTTTATGTATGACAAATTAGTCTTTCTATAGATCTACCAAGGCCATTTGAATACCTTGTATGCATAAGGACTTCCTCACATGTGTCTAGAGTGCATTTCCTCACATGATTCACCAAGGTTACTTTATATTTTGTTTGTAATAGAACCTATTGTTTGAGATTCATGTCCATGCAATGGATATATTGTCACCTTGTTTCTCATGCATTGTTGTATATTAAAATACATTAATATATTATAACTTAGGATTGTTCTCCACATACTAGCATAATCCGACCCCTCTCATCAATCTCTCTCCATCCTCCCATCTATCCCCATCCAAAATTTTATACCCAAAATATTAGACAACTTATCAATTTACCCCACCTACACCATACCCTAAGGCCTAATATTTATTCACCCTCCTCATCTAACCCTTCCCAGCCTCTATTCCCCCCATCTTATCCCCTTTCCTCTCATATTGTACCATAAGAACAAAAATAAAAATAATAATTACCACCATTTATTGGATCCACACTCATCCTACAATCCATTTAATGTTATAGATCATAACCATTACATCCATAATCATAAAACCAAAACATGTCCTAAGGGACATTCATATACATAATAAATATCATAACATCATCACATAGAAACTAAATCATCATAACATCATCACAATTGCATCACATATATAACATCACAATAAAGTTTATCCAAATCATAAATCACACCCATTGTATTCATAACCATAAACCATAATCAACAATCACCTACATAATGCATAATCATTAATTATCCATTTTATAAACTATAAATATCATACCATCATAACCTTGTAAATACATCCATATAAAATTCATTTATCTAAGACATAAATATAATAATATATTATATACCTAACATCATATATCATAATCATCCATTATATAAATCCTAAATTGTAAACATTGATTACATCCATCACATAATCGTAATCATGAATACCATCTATCACATGAGATATAACCATCCATAAAAGACAAGCATAGTTCATCTCATAAATCATACACATCTATCCCTCATAATCATTTATAAAAATAGAATATATCCATAATCATCCATAAAGTATGTAAATATATCTATATAAAATAAAGTATAATCTATCACATTGTAGTATCCATCATTATATATCACATATAACTTACCATATATGCATAATCAAATCATAATCACATACATATATCACATCATAACCATAATAAAATTTATACATCACACAAACAAAATCACATAATCACCACAAAAATAATCATCTCATATATACTAAAAAATAATTATGTCATATCACAAATGTGTCACTACATCAAAAAAAAATGTCTGTAAGAGAGCTCTACAAAGAATTTGTATATACATATCCAAAATGTGCCTCAATACTACCTCTTGAATAGCTAGAGCTCTCTCCTAGTAAGGGACCCAATGATGGTGGTGGAACCCATGCCAGTGGTAGCCTCATATTGATTGATGGCTCTAATTGGGGTCCCTCCATCCCTCCATTTCCATTCCCCCACTATTCCTCCCTCCTTTCCATTCCTTCCATTCCCTTCCTTCGTCTTCCATCCACTTCCATCTTTTCCATTTTTATCCCTCCATTATTTATCTTCCTTTACCTCCCTATCCCCTTATCTTCTCCCTCTTGTGTTCCAATTGTTACTACCCCCTATAAGTTTTCCACCCTCGCCCTATAAGCATCCCTCTTTGTTTGTAGTAGTTCCCTCACCCAAACACCTTTTTTCTAAGTAACCTCTCAAGGGGGCACCATTCCTCCGCCTTTCTTCCATTGTTTATTCTACCCAATTGGGGTATCAGTTTATCGAACACAACACCACTTCTATTAGTCACAATGGTGTATAAAAGAGGGGGAAAATATGGACAACCTGAAATTGATCCCATACTACATAATTAACTAAATAATTTTTAATTAATTATTTCCCATTATTCACCACCTTTCTATTTTTTCATAATTATTTTTTTATTATTTAATTAATTTATTATTCGGCATTTATTCAGTTGGGCTGCATGTTTGTTTGGGTTTTAAAAGTAACTTGGCTGCAAGGGTTTGACTTCGTTTGATTTAAAGCAACTGGTATAATGGTGGCTGCATTTTACAAGGCGGTTGGTGGGTGGTCATAGGTTGGTGATTCCATTTCGTCCCTCAAATGATCCATGGCGTTAGGAGTTTGTTAATTCCAGGCATGGCCGATGGAAATTTCCGCAAATCATCCTTTGTTGCTAGCATGCGGGTCCTTGTCCATCCTTCCACCGCATCATGTTGAGAACCTTCTCGGCCTGGTTTCCCCTCACCCTCTGTGGGGACCCTCCGGGCATGCCTTGCCCTCAGGGGCTTTCCTCTTTTTCCTGCATGTCACTCCACTTCCCATTTCTCCCTCTTGCATGCCACAGCCTCCCGCACCAAGCCGCTGGGTTTCTCTAAATGCAATCACGCCTTGGCAGGCCTAATATCCCCTCCTTCTCATCACATGTAGTTTCCTTGACCGCCAGCAGGCAGCAAGGTCCTTCATGTCCTCTCAACCAATCTCTTCCTCCATCTCAAATTGATCTCATGCCTGTTCAACACTTGCCATAAAGTATATAGTTCGATGTTTGTCAGCCATTCTCCATCCGTCCTTGGCCCTTCAGAGATTGGGTGGGTATCACTGATTGGATAGAATAAAATCATTGGAAGGGTAGGAGGCTGGGTAGCCATTCATTAAATTGCCTTTAGGACATCACAGGTAACGATGTGAGATGGACAAGGATTCGGTGTTAAAACAGGAGGGTCCCTGACAATGAAGGAATAGGAAAATGAATGTCAGCCTTGCTTCATTGCTTGAGTCTATGACTAAAGGTTGTAATCAGCCGCTTTTAAGAATATCAACTATGTTGGAGAAGAAACACTAGGTAACATGGTCTAGCTTTTGAGAAATTAATCATGTTGTAAAAGAAAAATACTACTTATCACTTCATTCCAAGGTCACATCATGGTCAAATTTATTCTCATTGTTATGATTATTATCTCTCATACTAGCAAACATCTCATAATCAAATAATTTTTAATCCATTAGAGGATTGAAATAAGAATTTATTTACAAAGAAATTTAATATAATCATGATACTTTGGTATGCACTAGGAAAATAACCCTGAAAGGATAAAAAGGATAAAATAAGGGAGAGAGTATTGATATAAATCTAAAAAAATAAAAAGGGTTTAAAATCTAGAAAGCATACTAGAAAAAAAAAAATCTATGGAAAAGACCTAAGGGGGTTTAAGTTTTGATGGGTTCACCAATAAAAATATAGGAAAATATCATCTTGATGGGTTCACCAATAAAAATATAGGAAAATATCATCATATACAAATGAGTTAGGTAAAATAAATGATTCAACAAAATAGAAACCATATGTGTGGATTTAATCTTGGTTTGGGACTTGATCATCATTGATTTTAATGCCTAGAAACTATTTTCCTTGATGTTTACTACTTTTATTTGTAAGGAGTATTATTAGAAACCATTTAAGAAGTTTGGAGGTAAGGTTTATTTTCCTTTGGTTAAATCTTTGCTATTGAGTCAATGATATAGAATAATGATCAAAGACAACAAACAAGCATGGAACAATGCCTAGTTTCTAAGGTGTTAAGTGACACATTTTCTAATGGTGAAATTGAATGGATTGCAAGGATTTTTATCAGGGACCAAGTCTTATTGAATGAAAATATGAAATCCTCTAAAAATATGAGAGAGAATTAGATTTAACTTAAGAAAAGAATTGATGTTTTGATTATTTTTCTCACATATTCAAAATAAAATGAAAAACATACAAAACTCTAAGTAATTCCTATCCTATGAAAATAAAAAAAATATGACCTTTGAATAAATCTTTCTTTTTAAATTGTCCTTTGATATAAAAATTACAAAACAAAATTTAATTTAATTTTAAATAAAAAATTAACTTATATTAACTTTTACTCTGCAATTTTTAAATGGAACGGAACTTGTGCAAACTCTAAACTTTGAATAATCAAGTATTCAAATATCATATATTTCTCCCAATGAAATGTAAGATCTTCCTAATAGACCTATTCAAACATACATAACATTGATAAAACATCTTTGTAATATGGAAGGCACTTAGATGGGCACTAAAACATTAGAATCGTTAAAAAAAATCATTTCATAATGAAGTATTATAATTTCTTACAAATTCTATAAATATGCATATGAAAAATAAACTGAAAAAGTTGATTGGTTTGTTAACCTCAAAAACCTAGATAAGTAGCAGTTAAAGAAAGTGTTATATATATATATATTGTGGGAAGTATTAAATATAATTATGATGGTATTTAAAGTTTGTATGAATGCTTTTATAAAAAATGTGTAAGAAGATTTGTATAAGCAAATTTTAAGTCACATTTTATGATTCATTATTATATTTTTTTCTCATTACAATTATGAATCACGAAGAATTGCATTGATTTTTAAAAAAATAGATTATTTTATTTCAAAAACCTTCTTACTCAGTATGATAAATTATAAAATTATTGTATCTTTAATTTGAAGACTAAGCAATGTTCAAGATTGTAAAAAAAAAAAAAAAAATTTAGCATATTATGATATTGCTATCTACATTCAACTGTTTAATCAAACTCATTGACCTATATTTTATAAGTAATTCACAGAACTCATCTCTTACGAGAATGATTAATCCACTTAATATTAATTGCATCTAAATGGTGCTCCCAAAAATGAAATATCTAAACTTCCTATTAACACATAACACTCATTATATAGATTAACGTGTAGGAATCCAAAGGTATTCTACAATTATTTACTGTATGTACGGAACAAAATCGTTTTGCATGGCCGTGCAAACATTGAAAAACAAATGTTCAATACAAATAAATCATGAGAAGATTTAATTGAACATGTAAAAGACTAAAATTGCCTCAATTTCTGTCCTGCGATACTTGGATCTCTATTACAGACCTTCAAGTCTACAGCTGAGCAGGTAGTCCTTTACTGAATTTTACAGTCCTTCCACCACAAATATAGCAATGACACTCCAAAACATGAACTTCAAAGTTTTGACTCTGAAACATCCTTTTTATAGTACATCAACCTTGCCAACTTTTATTCATGCACATACATTAACTAAGCTAATGTTTGGTCCATATCATTTCGATTGAAGTTGAAAATAGAGCATAACAACTACTTAAGCAGTTGCCGTAACTGTGTCAAGTTGTTAATACTATCGGGGAGGTTATTTAATCTATAACACCATCTCAAACTCAAGTACTGTAGCTGTGACAGGTTACCAATTGTATCTGGAAGGCTTGTTAAATATTGACACTTTTCCAAGTCCAAGTGTTGCAGCTGTGACAGGTTACCAATGTATCGGGAAGATTATTTAAACTGAAACACCCTGCCAAATTCAAGTGTTGTAGCTGTGACAGGTTGCCAATGGTATTAGGGAGGTTATTTAATCTTTGACACATTCCTAGGTCTAAATGCTGCAACTGTGACAATTTTCCAATCGTATCAGGGAGGTTACTTAACATGAAACACCCACTCAAGTTCAAGTGTTACAGTTGTGACAGATCACCAATGGTATCAGGGAGGTTATTTAAGCTGTGACACACTCCCAAGTCTAAGTGCTGCAGCTGTACAAGATTGCCAATGGTATCAGGGAGGTTATTTAACCTAAAACATCCTCTTAAATTCAAATGATGCAATTGTGACAGGTCACCAATTGTATGAGGGCGGTTTTTTAAGCTTTGACACACTCTCAAGTCCAAATGCTGCAGCTGTGCCAGGTTGCCAATACTATCAGGGAGGTTATTTAACCCGTAACACCCTACCAAATTCAAGTGCCACAGCATTGACAGGTTGCCAATGGTATCATGGAGGTTATTTAATCTTGGACACACTCTCAAATCCAGCTATTGTAGCTGTCTCAAGTTGCCCATGGTGTCAAGGAGGTCAACAACATGGCAGAGATTTAGTTGCATAGTCTTCAATTGCCGAATGTTACCCACAAATCTGGAGTGAAGTGTAGCAAAGCTACAATTTTCTAGCCTTAAACATATCAAACTTGGAGGAAGAGAGGCTATTGCGTCTTCCGCCACGCCTTCAATGGACAGATTCTGCAAATGAAGATAGCAAAGACCGGGTGTGCACATCACTTTAAGCCTTTGTGGATCGCCTCCATTGAGCCGAAGGCGAAAGAAATTGGTGGTGGATAAGGTGCTTAAATGGGCAGCTTCCGATAATCGGGTACCCTCTTTTTCTTTTTCAGCAATGTTCCGCCCCATATCTCGTAAATGATCATGCATATCAAATACACCTTCATCGTCTATCTTTATCAGTAACTTCATTGAAAGATTAAGTACAGCATTGTCTACCACATTGTACAAGAATTTCCAGAAAACAATGGGTAATGTTTTGTCTTCTCCAATGAAGAAGCAAGCAATGTCGAGGAAAATATCTTTTTCCTCATCACTTAGAGCATTATAACTGATATAAAGTCTTTTATGAATGTCTGGATTAAGGGTAATGTTGTGAAGAGCTTCAGTCCAGCAACCTGTGTCATCCTTCTTATCATACAAGAAGGATCCAATCACTTCCAATGAAAGAGGATGTCCCTTACAAGCTTCCACTATTCTCTTGAATAGATCTTCATACCTGGGACTTGGAGATGCTTTGAGAAAAGCGTGCCAACTAAATAATTGGAGACCTTCATTTATCTCCAACTCTGTCATCTCGTGGATGCATTCAGATGAGACCTGAGCAACATTAAGAATGTGTTTGTCTCTGGAAGTTATAATAACTCTGCTCCCAGGGGCCAGCCAATCTCCAACCAAAACATCCAATTGCACAACAGCATCCACATCATCCAAAATAAGCAGCACCTGTTTACCTCCTAAACGATCTCTAAACAAAGATATACCCTTGTCAACACTGTGTACTTCACCATCATATTTGATCAAATCTTTAAGAATTTGTTTCTGCAAATTTATGAGGCCTGTGGGGCTAGCAGCAGTGGCACGCATATTGAACACAAATGAAGAAGCTTCAAAATCAGCATAGACTTGATTATATACGACCTTGGCAACAGTGGTCTTGCCAATACCACCAATACCCCATATTCCAACTTTAACCACTTCATCAACTGAGTTGAGATTTAATTTATGAATTAAATCATTCTTCACACTTTCCATTCCCACTGGGTGCTTGGCAACTTGTAATGGTACTATGTCCAATGTCTTAATCAGGTCATTCACCACCGTCTTCACTAGCCGAGCTTCAAAGCTGCAACGATTAGAGAAGGTCAATATAAGTTGCAAATTAGCATCTATCCACTTCTTGGCAAAAGTGTAGAAAGAAAGTTAGATTAAGTAAACTAAGAGAGTTACAAGGACGTGCAAGCAAATTTTAATTTAATTTTAAGAATTATGTGGGTCAATAGAGTAGCTTATAATTTTATGATAGATTTTAAGTTCTACTATTTTTATTATAAATTTAACAATTATTTATATGTAAAAATATTAACAATAGATATAAAATTAATGATATCATGTAATAAAATATAAATTAAATAAATCAAAATAAAAGATAAAGTAAAATTAAAATTTATATATAAGAATTGATTATTTTAAAGAAAAATAATTATGTATTTATAAATAAACTAAAATAAACTTTGATTCATATATAAGTAATATTATTATATATATATAGCAATATAATTACATTAACAAGTATTATTATGTAATATTACATTTTAATAAAAAAATATTTAGAAGATATAAAGTAAATGTTGGAAAAATAGTGCATAACATAGATTAGTATTTAATATAAATAATGTAAGTGATTATGCAATAATCACTTTAATTAGTAGAGATTAGTTATTAGGTAGGTGGTTTTGGGGAGTTAGTTGAATGGCTATATAAAAAAATTCTATGTAACAGATTATATTGTAATGTGAATGACTAAATTTTGATTCGAGAGCAATCTCATTTTTCTCCTCTCATTTCAATATGACCAGTATCAGAATAGGTTTGCTTGACCTCTCTATTTGCCTTCTATTTGTTTGTTTTCATCCAAATCGGTTCATTCAAAGGGGAAAACACATTAATTTCTATAAACCCGACGGATTAATTGCCTGATAAATTCCTGAAATCGATTTATAACAATTAATACAATTTGGGTTAATTAATAACAAGTAATAACGGCCGGAAGCAAAATACTTGTCAAGTAACCTTGAAAGACAATATGAGATATCTTGAAGCTTTAATGCGGGGAAAAACTTGCAAATGTTGGATCTTCTATTCAGCCTAACAGCAAACTTTTCTTTCGAAAATACAATATGAGTTTGCTACAACAATCTTGTATTTATAGAGCCTAGCTGCTTTACTTAGCGTGCAAGGAAAGAATCTTTCCTTGCTTTCTTTGGCTTTATTTACACATAAAATCACTCTAGGATTTATCTTATCCTCACAAACTCAGAAACATTCTATTAAAGAATAAAATCCCACTCATGGATTTATCTTATCCTCACAAACTCAGAAACATTCTATTTAAAGAATAAAAATCCTGTTGTTGCTAAAAAACCAACTCGAATTGATTTAAAGCAAATCTTATCTTGAGTTACTTTAAAGCAAATCCATATCCCACTTTTCTAGCTACAAAAATCAACACTCCCTCTTAGCAAGGAAAGTGTTATGCACCACACCCAACTTGTCCCTGAAGAATTCAAACTTGCTCTTCATCAAGGCCTTTGTCAGGATATCTGCTATCTGTTCGTCCGTAGGAATATGAGTGAGAGCTTCACTATCCCGCCTGCACAATCTCACGATGAAGTGGTGCCGTCTCAATGTTGCTTTGAGCATGCGTAAACGGATTCGAGAGTTTGATACCTTTCGATTATCAGCGATGAAGTATTTGTAGGATCCCGACTCACGATTAAAGAGCCCGGCTAGAAGTTTTCGAGGATAAGCTCACATGTAGCCATCTTGGCTGCCATATACTTCGACCTCACCGCAAAACTTCGGTGCAAAGCGACTTTTGTTTTCTCTTTGTACCAAAGAGGCGCTCTCGATCCCAAGCTGAAGCGCACCACGAAGTGCTCTTTCGATCAGCTGTACTGACTGCCCAATCTGCATCAGTAAACCCCTTGAGCTTCACTCCATCCTACTGAACATACTTCAACCCATAATCAACTGTGCCTCGGAGATATCTCAAAACATGCTTCGCAGCTATCCAGTGCACACGTTTAGGTTCCACCATAAACTGACTAAGTGAGTTCACTGCAAAACAAATGTCTGGCCTGGTGTTGACCAGATACATAAGAGAGCCTATCAACTGTCTGTATAAAGTAGAGTCCACTGCCTCTGATCTGGAAGCATCAATCTTCTTCCAATTGGTCACAAGTGGCATTGACATAGGCTTACAGTTTTCCATCCTGAATTGCTTCAAGATATCAATTAAGTACTTCCCTTGTCCAAGGAAGATCTCTCCCTCTTTCTGCCACAACTCCAATCCTAAAAAGTAGTGCATCAACTCCAGTCCTTCATCTCTCAAACTCTGCGAAGATCATTGCGGTGTGCTACGAAACTCCCTCGACCACATGAGAAATAGGTCATCAACATATAACAATAATATGAGAAGTTCACCCTTCACCTGAACATAGTACAGGTTTGAATCTGCCTCACTCTTGATGAAGCCCACACTCTGCAAGTAACTATCAATACGTGAATACCATGCCCTGGGAGCCTGCTTGAGTCCATACAGTGCTCTTTTCAACCTACATACATGAGAATCTCTCTCATGTGCTTCAAACCCTTCTGGTTGCTCTATGTAAATCTCTTCCTCAATCACCCCGTTGAGGAAGGCCGTCTTTACATCCATCTGATGAATCCTCCAACCCATCTGTGCTGCTATAGAAATGATAGCTCTTATGGATGAGTACCTGGCTACTGGAGCGAAAGTCTCATCATAGTCGACTCCTTCCTTCTATGAAAACCCCTTAGCCACAAACCGGGCTTTGAACTTTTCCACACTACTATCTGCAGCATGCTTAATCTTATACAGCCATCTCGAGCCCACCACAGACTTATCTTCTGGTCTTGGTACTACCTCCCACACACTGTTCTTCATGATGGAAGAATACTCTTCCACCATGGCATCTCTCCACACTTGGTGCTTGGATGCCTCCTGAAAGCTGGAAGGCTCTACTTCAATTAATTCACTCATAAGTGCCACATAATCTGAATAACGTCTGGGAGCCCTTCTTTGTCTGACTGAATCTTGAGGATCACCTATGTATTCTTGAGCTTCTCTCAATGTCTGCTCAGCTGCCCTATTTCTCCTCTTCTCACTCATAGGAATCTGAGGCTGAGGAATTATTTGTTCCTCTATCTGATCATCTTGCTTGTTCTGCTCTCCAGCTTGTGTTACTGAAGTTTGAGGGATTTGTGCTACCTCAACTGTGGATGATTGTTCCTCCTCATTCATCAAGTTACTTGACTTTTGAAGAGCCCTCTCTTCCTCAAACTTCACATCTCTGCGAACCACTGTTTTCGTGAGAGCAGGAATATAAACTCTATAAGCCTTAGAAGTTTCATTGTACCCAACAAGGATACCCTTCTCTGCAGTAGGTTCCAACTTGGTTCTCTTCTCAACAGGAATGTGACAATACACAAGGCATCCAAAGATGCGAATGTGCCCAAAATCTGGTTTCTTACCACTGAATGCCTCTTCTGGAGTCAATTTGCCCAACACTTTGTGAGGGCTCCTATTTTGCAAATACACAACTGTGTTGCAAGCTTCTGCCCATAAGAACCAAGGCAGATCCTGATCATGAAGCATGGCCTTGGCTGCTCCAACAATAGCTCTATTCTTCCGTTCAGCAACCCCATTCTGCTGAGGGTTGTACGGAACTGTCAACTCTTTCTTAATACCTTCCTGAGCACAAAAATCTTTGAAAGCATTCGAGGTATACTCGCCTCCATTATCAGACCTCAGTATCTTGATCTTCTTCCCAGTTTGGTTCTCCATGAGAGCCTTAAACTCTTTGAACTTACTGAAGACCTCATCTTTATTCTTCATGAAATATATCCATGTCTTCCTGGAGAAATCATCAATGAAAGTAACATAATACTCATATCCATTCAAGGATGTTGTTGACATAGGTCCACACACATCTGAGTGTACGAGATCCAAAATCCCTTTGGATCTAGTGTCACTGCTTGGAAAACTGGTCTTGGCATATTTCCCAAGAGCACAACCCTTCCACGCCTCATGCTTTTCTATCTTCATCTTAGGCAGCCCTGTCACTATTTCCTTAAGAATATTAAGTGCTCCATGGTGAAGGTGAGCCATCCTCCTGTGCCACAATTCTCCTATCCCTTTACAGCTACTAACCAAGCATGTGCTGGCTCAAACTGTAACCGAAACAAGCTGCCATGCCTGACACCAATCACTTTTGCAATCTTGGAATCTTTGGGATGAATATAGACTTTTCCCCTCTCAAAGGTCACAATGTAACCCTTGTCTTCCAAAGCAGAAACTAAGATTAAATTCTTTGTCATGCCAGGGACATACAACACATCCTCCACCAACAAAGGTTTCCAGACTCCCTCTAAAACTTTGACGGTGCTAATACCAGTTGCATGGTACTTGGCATTGTCTCCGAGCTCAATATAGAAATCCAGCTTCTTCTCCTCCAACTTGGTGAAACATTCTTTGACTCCCGTCATGTGGCAAGAAGCCCCACTATCAATATACCATACCCTATTGGCAATTGAACTTGAGAGACAGGCAATGAGTGAAAATTCATTTTCAAATCGTGATGCAAACTCGTCCACCTCTGCTGTAGCAGCAAATTGCTTCTTCTGCTTGTCCTTATTTTTCTTATTCGGACATTGACTGGCATAGTGACCCATCTGATGGCAGCAAAAACATTTAATCTTGCTCAGATCTTTCTTCTTCCCACTCTTGGAAGAAGAACCTTCCGATTGCTCTTTATTGAACTTCTTCTTACCCTTGCTTGCAAGAGCAAGATTTTCTTCATCTTGAACCTTCTTTGTCTGATCTCCTCGATGAGCACCTTCACGGATCTCCTCCTGAACAAAATCATCCCAAAGTCTTGCCCAATCAGGTAGCCGATCTCTGCCGACAACACACTTGACAAACACTTCCCAGTGCTTTGAAAAACCATTCAAGGCTATACGCACCAACTCATCTTCTTTAATCGTCTCTCCAACAGCAGCAAGCTCATCCCTGACCTGTGTCAGCTTGGACAAGTAAGAGGTCACACTCTCACCTTTGGACATCTTGGTATTATGCAATTTGTCCTTGAGCATCATCTTACGACTCTGATAGTCGCTCTGATAAAGTTTTGTGAGCGTATCCCACATCTCCTTGGCGGTGTCTTTCCCCGATAAATGAGGAATTAAATGATCTCTTACTCCATCCAGGATAATCCTCTGAGCTTTGGCCTCTTTGACTTCATGCGAATCTAAGGCAACAGGATCATTTGTTGGTGGAGTCACTTCTGTGCTAGCATAGATCCATAGCCTGTTCTCCTTGAGAACAGATGTAATCCGAACCTTCCACTGCAAGAAGTTTGACGCACCCTCGAGCCTGCCCTCGTATCGAACACTGGTTGCCATAGCCACAAAAGAACTAGAGACGAAAATCTGATGACTTTTTTTTTTCTTGAAATCTATGTCACAAATCTTGGCTTCGTATTCAGAGTTTAGAGCTCTGATACCATGTTAATTTCTATAACCCAGCAACAGATTAATTGCACAATAAATTCACAGAAATAAATCTGATTTATAACAATTAATACAACTGGGTTAATTAACAACTAATAACAGCGGAAGCAAAAATAACATCAAGCCAAACACAAAAAGACAATAACATAGATATACCCAGGAAACCCCAATGCGGGGAAAAACCTGCAAATGTTGGATCTTTTATTTAGCCTAATAGAAAACTTTTCTTTCAAAAATACAATATGAGTTTGCTACAACAATCTTGTATTTATAGAGCCTAGCTGCTTTACTTAGCGTGCAAGGAAAGAATCTTTCCTTGCTTTCTTTTGCTTTATTTACACATAAAATCACTCTAGGATTTATCTTATCCTCACAAACTCGGAAACATTCTATTAAAGAATAAAATCCCACTCTTGGATTTATCTTATCCTCACAAACTCAGAAACATTCTACTTAAAGAATAAAAATCCTGTGTTGCTAAAAATCCAACTCAAATTGATTTAAAGCAAATCTTATCTTGAGTTGCTTTAAAGCAAATCCATATCCCACTTTTCTAGCTACAAAAATCAACAAAAACAATGCAAACCATGTGTAACATTAATTAATGTCCGTCCACCATTCTTGCATTTTGTCAACAAGAGGAGCATTGCAAACCATGTGCAAATTTGTGACATTCATCACTCATTTGCATTTTTTCTCTCTTTCCATCTTAGTGACTCCTTTCCTTGTTTTTCCTCCATTTTTTTCATGTTCATTTTGAGAATTGAGAAAATAAAAAAAATAATATCTAAAGTTTTGTAGAAGAGTGCAGGCAATTGAGGAGAAGTTTGCACATTATTAATCATGGGTGTGCCCCTGTAACATGGTTTTAAATCATTATGCAAATGGCTATTCTTCTTTCGGACAGTTCGAATGATTTTTGACATATCAATTTCTTTGATGGATGTTGTCGTCGTAGCCTATATTCAAATATGTTGCAAGAATTGGAGCGAATAAGAGAGGAATTGGTTCACCGCATTGCAAACCCAACATGTGCAGCAAATATTGCTTGCATCTAAATCTATAATAATCATCCTAATGAGAAAGCATGCCAGATTAAATGTGAAGATCTATTTGAAAACGATGTCATAGACCACTTTAATCAATGTGCACAATCACAAAATAAATTTGTCCTTCCAAAAAAAAAGGGGGTGAAGGGGCATCTTCTATTCCAGATCCTTCTACTCTTGTTAAAAACTTCAACATTGTCGATTTCAAAGGGAAGTGGTATATAAGCGGAGGCTTGAATCCAATGTTTTATACCTATTTTTTCCAAGTGCATAAATTTTATCCTACATCAAGGAATCTTACAAGAAATTTGCTAAGGAGAATAAAATATCAAATATACGACTTTGCTAGTGACTCAGATACATATGCATTTCTAGAATTATATGTATTGCTTGTTCCAAGCATTCTAAAAAGAGCGTGTTGTTTAGGGTTGCTTGATGAAGAAATTTCATGAAGAATATGTGTACTAATTTCTAGTTTCCCTCTATGTTAGAATTAAAGGGGGTGTTGGAAATAGTACACAACATAGATTAATATTTAATATAAATAATGTAAGTGATTATGCAATAATCACTTTAGTTAGTAGAGATTAATTATTAGTTAGGTGGTTTTGGGTAGTTAGTTGAATGGTTATATAAAGCAATTCTATGTAAGAGCAATATTTATTGATAAGTAGGAGGCATTTTCCACAGTGTGTCAAACTATAATATTGCTATCATATAAGTAAAATATATTAATTAATATAAAAATAAAATGAAAATATTTTTTGAAAAAAGTAAAATTAAAAATTATATATTAAACTAAAAAGTTTGTCAAATAAAATGAAATAAACATTGTACATAGATATAAAAATATAAAAATTAGTTCTCACACACACACATAATAATTAATAAATATCAAATAAATATAATAAAAAGAACTAAAATAACTTTTAAATAAATAAATTTATATTCTTATAATACCTCATATGAATATATATTAATATGAGGGTGGTTAAATAGATGGTTGAAGGAGAGCTCAATAAGGAACATGTAGTTCTAAAGGAGGGTGTCTTCATGCCACCACACATGTCTCATCCCTTATATAATATTCGACAAGGGATGATGATGCATGAAAAAATATAGGGACAATATTTTACAAGGAAAACAAGAGATTTGATAAGGAAAAGAAGGACAAGGAGACTAAGGCTAAAAATAATATAATTTTGGTCTTCAATATTAAAATCAAAGTAGATATGGAACTATTGAGCTTGTTTATTTTAGACCATTTTTTTCTATTCAAATGTTGAAAAATTGGAGAAAAATGCAATCATCACTAAATTCATTGGTATTTGTCCCATAATGGATAGGATGAAATAATGGATCTCCAAGGAAATGGCTATGCCCCTTTTGAGAGGTAAGATTTCTTCCACTTAAGTTTTTTAAGTCATTTTCCAATCTAAATTTAAGAGAACTAATATTCTTAAAGGTTACCCTTATTTCATGAGGAATACAAGCTTATATGTATTTGGGCTTGGTCCCTTGGTTTTGGTCTACATGTTAATTGATCTAGGATGCCCCTCTTTGGATAAGATTGTATAAAATACATCAAGAACTATGATCCAAAGATGTTTTCAAATTTATTGGTGACACCTAGGATCCTTTGTTTATAGTTCAAATCTTGCCTTTGGTAAACAGTTGGCCTCATACACTAGAATTTGTGTCAAGATAAATTTAAGAAAGCTAATCATACATTCTATAAAATTTATCTATATCCAAGGGAAATAAAATTAATAATATAATTATTAATGCCTCCCAATTAGATTTTTTAGATACTTAAATATTGGTCGTGACACAACTAGATATTTATCCATCCACAAAGAGGGGAAATTAAATATGGAATGAAAATGGATGTTGAGGATAAATTTAACCTTACCTCTCCTACTGAAGATAAGGTGATCAATGGAGACAAGGATGTTCCCCTTGAAATCCATATGCTTAAATAGGTTGAGAACATGTTTCCCAATATAGAGGAGATGGAACAAGGAGAAACTATGGAATTGGTCCCTCTAAGCAAGATGAAAGAGCTAGAAAGAGATCTCAATCTTATTGAAAGCAAGGAAAAATCCCCCAAGGAATCACATCAAGATAAAGAGACTTTAGTTGAATGGAGTGTAACTACAAGGTATGGTAGGATAAATGGCTCGACCTAAGACTATATATTTTCAACTTGGTGGATTTAGAAGGATATAATGCAAAATGGAAGAAGATGAAGTATGGTAAAGATAAACAGAAGGCATTAGATGATTTGAAAAAAGAGAATCTGGCATCCATGAGGAAGTTTGTCAAAACTATATTTGAGAACTACGTTACCAACATGAAGTCATGAAAGTGGTAAGATAGAACATACAATGGTTTAAAAACTTCCATTATAAACATTATTTTATCAAATGGCTTTTTGAAATGGAGGCATCAAACATTATTTTGATACAAAAAACCAAAATGGAAGGTAAATAATTTTTGGATTTTATTCTGATCTCTAGAAGGGCGGGGAAGGAATGATGGTGGATGTTGAAGGTACTATAGGAGGATTGGCTATTATGTGGAACTTGAAGTTGGTTTTTAGCACTCTCATATGTTTCCCAGACATAATTTTTCTTTCACTATGAAAATAAAGGTGCTCCAAGAGAAAGATATATTTATGATAATCAATGTACATGGCCTTAATTTTAAATTAGATCAAATAATGTTATGGGAGGAATTGAAGGATTTTATAAAAGTGGAAAAGGGAGCTAGTTGGATCCTTGAAGAGGATTTCAATGCTACTCTCAGCCCATATCAAAAGAAATGTGCAAGTAAGGTGGTGTATTATATTTTTATTTTGTTTATGTTCTTTTATGGAGACCTTTCATTGGTCTACATTCCCTCCAAATTTGGGTGGTTTACATGGAACAATAGGCATAATAGGGAGGAAAATATTATTTATATATTGAATAGTTTCTTGTGAATTTAGAATGGATGTTGGACCAGGATCTTCTCTAGCTCAAAATTTATCTAGTTTGGTGGATCTAATCATTAATGGGTAGGAATTGTCATACATAGAAATAAGAAACCCTTAGGCTCCCCCTTTGAGATGTAGAATTTTTGGTATGAATGCCCTAAATTTTGTAAGGAACTAGAAGAGTGGTGGAAGGTGCACATTATAGGTTTCAAGATATATAAACTCCACAAATAAATTAGTTAAGATTAATATCAAAGTGAAAGGAAGGAATAGGAAAACCATGGGCAACCTCTTTGCAAAGAAGAATCCTTTGGAATTAGATTTATAATTTTTTGAGGCCAAAATCTCAAATTTAGCTTTTTCCAAGGAGTTAAGAGCCACAAATAACACTTTAATAGAAAATTTTAATAGAATATTGAGGATGGAAGAATTTTTTTGGTAGAAAAATACTAGGTGAAATGACTCAAGAAGGGAGACAAAAACATAATTTTCTTTCATATCTTCACCAATATTAGAAGACAGGCTAATAATATTGTGATAATCTAGCTCCCCTCAAGAAATTTGGTGGAGGATATAGAGGTTATATAGAAAGAAGAGTTGAAATTAAATTATAATATCTATTGAATTTTTCTCCTTAGGAATACTTGAACACCAAAGATATGATGCTAAACAACATAGCTAATCTTGTTAATGAAGCCAAAAATAAATGAAATAATGAAATAATTCTCTTTGGAGGAGATCAAACAAGAAACTTTCTCACTTGTTTCAAGGAAGGCTTCACATTTGGATGAGTTTTAAGTGAAATTATTTTTGATTTAAATAAGAGTGTAGTGGGAGAGGATATGTAGAAGGCTAAAAAATAATATAGGACTAAAAAATCTGTGATGAGGGAGTAAACTTTACCTTTTTTGTTCTCATTCCTAAGAAAAAGGACCCCAAATTCTTTGATGAATATAGACCTATTATATTTGGCAATACAATACATATTTTTTTTACCAAAAGCATGTAAAGAAGAGTCAAGGAGTGCATAGATAATTTCATCTCTTAGGAGCAATCTAGATTCTTCAATAGTAGATATAAATTTTGGATGGAATTATTATCATTGATCAAACTATATACTCCATCAAGTACAAGAAGGAGGGCATAATCACTAATTTGTACATGAATAAGGAATTCAATATAATCTACTAGAATTTTCTTATCAATGTTATGAAATGTTTTAGGTTCTATGAAGATTGGTGCAAATGGAAATATTGATGTATATCCTCTATTGATTACCCCTTAGGTATCAACATCTCCTCCACTAAATCATTCAATTTTCAATATGGTCTAAGACAATGTTATCAACTCTCTCCTTTCTTATTCATAATTTTTTGTAGAGGTTTTGCATAGGACCTATTGAAGGATGAAGTCACAAAGGGGAACTTGAGAGGACTCTAGGTGTCTAGATGAATTATGATTATCACCCATATATAATTTATGGATGACACACTTCTTTTTGGTGAGGCCACTACTAGAACGAATGTAGAGTTTTAATGAATAGTTTTCTCCAATATGAGAAGGTAGTGGGAAAAAGGTTCAATGCTAATCAATATATGATATTCTTTCTTAAATATCATTATTTGGAAAGTCTTGAGGTTTATAGGATCCTTGAGTTTATAGTTGAGAAGATCCCTAGGAAGTATTTGGGGAAGTCATGGATACACAAGAGCTTTAGAGATTGAATGAAAAGTTTATATATGGATTGAGTATAGGGAAATTTGTCTTCTTTGAAAGGAAGGTGGTTATCCCTAACAAGTATACTTATAATAGTCAATTCCTCCCTAGATTTTATTCCAACTTATGTAATGTCAATGTTTCAATCCCTAATGCTAATAGTGGCATGGTGTGATGGTTAATTTGTGTTGTTGTTCTTGCCATCAAGGTTCAGACCCCATTGGGGTGTAATTGTTGATTGTTTATGTTGGGGTTTAGGTTCCCCATTTGTGACCTCACTGGTTCATAGCTCTGGGTCAAAAGCATTTATCCCTCTTAACACAAAAATATTTCAATCCCTAATAAAGCGGTCTATAATTTGGAGTCCTCTTAATGCAATGATTTTTGGTATGCTAGTGATTCTAGTCAAAAGTATATTTTATTCAAATAGGATTTTTTTTAACTCCCAAAAAGAAGGGTGATTAGTGTTTAGGCAATGCAAAATAATAAATAAGGTGTTAGGATCCAAAGTGGTGTTGGAATATATGAGGAAACAGATAGGTTATGAAGTAGGGTGCTACAATCAAGGTACCTTAGGAATGGGATATTAATCTATTTTTCCAATGGATGCCCTTCCACTTAGTTACATTATTTAAAATTTCATTGTGAATTTTTTGTACATTCATTAGTATAGATATTAGATGGAGATAAGTTAGAGTAGATGAACTTTTATTTTTATGACAGTACTAGCTAGAGAGCTCCACTATAGAAAAAAATTAACATTTTCCCACTTGCATCCTACTTTGAATAAAGAATTAGTAGCTCAATTAAATATTATTAGTGGGTGAACCCACAAAATTGGTTTACAATTAGAGTGAGGAAGGAAAAGTTGAAAAAAATGACTCCATGGCAAAAAAAAATCATTTTTGGGGTTCGAACGAACCAAAAGAGGGTTCGTTGGAACTAGGGTTCGAGCGAACCCATTCAATGAACTTCCCACCATTCCCACCCAAAAAAACAAAGGAAAACCCTTTTTGAAAGGGGGTTTGAATGAGCCCTAGTTCGAGCAAACCCCTGGGGATTCAAATGAAACCCCTAGTTCGAATGAACCCCCTTTTCCCACCTTTCCACTCTCTGCACATAAAACATCAGAATTTTTCCCTTTGAAGCTCGGGTTGAGGGATGAAAATGGAAGAGACTCACAGACCCAACTAGATGATGGTAGTCCTCAAAATGAGCTATCCAAAATATAATTTTAATATGTTTTATTTTATTATGTATTTGTTTTTTTAGTATTATTAAACATAGGTTTTCACCAAAAATCAAGCTCTTTTGTTCTCACATGTGGAAAAATAGTAGGCTATCAAAACAAAAATTGAAAAATATGAGTGCACTAGATATTGAAGTCCTTGATCCAACAAAAAAAGAATTTTGATACATACAAAAAAAAAGTTACCGCTTATGATCCCCTATGTCTAAATTGTAATTGGTTTGACTTCAAAACTTTATTAAGGAAAAAATATTCAATAAAACACTATCTAACCAATTTGAAGCACTAGATATTAGAGTTACAAATCTAAATTCAAAAGAATTAGAATTTTATCCTGTATGGATAAAGAGTTATCGTATTCGGTGAGCATCACTCCTTAAAAAATGTTGTTTACTAAAAAACTAGTATTCAAAGGAGATCGAAAAAGAAGTGCAATCTGATTCCAAATTTTTTGAAAAAAATATATTTAGAATCTATAGACAAAATTTCACAAATCACTAGAGTTTGCATCATCTTCAAATTCCTCACGGTTTAGTCACTATAGGTGCCTAAAAGTGAAGATTTAGTTAGAAAAAAATATTCCAATGTCCAGTTTGGCCAAAAATTGTAAACCAATATTGTGGGATCACCCTAGTATGAGATTAGGGATACCTTCATATAAAATATTTTATCTCCATGTGCTAATTGATACATGTTGTACCCTTCATGTGTGGCTTGCCAATAAACCGATCTCTTCCTTAGATAGGGAGGATTCTATGTTTTGGTGTGTGCATGATAGTTACTAAGTTTTTATCAATGTTTTTTATTGGAATTTCATATCAAAGGTTGACCCTCCACCATTCCCTATAAATAAGATGGATAAATGGGTCTACCTATCTAAGGTGAGTGTAGTTTTATGGGTAACCTACAAGAGGCAAGATTTAGCTTTGGATTGGTTTCAAATAATTTTTAAGGTTGGTCCTTCTATGTGCATGTTTTGTAGAAGGAATACCAAAGACAATAATCACATAGTTTTATATTTTAATTTTTCTTTGAAGGCATTTTATTAGTTTCCAAATAGTTGGGGGTTAGTTGGGATCACTCTATCCAATATTTATTTCCTTCTATCTAGCTAGTCTATAATGAAGATCAACATCTGAGGCTAAAAATTATATGAAATTTTTTCCCAAAAATGTTGATTTGGAATGTTCTGTTAGAAATAAATAGAAGGATCTTCCAAGACAATGAGATAGTGGTGGAAAAAAAATAGGATCTAGTGATAACTACCATTCTAAAGATTGGAAATAGTTTTAAGGAATATGATTGGTATATTTCAAATAAGGATAAGTGTTGGGTGAAGGCCTAACCATGATTAATATGGTTGAAGAATTTTAGGGTGAATACCTTCAGTAAAGACCTATAATATTCTTATCAATGTCTTCAACTTGGTTGAATGAAACTCCATTTTGATAGAGAAATGAAGGGAAATATGAGAAAATCTAAGTGGAGAGGAGCTTTTAGAAATGAAGGAGTTCTAATTGTTATGTATGGGTATGAATTCTATGTGGATTCAAACAATATTTCTGAACCTAAGACCATGCTATGGGGGTGATCATAACTAGAGGAAAATTTTGGAAGAATTTATGGGTGGAAGGTGATTCTAAAGTAATTATAGGTGCTAGATGAAAGAAGGGAATAATTAGAATCAGAAATTATAATTTTTCATTGGAAAATGTGAAAAGATGGCATATTGGTTTGAAGAAACTTGATATACTCATATTGGATGAAAGGGTGTTGTAATAGCCAACTAGGAAAGCAACATAGGTGTGAATACAAGATTTAGAGAGGGAGATTTTAAAGTATGATGATAGAGTAATTTCTCAAAAGATGGTCTATTTTTTATTCAAAATGATGTTATGGGTTAATTTCCTAATAATGGGCTAGAGTGGTGGCGAGGGATGTCAAATTCAAGATTGCTATGAAGTGTAGAAAATTAATGAAATATGTTGGTCATACCTTAGGGTTTCAAATTTATTAGCTAGGTAAAGGAACATCATAATACCTCTAGTTTTTTATATTGTACTAGTGTTAGACTCCTCAAAAATGGCTTCATGAATTGGTGTGAAGAGTGTGTTAGGAAGGAAGAGATAAGAATATGCAAGAAAATTTTAAATGGTTAAAAATCTACTAAAGAAGAGGAAGATAAGGGTATTGGGGGAAGAACTATTATAAAATATTATGGCATGTCTAGATAATTAAATCAAGAACCCTCAAGTTAGGCACTAGGTGGTGCAAATCAAAAACTTAGCAAAGGAGATGGATGGTGCTCCATATGTCAATATTTAATCTTCCATGAAAATGATGTTTATGGATATTGGTTATATGCAAGGTTACTAGAACATGTTTAATTCCACTCATTCATTATCTTGTACTTTGATGCTCTTTAGTGGTTAGCTCATATGATATTCACAACATCAAGGATGTCATCGAACAGGATAAGGTGTATTTTTTGGTGTATTCTAAAAAACCTCCATGATTAAAATAGTACCAATAATTACTATAATGGGTGATGGAGGAATTAATGAAAATTTTGAGTGTTATAATTCTAATAGAGGCTATCCTTGATTTCTCTAATTGTTACAATAGTGAGGGTTCAAGTGGTTCTAAATTAGTGGATCCTACTAGTATGAAGGTTTATAAAAAACATTCCTTGGCCCCTATATGCTTCATATCCTATATAATTTTTCTTGGCCCCTATATGCTTCATAGACTATTTTTATAGATTTATAGTATTTTTTGGTTAGAAGATTAGGGTTGGTGGGTTTTTCATTATGTTTTTTGGTATTTTTGAGTAAGGGTTATAGTTGGTTGTGGATATCTTATTATACATAATAGATATAGACCTTTAGTTAGTATATTGGTTTCATTTCTTGCTAGAATGGATATTTTTGTTTCTATATGGTTGGTCTATGACATATTACTAGTTTTCTAATGGTTCCTGGATCTTCAACCAACTTTATATCACACTCAGATATTAAAAATAATGTAAATAAAATAAAATAACTTTTAATTTATATATTATTTATTACTCATATAATGTATAGATATATAAGTGATTTTATATGTAAATAATATTATTTTTTATATATGTGAGTAATATTACTCACAAATAAGTGTGTAAGTACTACTAGCATACTAATGTTTAGAAAATTTGGTGTTTAAGAGATATTAAGAAATATGATTATCAAGGAACCTATTTCACATAATTCACAAATTGAGTTAAAAATACACCTTGACAATGATATTTCTCTATGTGTTTTATATCTACTTGCTTTAAAATTTATATGTTAATTTATACTTTTTAATAGTAAATAAAATTATATATGTATGCATACTTATCTTTAAAAAAATTGAAGTAAAAGATACTAAGAGATATCATTATCAAAGAGTCTATTTCACTTAATTCACAAATAAAATAAATACTTATTTAAAAATAAATATTACTAATTTACAATTTTTAATATTAAATAAAATTTAAAATTTTAATAACAATTTAACTACTAAAAAATATGTCGATATTGGCATGGTGTGTTGGTTTAAAGGTGGCATTGTTGTTCTTTCCACCAAGGTTCAAACCCCATTGGGGCGGTATTGTTGAATGGTTGTATTCCGATTCATAGCTCTGGTCAAAAGCGTTTACCCTTGAATAAAAAAAAAAAAATACTAAAAAATATATTTAAGTAAAAAAAAAATTATTAGATAAGTAGGGAAGGGCCCTGATCCCTTACAAAATGAAAAACAAAGCCAAACAACTCAACAAAAGAACTAGCCAAACACGGCCAACTAGAGAGAAACAAAAAGATAAGAACTACAAAATCAACCAGTAGCAATGAAGTCTAGCTACTAGAAAAAGACCAATCAGAAACAATAAACAATGAGAAATTGTTCAAGAAACAGAGCTTGAACCTAGAAAATCCTTTGAGGGCATGTTAAACGAAATCATTACCTTCTTAGAAAAATGTTTCTTCTTTCTATGAACCATTGTCCAAGGAGAATCAAAAACCGAAATTGAGGAATTTTGATCAGAAGGGGTAGACTCCCCTCTAGAGTAGTAGACAAGAGGAACAACTGATACTTCAGGTGAAGCATTTGGAACCAAGCCCAAAGCAGCAAGATTTACAACAACATTTCCAATATAGGGGCCTCAAGGGAGGCATCACAAACAACATTAGGAACAACCATATCCAAAGACCACACAACAATATCCAGAAGAGGAATAATAACCACCACAATTGAATCAGGTGGAGCAGAATGAACCTGCACTGAAGGAGTGGCAATTGCCTCAACACTCATATTAAACCTCACAAAAGGAGAAGGAGGCCTAGAATCATCATCAAAAGAAGTAGATTTGATAGTAGGGAAAACTGTTAAGTGTTCAAAGAGTGAATTCTTCCACCAGGTAGAGGAAGAAACAAGGCAGGAGCCTCTAGAATAGTCACGAGCCAAGCAAACAACAGTAAAATAGTGTCTATAGTGAAAAGGAAGACCCTTGTAATCCATAATCTGATACCAAGACCAACCATTAATCTATAGCACAACTTCACCATGTAAAGCCTTCGACAAATCAACTTCCACCAAAATCCTAGCAAATGAGGCATGAGTAAAATTCTCTGAAGCCTTATCCACTTTCAAAAATCTACCAATAGCATTACCAATGCCCTCATAGGCAGAGGGACACCAGAACTGTGAGGGAAGATAGGGAAATCTTACCCAAATAGGCACCACATCTAAAGGTTCCTTCAATGGGTTAAAAGAATGAACCCAAGGCCTTATGGAGAGGGAATGAGAATCCCAAACCCATAAACCATGATCTAAAATAGCTTGTTTTTCCTCAAGCTCAAATTGAAACCCAAAACAAAAAAAACCTATGCAGAAGGGTAAATCTCCATCGAACCATCAACAAAAGGAGACCAACAGTTAGTGATCCAAAGGTGAAAATCTAGAAGAGAAGGCCACAAGTGGAAAAATCTGCAAATAAGAGCAGTCTTGGAATAAAAATCAATATTATCAGCAACTTCCTTACTAAGAGAAACAATAGGAGCAACCCTTGCACATTGCAAAGGATGCATGACACCCTCCCCAAGTCTCTTAGACTTCACGACATCAACAAAAGGCAGAGGACAAACATACTACCCCACACGAGAGAATGGGGAAACCATAGACTCACCCACAGTAGCACCAACAATAGCTCCAAACACAAAAGATGAGGTAATCCCAGATGCAACAACCACAACAGGGACATCCATAGTGAGATCAACCATGAGTTCACACATAGGAAAAGACAAGGTTAGTGCCATAGAGTAGTTCAAATTATCGTCTGGGTGAGAGATATGGGAGAGGATGCGGCCATCCATAATGGACCTTTTCTATAATATACTAAAACCAGTATTCTTATTACTATTTTTTGTCATATTTAAGTAAAATGTTAATAACCAATACAAAATTTACTGTCTAAAATTAATTAGAAGGATTAAACCATTATTTAAAAATTAAATAATTCACCTTTGGTTATGGTTTTTTTTGTGTTTCTCTTACTCTTATGGACTTGTAGAGGTTTTAGCATTTTATTTTAGTTGTGTCTTTTATTTGGTAGGGTTGTAAGTGGCTCTTATATTTAAATTGAAGAAAAAAAACTAAACTATATTTTTTTAAATATAAGTTTAAAATAGAATTTAAAGTTAAATAAATTTATTTGAAAAATTTATTTAAAAAATTAAGTAAAAATATAGATAGTATTTATTGTTTGAAAATTAATTAATCAAATTAAAATATAAAAGAAAGTTAAAATTATATTTTGTTTTAAAAAATAATTCAAATTTATCTCTAAGTAGTTTTAAAAACATTATACAAACTATAATATAAAAATAAAAGCTATTTTACTTTAAATTTTAAAATATGTAATTTACAATGTAAATATTAAAATTAGAGAAAAAATTACATTCATTTTAGTTAAGTCAATCTTATTCATTCATATTTTATGAATAATTGTTCACAAAAAATCATTTGTAATGAGTATGAATATTTCATTTAGTACTAAATGTATGTAGGTTATATTCAAATGAGTGAAGCATTGGAACTTCTCAAGAGATCATCCATCCCAATTTCACTCTAATACAAATACATCTAATCATGAAGCTTTTCCCAAAATTAAGTCTACTTAATTTACTACTGATTTATGATAAATCATGGAACTATATAATTGTGATCCTAAGAATTTTACCCTACTCTAATGTGCAAAATACCTCAAAATGCAAGTGATAAAAGACTAAGGACACTTCAAGATTAGCCTAAAGAGTGATAAAACAAGAAGGAAAATGGATAAAACAAGATGCAAATGATTTCACCTTCCTGTTGACGACTCCTTGATTGGCCCTTGATTGAGATGGTTTTGTGTGATCCTTAGATGACTTCTTGAGTGACTAAATGCAAGATTGAATGCAAAATGATTAGAATAAATGGCTAGATGATAGTAAAATGAGTGAAAATGCAAATTGGCAGCATGTAATTGGCTAAGTGTTGAAAATGCCCTTTAGGAGGGGTATTTATAGAAGAATTTGAATTCTCTAGAGAATTCAATGGTTGAGATTCATCCAACAAGGTCAAGATGAAGGGCTATGGTGAGTTGAGAACTCACAAGCCCTCACATCTTGACATGTGGATGGTGAAGTGGCTAAGAGGGATGAGGTGTAAATGAGGTGGAGAAGAAGTACATGATGTGGAGGAAGGACAAGTACCTTGCAAGTACATTGGGAGATGGGAAGAATCTTGGGTGAATAAAAGTGAATTTTAAATTCACAATGATTGGAAGAATCTAGTGGATAAGACAATGTTCCCAAAAGGTGGGAGTTTGTCACATGTGACTTGATGTGACAAGTCAAAGATTCTAGAAGATGCATGGGAAAAGGGGATTCTAGGAATAATAAAGGAATTAAAAATTCACATGGAAGAGAGGAGCCTAGGGTGAATAAAAATGAATTAAAAATTCCTTGGGGTGGGAGAGGACCAGGTACTAATTAGGTTTAACTAATTAGTAATTAGAGATAATTAGGGGTTAATGTGGATTAGAAGCCAACTTGCAAAAGTTGGAGGATGTGACACATCCCAATCAAGGATTAGGCATGTGCACATCCTTAATAAAGAGATTAGGAAATGGATTAGGATTAGATGAAAATGACATGTGAGGAATTAAATAAATGTAATATTTATTTAATTTATTTGATGAAAAAAGGATTAAGGAGGGTAAGGTATTTAATTATTAATTAAATACCTTAGGGATTTGGCAGAATTAAAGATATTAATTAAATAATAGTAATATTACTTAATTAACTCAGATAAGAGGATGTTTAAATGAAAAGTGATAAATTTGAATAAATTAAGTGTTCAAATTTGATGTCTACAATAATACATAATTCATAAGTCAAAACAATTGATGAAAGTTTTTCACATAAAAGAGTAAGTTAAGTGAACTTAATCTTGAAAAAAATTATGATTAATAAGTATGAGTTAAAGTAGTACTCAAATGAATGATTATATAAGAATTGCATTATCTTGAAAAAAAGTATGATTAATAAATATGAATTAAAGTAGTACTCAAATGAATGATTATATAAGAATCACATAAATAGAATAAATAACTCATAAAAGATGAATTTGTATAAACCAACTTATAAAAATTGAATTTTGATGAATCTAACTCATAAAATATAGATGGATAAGATTAATTTAAAAAGCATACAAATAAAACATCTCATAATTCTAACACTGCTAAAAACAACCTTCTTAATAACTAATATAATATTAAATTCCTACTTTTACTTTCATTTTATAAGAACAGATTCTAACCCATTATATTTGATTGGAGACACATATGTCATCCATTATCCAGCAGCAGCCATGAAATAATAAACCAAAACTATTGAAAAGCATGCAGGAAATGAAGCTTATTACTTACCCTTGAGTTATATCCATGGACCACCCTGAGCGAGAACAGATCTGGAAAAGCGCTTGCTTCCACTGGTCAATCTCTTCTCCTTGGTATCGAACTGAATAGCTACAAAAGTTCAGACATGGACAGATCTGTGGGAGGGCACGCTTCCACCACTCAATCTCTTCTCTTGGGCATCGATCTGAATGGCGATAATGTTTGAGAAATGATTGCTTATAGGGACTGGACTCACTTTCAGGGTATCTAACATGAGTTGGATCCATATGATAAAAGAGAGGAATAACTAAGCCAGGGGTGCTCAACATTGCAGTGGCCTCCTTGAGACACCAAGCTGAGTCTGAATAGCCTTTGGAAAATATAGGAATGCGTATGGCACTGCCCTCAATTGCTTTTTCCAAGCTCAACCCAATCATTTCCCCCCTCTCCAATTTTTCACTGTTTAAGAAGACATTGAGTCCTGTTGCAGAGAGAGCTTCAAAGAGATGATCAACCAGAGTCTGTCTTACATCTTCTCCCCTGAAACTTAGAAAGACATGATACCTCTTACCGCTTTGGAAGACAAGTTTAGTTGTGGGGGGCTTGTATTGGTCCATCTTAAAGCTGGATCTGAAGAGGAAGGCTTATTAGTGATAGAAAGAAAACAGACAGACTCAACCCAGAATTTCAGATCTTGAACTAAACCATACGATTGTTTTCACTCCGATGCATATACACTTGTATGATCGCAAATGACAGCCAGCGTTGGCAACACCCACCATTATTAAATATGTTCTTTCATCACGCTTACCTTGTTCCCTGTTTATTTATTTTTGCGTGCCCACTTTTATTATTATTTTTTTCCCATCACTGAGTTTTTTTAAGTTAAGTGTTTCATGCCTAGGAGGGGTGTCCAAGCATGTTTCAATAGTTGTGATAGTAGTTGTTTGTATAATGTCCTATATTTTTATCAATATTGGACCAATAGTTGTGACTTTAAAGTTGTTAGTGTTGATGATGACTACCCATAATTAAACAAAAATGTATTCCTTTGATCTAAAAAGTAACCAATCATGTGATTCCACATCAGCACTCAATAAAACATGCTGTGAATGCACAAGTATTGGTCTCACTTTTTTTTTGGGCCTTTTTGGACACCTTGACAAAAAGCATGCTGATGTGGCATCATATTTGATGATGTGGCCCTGAAACCTTAGTTATAAGCAGGGGACTTGCCAAGTAAGCTACTTAAAAAAATTGGAAGTGATTTGAAATTTCCACCTAGGATAATTAGAAGCGCAAAGTTAGACTTTCAACTCTATTTTTAGGAATAGGTGTCTATATAACATTTATAAAATAATAATATATATATTCACAAAAAAATTATGGGTGGATATAAAATCACACTTTTAGAGTTCAAATAGAGTTAGAGTCTAGATTATAAAATATTAAAAAATAAGACGTTACATAACAATAACAGTAGCAAAAGGAGGAAAAGGTGAATTTAGGTCACTCAATTTACCCCATACATTAGCAAGATCCAAAGTATCCAAAAGAGGGTCCCAACCCTCATCATTTGTATCTTCTTCTTCACGCGTTGGTGAAATTGCAAGAGCTAACTAAAAAAAAACTTACTAGAATCAAACAAACTAGAAGCTGCATTTGAAGGTCGCCTAGAAGTCCCCCCATGAGAGGTGGAGAGGTAGAGAATTGATGAGAAAGCTACAACCAACCCTATTGTCCACAATCTCCTTTGGCAATAGGAGGAGAGGCATGTGAATGAGTAGCATGATTGCCATGAGTGCTATATCCTTATCAATGCCTACGAGGAGGTGTGCAGCCTTGGATGGATGAGGGAGATGGTGGAACTCTAGCTACAACACAAGGAGCATTACCCCAATGGTCAAGAAACACATGTAGGTGAGCCACTTTTAGTGCAAATTTATTAGCTTACACCTAGATCTGTAATAACATATTAGAACAAATAATTGCTTTAGAAAAAAGTGAAATATGTTGATTAATAGAGTAATTAGCAAATATTGTAGAATTTATATCTTTTCATATGCTAAAGAGAATTTCCACCCTAAAAGCATGTCATATATCTAGTTTAATTTATGAGGTATATGAGGCTAATCCCCTAAAAACCCATATACTAAGAGAAAGGCTTTGGTTGGAAGGGCTTGAAAAAGTAATGAATCTAGCTTCAAAGATTTTCGTCTCTAAGACAAAACTAGAAGATATTCTTAAAAGACACTAGCTACCCATAGAAATGGAAATGAGGATCTCGAACATCCAAATGATAAAGTCTACAGCCCACAAGAAGGCCTTGGAAAAGAATACATCAAGAAACGTGAGCCAATTTCAATTCTAAAACACTTAGCCAGATGGTGTGAAATCTACGTTTTCAAACAACAATCACAATTGTAAATGTCATCTCTCATTTAATGGTGGAACCATGGGTAGATGGGGAGAGAGCCAACATTATCTTTGTGGAGGATTATAATTGCAAAAGGTGGTGTTTGAACTCCACATTCAATCTATCCACCAAGGCTTGGATGTATTTATGTCAATTTTGTGGACCATAATTTATGTCAATGTATCAAAAGTTTCACAATTCTAAATAGAAAGGTGAAATTTAACCTTAATGTATTCCACAACATGAAACAAAATTTCAAGAGACTAAATCTTGCAAACATTGAGTTCCTTTCTTGTGAAATCACAAGGCCCACACACAAGGCAATCTAGCTAAAGGGTGGCCTTGATCCTATAGAATGCGAGACCATAAGATATTTTGTAGGTTGATGGAAATACCATCATGGAAATCTAAACCATTCTAGAAAAAGAAAAGGTTTGATAGCTTTCCAAGATCTCTAAATTCTCAAGTGATAAAAAAAAAAATCTTTAGATTTGAACTACACTTTTCATGGTGAGAAGGGTCCCTTCCAAGCAAACCTCCCAACAAGATCACTAGATGAGATACAATGAAAAACTATAATTTTGCAGGTTTCATCTTTAGTAAGGGCACGGATAATCCATTTGGCACACAATTCCAAACATTTCCACTAAGTAGATAAAATCCCCAAACCTCTAGATTCACAAGGTAGACATCAGAATTCTTAGGCAAACTAGTGGAAACCCTTGTGGCTCTCTAAGGAAGTCCAAAGAAAATAATAAAGAATCTTTTCTAGCTTCATGTAAGAGGCTTTAGAAGGAGACCAACATGAAGAATAATAAGTGTGGGTGGTTGCAAGAATATTTGAACAAACTTGAAATTTTCTTGCCAAAGCAAGGGGTTTTGTGATCTAGTATACAAGTTTTTTTTTAATTCTAGAAAGAAACACAACTGTCATGTAAGGATACCTATAATCTTGAAAGGACAAGGGAGTTCCTAGGAATTTCAAAATTTATCCATGACAAATCCATTTCCAACCAAAGATATTTAACCAAGAGGGCATGGGGAGAAAGGATCGTCTTTAACATTGAGTTGTGTGTCATCAAATGGCTGACCTAGAGGTTAAATTACAAAAAAATCCAAGCATTTGAGGGCTTGTTTGATATTTTTACCCTCTTCAATGAGAGTGAAGAATGAATCATCTACAAAGTTTCCATTAACAAGTTGAGGCAATGAATCAAGCAATTCAATACCTTTGACCAACCCTTGAGACACAAAGTGGGCCAAGAGGTATCCAAAGCCTTGAATTGCAAGCACATAGAGGGTGGGGACAAAGGGATAGCCCTAGACAATAGAGTAGAAGAACACAAAAGCACTAGATGTGTGGTCATTAATTGTGATCTAGGTAGAGGAATCAATAAAAAGAATGTTAATAGATTGGATGAAATGGGACCCAAATCCCAAAGCTTAAAGCATGACCAAAATAAAAGGTCATTCAATATGAACATGTCAAGAGGAAAAATACTTTTTTAAAATAGGAATAGATTGTTTCTTTGTGATCATTAAGCCTTTCTTAGACCATAATTTTATATTATCTAGGATATATCTATAATTTATGAAACCAATTTATTGTGGCCACACAATCTACGAAAGGAGATGATGCACCTTTTGTTGGTTGTTTTTTAAGAACCAAGTTGATCTTTAGAATTACCTATGGACTTTTCCATTTCCATTATTTAGCAAACTAAACAGATTGGCCAACAAACTAGTGAAATTTGCAAAGCTTTCCTCCTGCACTTCAGGCTCTGTGAAACCTGAGAGGGTAATCCCACAATGTATATTCAAGAACTTGTGCAATTAATACATTGTAAATAACAAATAGTTCTCATATAACCACTCAACAACGTAGTGTATCAAAAAGTTGGAAATTCTTTTAGCAATACTCTACACTTGGAGCATGAGAATAATGAAACTCGGCATAACATAACTACAATGGTTACTCATTTGAAAAGTTTGTAAATAAAGAGTGATTTGCTGATGAACTGAACTAGTAATTGTGTTATGAATATTTTACTCACACCAGTGCCTTATCTTGAAAAATGGAGTAAATATTAACTTATGCAACCTAATAACAATTTTACATATAGCATCATATAAGCTTGTAAAATACTACATTACAACACCTCCACATTATACTCTAGATCATTGCTTCTTATGAATATCCTAGCACTTAATTCATATGAATCAACAGTTGCATTCAAGCGTTTACACTAATTCCTTAAATTAATAAGAAAGAACAAAACCATATATCTATTGGAACTCAATAGAGATGAACAAAACAATCCTTGATTATATTATTCATGACTCGTAGAACAAGTATAGAGGAGAGAAAATGGCCATGAGATTGGCACCATTCTATATTGTACTTGCTATCTTTGTTATCAAAATTACATACGTAACTATAGACTCAAAACCTAAGACAAAGATCAAAATATGCTCAGTATTATTTTTACAATTCACTATGTCAATTGCAATACAATGAACCCCCGTACTTTTGGTCTTGAATTACTTCTTATAGAAATGAAGGAACAAAACAAGCCTTAGGCCAAAAAGTACACATGTCACTATTTTATTGGACCTCTGTAACATATATTCCCTTTTCAGTTACATTTGAGTTCTTAGATGGTGGGAAACATATATGGGACAAAAGTAATCCCCATTCATTGTTGGAGATCTGGTCCCACTGTAGAGGCAAACTAATGTGTTATGGACTTGGTAAATTTTACACAATTCAGGGATATACCAAGCTAAACAGTCCTCTTGACATTGCAAGCCTACATTAAGTTATTGACTAGGGTGCGTAAACTTATGATGGAACTCCAATATATGTGTCCTCATAGGCTTGTACTAACCTAAATTACTTTACTCTAACTTATTCAAACTATTCTACTTGTTGGAATTAACATAATTGTAAAAATAGTGAAAGTAGTTACAAAACCTAGTGGCTACGGGTACCTACAGCATAAGTTGTAGGTGTCTACTAAAAAACTGCGAATGCAAAATCAATCTGAAATTATTTAAAATGATAAGAAAATCAATCCTAATCTCCAAAGAACTATTTTCTATCTTTGTTCATGAACAAACACAACTTCTAACTTATTCATAAACCATTTACTTGCAATGCACATATAAGAAAAAGAAAATAGAATTAATGAAAACATATAAATAACTGAAATGTAAATGAAGTGATGAAAATTACCTGAGTGGTCAGCTCAGAAGACTACTTCACTTAACTAAAAACTAGATCTAATTCAAATTCTCATACATCTGGATAAGTCATGCAATTCCATTCATTATACAACACCAGATATTAGATAGAATCTTTCTTCATATTTTATTACATAACTTCATTATAACAACATATCCTTGATCAACTAAAAAACTACTAACTGCTGAAAGTTTGTAATAAAATTGAAACTAACTAATCTATGAGCTCATCACCCGACTTTATACAAAATGGGGAGAGTCTTATTCAAACTTCCAACTAACTAACAACAATCATAAATCTCACTCCTAGATACGAGGAGGTGAAATAATGATTTGACTTATTCTTCTAACTAACTGGAAAAAGAGACATATTCAGTTAAAGACAACTTGCATGTGAAACACATGGATAACTGTCCAATATTTAAGAACATACATCTTCCAGCATTTATTCTTCTATAATGACCACGTTCAACTCCATAGTTCCCTTCACTTGATTAGCTCAAACTCATTAATCCCCTACTCTGCAACTTGGTACTTGCTATAAATACTCCTTCCTGCCACCATGTGTTAAGCTGCAAAAGAGTTTAGCCCATCCAACACACATATATAGCTAAGTACCATAATCAAATCATAGCATCCATTCACATACATATATATTCATATTTAATCCATGCAATTATACGAATAATTCACCATATTTCATTTTCACAAAATGGGTTCAAGGTGGCAAGGCATGCATAATAGGATAACATATTGTGGAGATATTTTCTAAGAGATACTTCAAAAACATAAGTAGATTTTATTAAAAGTATATAAAAAGTAATAAAAATATGTTAATAACCAGACTCATCATTCCCCCCAACTTGTCATTTTTCTTGTCCTCAAGAAAAAATATCAAACTAGAACCTAGGGAAGAAGATTATAAAACAAAGCAATCTACCTGACTTCCATGACTATATTGACTCCCTGCCCCTATTTGAGGTAGACACCTTTGTAGCATGCAATCCTATTCATGTTGCTCAATTTTGCATCCTTGTCTTCATTTGTAATCCGTCCAATCCAATGTAGAATTGGGTGAAGTAAGATAGGAGGGTGGTAGGTCAATGGAAGCCACTCTACTCCCCTTACTCTTGAGAGCTCAATGTACTTATGTATCCTATCAAACATGCTCATGAAATTGTAGGAGTGAGGCTCCCTCCTCTTTGACTCTAGAGTTAAACTGTCCCATCTATTCCTTACATATATTAGGTAGTTTTGATGAGTGGTTAATGCCAATTAAAATAATCCTTCTATAATCTCTAAGCTATAAGTATGTAATTATTTTCCCTTGCCCCCTATGAGAAAGGAGTCTCAACCATTGAGAAATAACTATGTCAGGATTCATTGCTTCCTTCCTAATTTGCAGTGCCATTGTCTTCCCCTTTTCCTTATACTTCTCCATTAACTCCCCACAAAGCTGCTCATTTTTTAAGTAAGACACTAGATCTCTCACTTGCAAATCCCCAACATAAAGTAGAGGATTCCAATTAGTGTCTTCTTCCATCACATAGTTATGCAAATAATATTCACATAACTAGTCTTGCTCCTCCAAAGAGATGTTGCTGAAGAAAGTGAGAAAACTATGTCTCCTATCTAAAGCAAAAGACTGGTCATTAACAAACTTATTGAATTGAAAACTGAGAAATTTCTCCTTTAAAAAATAGTGCATAAACCCTAGACGGAGGTCTACATTCAATTATCTGGATCTAGCTCTATCAACTACCTCTGCCAATTTCTCCTCTAGTCTTTTTAATTCCAAATTCTTAGTTTCATTCAATATTTTCTTTTCTTTTCCCAATTTTCTTTTTCTTGCTTGAATTGAGTAGTTATTTTTATCAATTCAAAGCCCAAATACAAAGTAGTATGGTAAGCTAGTGTTTTTGCAATAGGGGGATGTAAATTCAAATTAGTTTCAATCCCCATCTTACCTTCGGCCATCTATGCTAATAGATCCAATTTATTTCCATTGCCATAGGTCTGTACTTTTTCTTCCAGCTCTTTGATCCTCATTTCCTTTTCCTTGTCTTTTTGTTCATACCCTTGTACTTGTTCCTCCAATTGTTTTATCTTGTTAAGCGCTTCTTGAAGTTCCTTTCTAATGTTTATGTCCTCTAACAACTCCTTTTCTTCTTCAAAATTTGGATCATCACTATCATTACCTATGGCATCAAAAATTTCCCTAAGATAGTCACTGGGAATTGTCTTTTTGGTCATTTTAGCAATAAAAGGATCCTTAGAATCAGAGGAAGATGACGATACATATATTTTCCTCCTAGTAGGTGCATCAACATTTTTAGTTTGAACATTATTAGGTTCATCTCTTTCCTTATATGTGCCTATGGAAATCATCATTGGAATTCAATGTTGATGTTCCTCAACCTTTCCTTATAGAAACGGTTCCTCCAAGTCCTCAACTTTTTATTTTCTTATCCTTCCTGAGCGGTAGGGAGTAGTAGTTTCTTGAATAACTCTATTGTCCTTTCCCTTTTTATTTTTATTTTTCCTACCTTCATCCTCCTCCACAACATTCTCCTACCTAGTAGGTCCTCTCTTCTTCCTTTTTTCCTTTTGATGACTATTAGCAAATGAAATAGGACTTAATAATTGAATTAAGCAGTGACTCTAGACCTGGACTAGCACTGATATGAATTCGCTAACAGCTTCGAAAAGCACACAATTGCATTTGTGGATTTCCTCTGAATTTTATTGAGGTACAACTCCCTCACAATATTTTCAAGGAATAAATCTATCCTAATGAATCATGTATGTGCTTTTAACTAGAAAGTAGAAAAGGTGACAAACACTAAGTCATAAATATGAAATTAGCGCGGAGGCAGAAACACAGCCAGCTATAATCAATTCAAAGATTGAAAATAATACCTATCAAATCAGATTAATGTGAAAATATCAGACTGCAATAAATGAGAGATAAATAGCTTGTTCTTCAAATAAAATATAACTACCGTATGCATAACACATAGATTGGCATACTTCAAATATTTCAATTTTATAACACACAGATTATAAGCTATTGTAGACTATCATTAATAACATTCCTCCTTGAAAACACTCCTAGATGTATTTGGGATATTTTTCCCAAAAAAAAAATTCTCCTCATCTATGCTCTCCTTCTAATTTATAATGTGGCTAAAGCCATTTGGACAGACACTAAAGATGTTACTAGATTAGTGACTTCTTGTATTCCGAACATTTATTAGGAAGTTGATAAGGCAATTGGAAATTTTTCCAAGAATGGATATTGACAGAGGAAACCAATTGTCACTTGAGTAGCAGTCACGAAAGGACCAATCATTACATTAATCTTTAATGCAATGCTTAAGGAAACCAAGTGGTAGCAGGTGTGATTTTTCTGATGGAGAATTACAACTTAATCAAAACAAGTTGTTCATAAATGTGAATTAAATTCACACCTCATCAATCTTGAACTAAATACGGCAATGTCTAGCCAAAATTCTATAAATTCAAGTAATGTCATCTCTTTCCCAACATCAATTGCATCCAATATGGCAAGCTCCCAAAGCGGTGGGTGTTCTACGAATGACTATATTGTTCTGGAGGAGATTGAGTGCAATCCTCTATTCAAGCATATTTCTAATCAACTGAGAGAGGTGTTCCTACAGCAGAGTGACTTTGAAGAAGAGGTTCTCTAAAGCATCCTAGGCAAGGCCTTTCTGAGCCAAGCTCATGTTCATAACACTACCATGCTGGAGCAATTTATTTACACTGTTGCCAGGACTTCTGGACGTTGACACTGGGGCATGAGAGCAATGGAGCATTTGGTGAAGCCTGAGTTCCATCACTGCGTTAGGGTGGCAATAAATGGACTCAACTACTATCTATAGACTAGGCTAGTAGTTGATTCCATCTACATTGCATCAGCCATTTGGGACAAGATGTTGGAAGAGGTTGTGTCCTTACTATGCACTAGGGTGGTGAGAAATGATCTGGGGTTTTTCATGCAGTTCCTCCAGTCGCATGAGAACCCGCTTTCACCTACTCAAATTGAACACCTATAGTTGTTATCGAGGGCATTCGTGTCCTAATGTTCAATCTATGCACTTGAAACATTTTCTATCTGCCTCTTTTGCATCTGCTAATCTGGTTTTTGTACTTGAAACAAGTGATCATAGCCTTTCCAACATAATGTAAAAATGATTTTATATATATATATATATATATTTGGTGTTATATGTGCTTCACATTGCTAGTTTTTTGTTTATGTCGTGCTTGGAAAATAATGATTTTCTTTAAGATAACATCATAATCAAGTAACTATACTAGCAGTAATTTGGTTTAATTGAAATAATTCTTCATAGGCGACAAAACGGATGGTTCACAAAACTTAGGAAAATCCCACCAAGGTTCAAAATGACTCAGAAAATGTCACCTAAGGCATAACTTGCAAATGAAGCCTCCAAATTTGACTCACAACTTAACCTTTTTCATGCATTACACTTTGGGAAATAAAAGAGAGTTTGGATACGACAAGGAAAACCCACCAGATGAAGGAAAAGTATGGTTGATGGTAAAGTAAGAGGCTCGAAAAACTTCACAAAACACCGCCTGAGTTTGAAATGAATGACAAAAGACCACCAAAGGCTAAGTTTAGTTTATGACTTAGGAAAAACAAGAAGATAACATTCCAAAAAGATACTCAAGGGAAAAATCTATAGGTAACAAAGACGTTGATGTAATACTTCTCACTCTAGGGTTTTTGGAGGATGAGGGTTGCTCTATTTTCATAGCTAGCATATCATATTTCTCAGTCTCACTTTGGCTGTGAGTAGGTGAAAAAAATGGTGAAATAGGAGAATTCTCTCTTTCAGGTTCATCATGTCCTAGAAAGCTTCTCACATCTTTTTGTTTCAAAGGAATAGGAAGTGTAGTTATTATATCAGTCTTCTTAGGGTCAAATTGTATCCCTGCACTAGAAATGAGTGTAAGGGAAAAATGGATGGGGCATCTAATGATAACTCCAAACAGTAGTGCCTTCGGTAACTTTATTTCCATTAGGTTTCCTCAAAGACACGTACAACTATGTCCTAAAGTGGAAACAAACAGTTTATTTCCCACATCAATCCTTCTGAGAGATGCACATGTAAATTCAACAGCAAGCATTAACAGATTCTCTAACATAACCATTATAGACATGAAAGATGAGACAGAAAAATAGAACACAAAGATTTACGTGGGGAAAACCCTTTCGGGTGAAAAACCCCACTCTCCAAAGTTTGAGCCATTGTATTATTCAGCAACAGAAAGTTACAATACAGTTTCAGGCTCTTAGCCTTTCAGAGATTACATCTTGTTCATTCTGGATACAACTGGTAGCAAACTATCCCTAAGAGATTAGGAGAGATTCCAGCATACCACTACCCCTCTCTTCCTCTACTTTGACCTCATGGCCTTGACCTTTCGGCCAGCCATTCAATCCTCTCTATCATTCTCTCTCTGGCTCTCGGCTCTTTAGCTCCTTGGCTTATCAGCTCCTTTATACAGAACGTCCGATGCATACATTTATGCATTCGTTCTCAACAGGCTCTATGAAATCGTTCTTTTCCAACTGTCAGATCACAATGGTCAATCATCTAGCTCAGCATCGTAGATGTTTCCACTTCCTTGCATGGAAGATAATACGTCCAGGTCACACCGCGTAGGATAGTCATCCACTCGGTCAACAATGATCAACTTGTGTCGCATGTCGGTGAGACACTATCCGTGTCTCCTCAATGCCACAAGACTTGACAAATGATATCGCCAAGAGTCATCCCTATCGGCAAGAGGTTACACCGACTCCAGAAAGCTATCGCTAAGACTTCGTCGTGTCGCCAAGACCTCATACCGATGATCACCACTTGTATCGCTATCGCCAAGACCATTGTTGTTCGATGATGCATCATACCAAGGCTCCAGAGTCACATTGACCTCAGCAATCCCATTGGCAAGACTATCGCTCTTCACCAAGACTTCATAACGAGCTCTTCATGTCACATCGACCTCAGCATTCTCATCGACGAGACAATCACCATTCGATGAGACATCATACCGAGCCTTCAAGTCATACTGAGCACCGAGCAGTCGCCAAGAGTCATACCGACATTAGGATTCCCATTGGCAAGACAATTTCTCTTTGCCAAGACATCATACCGATGCCTTCAAGTCATACCAAAGAGTCCAACCATCGACCAGACATTCCACATTCGCTGAGACTTCATACCAAAGTCCTTGTGTTTCTCCGATGAATCCATTCGCTAGGAGTCTCACCAAAAACACCCGATCACATGTGGCTTTGTCGGCCAGACTTTCCATTGTCGCCAAGAGGTCATAGTGAACCCCTTTCATTACCCCGAGGACTCCATATGTATACTCGTCGGCGAGACTTACCGCTATCGATGAGACATCACACCGAAGCAAGCCTTTTGGCCAAGGGTCTCCCTAAAAACATTAGTCGCCAAGAGTCTCCTCGACATCCGCTAGGAACCAAACCTATTGGCCAGACATCTCCCAGTCGCCAAGACTTCATGCCGATAGGAGCAAGTCATGTTGATTACCACATCAGCCAGACAAACCAAAGTTCACGCTGATATCGGCAAGACTTCCTATTGTCGCCGAGACATCATTCCGACAGTCCAAGGTTACGCCAAAGGTTTCAGATGCTGATCACCAAGACATTCAAGAGGTCACAACAACAGTTCAGGATCTACTAGTAGGTCGGCCATACATCTCACTAGTCTCACCGAAATTGCTCACAAGAAGTTTCAGCCTATGGGATTGAGGCATACAATTCCAACAATGAATTGTCCCAAGACAATGGCTTCTATCATCATCATAAAACATTTCTCATTGCTTAATGATAAATTAGTTTCAGTGCATCTTTTCAAGACTATTTCTAGATTTTGCAAAGCCTGGTCAAAATTTTCACCATATGTAGTGAAATCATCCATATAAATCTCCATCTTATCATGTGCAATATCAAAAAATATACTAAGTACTGCCCTTTGAAATGTGGTTGGAGCATTGCACAACCCAAAAGGTAAAATAGAGTATGCATAGGTACCCCAAGGACAAGTAAATATGGTTTTGTCCTGATCTTCAGGAGCAATCTTGATTTGGTTGTAACCATTGAAACCATCAAGAAAGGAGAAATATTTCTTCCTTGCCAAAGAATCTAAAACTTGGTCAACGAATGTTTTGTAGCATGTGCCTATAGCACAATACAAAAGGATTTATGTTGTTCATCAGTTAATGCATTATTAACATTCAACATCTTTCCAGGCTTGACCTCTAATTGTGCATAGGCATGTCTTGTATAGAGGATGGATCAAGGTTGGGTATGATTGGCAAGTATTGTTGGGGTAACAAAGTATGAATTATCTAGGATACTTCTTGTGAGGAACTAGTAGGTATTATGCTTTCCAAAGGATCTTGTAAACAGGATAAGCAACCCTTCTACTATGGGTGCCTCCCATAGTCATTTTGTATAATATCAGTTATCAATTCATCCTCATATTGAATATCCAATAGAGGACTATGCTCTATGGCCATTAAGGTTTGTAATGAATAGTTGTCTTCATCATCTAAGTTTGGCCAAATGGTATGCTCAAGGTCTTGATGTGGATGTGTTGGTGGATAAAGTACTAGATTCTTGGTTATAGCTTTGTTGGATATGATCATTTTTCTTGATCTATAGCCTATGAAGGCATCGGCTGTGGCTAACCAAGGTCATCCTAAGATCAATGGATAACCAACAAGATTAACTTTGGGTTGAAGAACTATAAACTCAGCAGGGTAATCCTAGGAATCTAATGCAATGACCAGGTCTTCAATAACTCCTTCAGGCTTAACTGTAGACCTATCAGCTAATTCCAAAACCATATAATTAGGCCTAAGATTGGCTAACTATAGTAGTTGCATGGTATCTTTGGTCATCACATTAATTGTAGCACCCAGGTCTATCAAAGTACTCTTAATAAGAGTCTCATTGATCTTGGCATCCACAACTGGACTACCAGGGTTAGTATACTTAGGGACTGTAATATTTCCCAACATGATTTCTGCAAGATTAACCAAAACATGAACTATCTGTGGGTTCTTTCTCTTCCTTCCTAGTTTCTTAAGGCAAAGATCCCTAACATTCTTAATATAAATGGGAATCTTTTTGATAGCTTGGGTTAAAGGAATTTTAATGCTGACATCCTTCAACTGGCCTAAAAGGTCTATTTCAACCTATGTATGTTGTTGTTGGATAGACAATTGTTTAGGGAATGGAGGCTTTGGATGTGATGTGGGTTGGAGCCCTTGATTAGATTGGGATTGCAAAGGTGGGTTATCTGAGGCTTCCTTCATAGGTTCTTCATCTTCTACTTTAGTAATTTTAGGAGATGAAGGTCCTACAAGCTGCTTCCCTGATCTAAGATAAAGGTCACTCACCTCTACCCCATATGGGGGATATTGGGTAGCTTCGTTAGTATAAGCCTGTTGAACAGGCTTAGTGTTAGGGTTAGGTGTAGGTTGGGTAGGTATTTGAGATGGTTTAGGTGGCTAATACTGAGGATTTGATGGAGGCATTAGAGCTTGTTGCTGAGGTGGAGGAGGAGGTAGCATAGGTTGTTGGTAATTCATATTTTGTTGCCATTGTTGGCCTTTCTGCCACTGAGGCTTTCATTGAGTCTATTGGGTTGGCCATTGTGGATTTTACTTGGAAACTTGAAAGTTTTGTTGTAGAAATGGATTTAGTTGTTGGTTCCAATTTGACTGGGCTTGTGGCCATGGTTGAGAATGCTGCCACTAGTTTTGATTTGCTTGCCAAGGTTGGGTATTCCAAGCAAGAAATTTTTGATTTCTAGAAGGGAAAGATAAATTAGAAGAAAGGGGGTCTGGTGGCATACCTTGTCTTTGCTTCCAAGGCCTCCTTTGTGCTATGTAGAAAATTTTTCCATCATCACCTTTCATTGCCTGGAAATCTAGTTTTTCAACCCTTTCTTGTTGGATAATAGCCACTCTTTTGCACTTGCAATTGGCTTTCCTCTACCTACAAGTAGGATAGTACTAAGTGAGCATGGATTTTTCTTTCTCCTAATTCTTTTTTATATTGAGGGTGTCAAACTATGTTTCTAGATGACTAGTTATATCATGTTTCATGTTGGTCAATAAATTATTGATTGCTACTTTAGACACCAGGCCATTAGAGGACTTACTTGTGATGGATGACCTCTCCCCTCGTGGTTTTTTGGAAAGAGTCCTAGAATAATTCCTACAGACTTTAAAAATTTCTTCAAATGGGCCTTTGGAAATATCCCCTCCCCCAATAAGGTTGAGGGAATCCATATTGTCTTCATTAATCCCCCTTAAAAATACCAACTTAGGGGATTCCTCTAACAATTTATGTTGGGGGTTCTTCTTCAAGGCAAACTGAAACCTTTCAATATAATATTCTAATGGCTTATCCTCCTTTTGAGTCATTGAGAAAATGTCATGTCTTCTTTGGTCTAATACTCTACAATAGTATTTATACTTCTCCAAGAATTTTGTCTTCATAGTCTCCCAGTCTGGGACATCTCTTCCAAGACCTATAAACCATCTGAGAGCATAATCCTTTAGAGTAGCCAGAAAGAGCTTAAGTCAGTGTGCATCAGTAGTGTAATCATAACTTATACATAGAACATCAAACTCAAAGAGGAAATTATATGGGTCCTCTATTACCAAGCCATAAAATATTGGTAATGTTGATGGTGGAATGTTTTTCAGCACAGTGGCTCTGACTTGATCAGTAATAGAGAACTCAAAGGTTCTATTGTGCAGTTTTCGCACACACGCCCTGCTGAAAGCAGGGACCCTCTTTCGCTTTCGTTCTTGGTGTTTTGGCCCTTTGATTTTGAGGATTTAGTTGCCTTGGCATGTGCAAATTCCCTTTTTGAGGAAACACTTAAAAATCTTGTGTTCTGGGACATATTTTGGGTTTTTCTCTATTTTCGGGAAAATTCCCTCTGGGTGGAATTCCTTGAACGCTTTGAAAACCCAACAGAGGCCGCTTTACTTTGTTTTTAGAAATTCCAGGAATTCACAAAATTTCATCCTCCTTGGATTTTCCTAAAAAAATTTCGTGCCTTTGAATTCCTGAGCCTATTGTCTTTTCGACGTGTTTATGTCTCTTGTACGATCTTGCAATTTTATTTTATTGGATTTAATTGTGATTTATGATGACTATTTCATGTCATTTTCCTTGTTGTGAGATTTGAGGAGCTTGATTTTGAATTGCTATTGCTAGATTGTGCATTTGAGATTGTGATGGATCGTTGCAGTAGGGTTTTCTAGTGACCGCTTGCATTCTGCTTGGATTTCAAGGTTTCTTGCTAGTTGCTACTATTTCAATTTCTTTGCTCTCATGGTATGTACATGTTTCCTTCTCTTTTTGAATGAATTGAATTTATTTCAGGGTTTGCATGTGTGTATGCTTTGGGTCAGGATTTCGATGTGGTAGAGTTTGGTAGTAGGGCTAGGGTTTCTAGTTTTGGGTTTGATGCTCTTCCCTGTAGCTCACGCTACCCTTTCCTTCTATTGAACTGTGATTCAATGTGGTTAACCATTGCTTTGTTTGATTCTTGGTGTGATTTCATGTTTTCCCATGTCAAGCTCTAGTTTGACATAGAAATCCTTGACCTTGGATAAAATCATGTCTTGGGCGAAGTGAAACTTGTTGTCCATTGTCCAATCTGATAATCGCCCTATCTTAGTTGGGTCATGGGAGAATTTTTGTGAAGAATAGTAGAAATGAAAGGGCGAGTTGGGTCTAGGTTGTGTTGTCATGGTGATTTCTTAGGGTTTCCCTTGCTGAAATCATTGCTCATATTGATCAAATCTCATCTAGATCGATTGGAAACCTAGATTGTTCATCTTGCACTTTTAAATGACTTGAATCCAAAGCTAAATGCCCAACTTCCTTATCATTTGATCAATCTGAGCGAAATCTTGACGAGGTCAAAGATTTCGAGTTTTCGGACACCTCGTAGATTTCCTTCACTTTGGGACTTCCCCGATTTTTCCATCGCTTTGTCGATTTCCTGAAAGTATGCTTAAAATATGAAAATTACATTGGCTTCACAAAATTCCAGTTCCTCAGGATTTTACCAAGATTTCTTTGTCCCTTCATTTTCCTGAAGTTTGTAACTATTGCTATTTTTGCGAATTTCTATCGTGAGTGGAGTTTTCTAAAATTTTGATGGAAATGAGGAATTGAGAGATAACATGTGTTATTAGTTAATGATTATGCATCAGGGGATCAACTTGAGTTATTTAAAGATGCGTCATGTTTTTTCTTAGTTAATAATGGTTGTTGGAAGTTTCTTTGTGCTTGTTTCATTGGATTTCGTATGGTCTGGAATTTCCCGAAATTCCCCTCTGGCCTGAATTTCGCGAGAGGATTAAAAGTCTGAACTTTTAAGAAAGTAATCTTTAAGAGATTCTAGGGATTTTTGTTCATTATGGGACTTTTCTTGAGGATGAATATATCATTTGTGTTGGATTGGCTTGAATTTCATGTTGTGATGGATCTTTATTATGGCCTCTTTGCTTGATGCAGATAGAATCAAGTCAAGCTATTGTTGGAAGGACCAAGGGCAGGCTAATGGATCCAAGTGTTGAGGGGTATGTTGTCTCTAAGGCAGAAAGGATTAAAATGGATATAAAGAGTTGAATCCCAGAGAGAAAGTTGACTTCCATCTGGTCAGAGGTCACTGATACAAATGTTGGGCTTTGGGATTATGAAGAATTTAAGGCAAGGATGGCAGCACAAAACCTCCCTTTGTTGGCTAGAAGGATATTGGAGTCAAGGTTGGCACATGTAGTTGGATTCCCTCCTATAGTTCAGTGTTACGAGTTGGTTCTTGAATGTGCCAGACATTATGACAGGGGCACACAAAGAATAGTTAGTCCTCAAGGAAGTATTGTGGAAAATCTCAACCCTGTGCCTATTACCCAAACCTTTGGCATGCCCGAAAGGTCTCATGTAGTGGGTTTTGATATGGATATAGTGAATTAGTACTATGATGAAGATGCCATCAAATCCCAGTGGATTATTAATTCCTGGTTGGAGAAACCCAAGTCCCACTTCTCCAAGCTACCCAAGCAACTATTCAAAGCTAAGTTCAGGAAGGACTACTATGATGCTATCACACTTCTTAGTAGGGTGGTGGGATTGAAGAGTGCAGGATTATTTGAAAACTAGATGTTCCATGTCATTGTAAGGATGGAGCAGAATATTGACTACCATTGGGTAGGCATCATAAGTGCAATGCTACATGAACAAATGTGCAATGTCCTGCAGACAAAGACCTTCACAATGACCTCCTACTTGGTTTATGCACTTGCAAGGTTCCATCCATACAAAGGGCTAAGCACAAGTGGTGTGTTTGGGCAGGATGTAATTTATGAGGTATACCCACAATTGCACTTGGGTGGAACAAGTTATAGGAGGGTGAACGATGCATTCACCATGTACATCACCAGGCTATTGCAAGGTGCAAAGCATGTTCAGATCTCATATAATGCTAAGGAATTAATCAAGAGGTTTGGAGATTGGTTTATCCAATTCCCTACCTTTTCATATATCAGACTAGATGGTTGTCAGAAGGCTCCATACAGACTCCCTAGATATCCCACAGACCATATTATACTTCTGGAGGTCACAAGGAAGATCTATGATTTTGATGCAATTGTCAAGAAGGATAAGCATCAGACCGGATTTGGTGGTGATTTTCCTTTGAGGATAGGCAGTAGTGAGGCCTTCCCCTCTATTAATTTGGCCCATCCTTTTGAAGAAGAAATGAGTACTCTAGGTCTATCTTTCCATTCTAAGAGATCCAGATTTGATAGGACTAGTGAGGCACAGAAGAGGGCTAGTAGGGAATACAGTCATAAGGATGATATAGAGGATTATTGGGCCAACAACAATGATGAATTTGAAATTAGAAAGAAGAAGTTCTCCAGGTTACCAATGAACTTAGTCTGGCTAAACAACATAAAGGCCATTCTAGATCAAGTTGAAGGTGATGGAGATTTGATTCAAGGCCATGACTATGAGGTTGTGAAAGATAAACCAGTAAGAGAAATAGACTGGCTAGAGGAAGAGAAGATAGAATTAGAACAAATCATGACTCCAGTGATCAAGTACACTAAGTTGTGGTTCAAGCACAATATGTAGGAGTTGGAAAGTGAGGGTGTGTAATGAACCTATGATCTAATGGGAGACTTGGAGTCTCATTCCACTTCTAAGGAATCAATTGAGTAGGATCCTAAGGGTAAGGCTAAGGTGAGCTCTCCTTTCAAGATAAAGATTAAAGATACTCAGGCGAAGGAGGTAGAAGAGGCAAAGAAGTAGAGAAAACCTATTGCTAAGAAAAGGAAACACATTTCAAAGATGAAGAAATCTGCAAAGGATGAAGCTGAGAAAGAAGGAAAAGAGGCTAGTGTTTCTATGCCTAAGAGAAGGAAACGTCTAAGGCAAGGGATGAAGTTAACCCACCAGTAGTAAATATGGAAAGTTCGGGAGAGAAGACACAGGTGTACATAAGAAGATCGAGAACTCCATCTCCTAAAGATGGTGTGCCAAAGAAAAGTGCTCCCACAGCTGTTCCTACCATTGAGCATGATAATGTCCCTCCTTCTCATGAGACTCACAATGTACCAAGTGAATCCAAAGATGCAGAGGATTACCAAGATCAAGGAGGAGAAGAATTCCAAGAGGGTGAACTCTATAGTGTTGAAGCAGAAATAGAGAAGGTATTGCAGTCTCCTCTGGTGACTTATGAAGATTCACCTATAATAAATGAAGAGGATAGACCTCCTCAGAGAGAGGAAATTCCAATTAGGAATCCTTCATCGGTGCATGAAGAAGAAGAGCATGATAAGGGAAGAAAAGATAAAGTTGAGGAGATTCCTAAAAAATAGGATTTGAATGAAGATGTACCCAAGGTTCAACAGGATGTGGTTGGACAAGGTAATGTACAATCAGATTCCACTATTCTGGGTTGGTTGGAAAAAGAGTTAAAGAGTAAAAAAATTGTGGTAGATGATACTCCTCCCAACTGGGATGAATTAATGGCAAATATAGGAAAGGGAAAGGCAAAGAAGAAAGCCAAGGTTATCTCCAGGATTGAGAGAGATGAGGCTAATAATAGGGTGATTCACATTGCCACCCCTGTGTCAAACAAGAATAAAGATGAGGTGACTAGAAAATATTATAGTGTACAAACTATTAGCCTAGGACCCACCTCTATGATGTAGGAAGTTGAAGAATTTGAAGGTTCTAGTGTTGATATCTTGAGAAAATTAAAGAAAGAGGTACAAGCTAAGCAGGATTTGAAGAAGGAGAACGATAAACTAAAGAGGTATATGTAGGACTTAATGAAACCCTTGCAATCCATCAGCTCCTCACCATCTGCTGCAAGTTTTCTACCACAAGAAACAATAACTGAGTTGGAGAAGATGAAAACCACTACACATGCCACAACAAGCTAGTTGCAGGGAGTGCAAGCTAAGGGAGATAATGCCATCAAAGACATCCTTTCAACCGGTGGAGATGCTATGAGATCAATGGATTGGTTAAGGAATTTACTAGCTCAGGATAAGGAGGATGTGGATCTCCTATTGCAGAAGACCAAAACCATTATGGAATACATTCAAGAAAAATTGGTAAGTGATGGAATTCATCCTATCCAAAATTGTAGAACCCTGGGAATGGTTTGAAGTTTTGCAAATAAGGAAAAGAATTTTAAGGAAGGTACATAAGCAAGGGAAGCAAATTGAGGACACTCTGACTGGGATCTACAACAAGTGCATTTCTTTCTTTGAAGTTATGATAGGAAGAAAAAGGTTTGTTCCAAAACATCTGAGCTTGGAGCAATTGAGAAAGCGGTGGCGCGATGTATATTCTCCAATCAATGAGTACCCAATCACTGAACATCAATTAGATGATGCAGCCACATACATTGCAGTAATGGATAAATATCAGACCATGAAGGTGGATTGGGATAAAGTTGTAGAGCAGTCAAGAGAGGACATTAAGTCCATTGAAAGGAAGATTAAAGTATTAGCTATGCCACCTATAGCCGACTTGGATAGGATATTTTTGATGGTGAAAGATAGGATGGAGTGACATAAGGACAAGGGGGAGAGCAGTTAATGCAATGCCTCTTCAGAATTTGTGCTTCCCCATTATTTCTCTTCCCCTTCACATCCATTGGACCGAGCTATGTTGGAGATCCCAGGCTGACTTGGATGGAGTACATGCATTTAATGCATACTTTATCTTATTTTGAATTCCTCTTGGTCGACTTGTTTTGGGGGCCAATTGTTTTGTAACCCTATTTGGGCCAACATAGGATGTAATCTCTATAAATAGGGTTAGTGCCTCATTTGAAAGGGCTAGATAGTTTTTATTGGAACGAATTAAGCAGTATAGCAAGAGTTAGAATTAAGAGTTAGTTTCATTTTCAAGCAAGTGCTATAATAGAATACTGGAATTATTGCTACTTTGGGTGATTTAATGCAAGTAAAGACATTATGATTTGCTGCCTTTCTTGTGTTAATTTTATCTGGCATGGTTCGTGTGATTCTATCTTTTGAAATTGCTTAAGTTTATTTGATATATGCTAGGTTTAATGTTAGATGACTTGACAGTGTTTATGGTTTGATGTTTGAAGTGTTTACAACAATCTCCAGTCCATACTTTTTGTAGCTAGCTGACTATTAGTTGCTTTGCAAAGTTAGCCTAGACTTTAATATTCACTGTGCTTAGTTCAATTGTGGATACTTTTTCATTTCAATTGCAATAGGAGTTTTTTGGATGAGTGTTCATGATCTAAAAATCTTTAATGCCTTAGAAGATTGCACTATTTTTATAATATTACAGATTTGTCTAGGTCAAGCAAAAATTAGTTTATGAGGGATTGGTCCATTTCAAGTATTTTATCATTTGCATTGTTAATCTTAGGATTAGAATTAATCTTAGAAATCTCTTCAAAACCCTTATCTCTTTTTCTATTTCTTTGTTCTCTGGGTTAGATTTAGGATTTGAAGTATCACCATATTGTTAGATCTGATAAATTTAAGGATTTCGTATTTGCTTGTAGTAAGGTCCCTTTGTGATTACCAGCATTTTCACATTATCACTGAGTTGTTTATGCATTGTCAAGACCTGACATTAGAGACCTTGGGGTTATCTCTTGAGGCTTGTTGATAGAGATTTACCTTTCAAGAGAGATAGGATATTATATTATATCTGAGTTGTTGTCACGCAAAAAACACCATCAATAGGTTCCATGTTTTATATCATCTAGTGGTACGTCCCCCATTGTTTGGAAGGTTCCTTCAGTTGTTGTGGAAGATGATGATAATGATGAAGACGAGAAAAATGGAAAGGAAGTGTCTCCCCTTTCAACAATCTTTGCAGTATACTCAACAAAACCACTAGTATCTTCTCTATCTTGGGGGTTTGAAGGGAGGAATCTTCCTTGGTTATCTTTTTGCCTCCACATATGGCAGATTTATCTTTGTATGGAAACATCCCTGTACAATGTTAGTATAACTCTAGGTTTTGAAGATGAAATCTATCGATTCTAATGCATAATGAAAAATTTTAACTACGAACATTTAACTATGAAAGCTTGTAAAAAAAATACAGGCCTATGAAGATAGCACCATCCCCAACAATGACACCAAAAATGTAGAGGAAAACTAATGTGTTATGGACATGGTAAATTTTACACAATTCAAGGATGTACCAAGCTGAACAGTCCCATTGACATTGCATGCCTACATTAAATTATCGACCAAGGTGTGTAAACTTGTGATGACACTCCACTATATGTGTCATCATAGGCTTATACTGGCCTAAATTACTTTACTCTAACTTATTCAAACTATTTGACTTGCTAGAATTAAGAGAATTGTAAAAACAGTGAAAGAAGTTACATAACCTAGTGGCTATAGGTACCTACAGCATAAGCTATAGGTTTCTGCTAAAATATGTGAATGCAAAATCAATCTAAAACTATTTAAAATTATAAGACAATCAATCCTAATCTCCAGAGAACTATTTTCTATCTCTTTTCATGAAAAAACACAACTTCTAACCTATCAATAAACCATTTACTTGTAATGCACGTATAAGATAAAGAAAACAAAATTAATGAAAGCATATAAATAACTAAAATATAAATGAAGTGATGAACAATACCTGAGTGGATAGCTCAAAAGACTACTTCACTTAACTAAAAACTAGATCTAATTCAGATTCCCATACATCCATAAGTTATACAATGTCATTCATTATACAACACCAGATATTAGACAGAATCTTTCTTCATATTTTATTCCATAACTTCATTGCAACAACATATCCTTGATCAAATGAAAAACTACTAATTGCTAAAATTTTGTAACAAAATCAACTAACTAATCTATGAGCTCATCACCCGACTTTATACAAAATGGGGACAGTCTTATTCGAACTTTCAACTAACTAACTAAAAACAATCATAAATCTCACTCCTAGATATGAGGAGGTGAAACAATGATTTGACTTATTCTTCTAACTAACTGGAAAAAGAGACCTATTCAGATAAAGACAACTTGCATGTGAAACACATGGATAACTATCCAATATTTAAGAACAGACATCTTCCAGCATTTATTCTTCTATAATGACCATGTTCAACTCCATAGTTCCCTTCACTTGACTAGCTCGAACTCATTAATCTCCTGCTTTGCAACTTGGTACTTGTTATAAATACTCCTTCCTTTCCACTGTGTGTTAAGCTGCAAAAGATTTTAGCCCATCCAACACACACACACACACACACACACACACACACACACACACACACACACACACACACACACACACACACACACACACACACACACACACACACACACACACACATATATCTAACTAACATAATCAAATCATAGCATCCATTCACATACATATATATTCATATTTAATCCATGCAATTATATGAATAATTCACCATATTTCATTTTCACAAAATGGGTTCAAGGTAGCAAGGAATGCATAATAGGATAACATACTATGGAGATATTGTCTGAGAGATACTTCAAAAACATAAGTAGAGTGTCTTAAAAGTATATAGAAAGAAATAAAAAGATGTTAATAACCAGACTCATCACCCACCTTCAAGAGGCATCATTTTTTTGCTACAACAGCTCCCAAATATCTTCCTCGTAATCAAAAAGTGTTTTCCATGTGCACATTCAGTTAAAAAAAAATTAAAAGTATGAAAAGCAATACAAGATACAAAATTGATTCATCCACATCAACATTTATGCCACCAATTTTCATGTTGAGGAGAGAATAATATCTTTTGCAATACTTTAACAAAAGCCTAATTTTCACTATCCAATCTATGCATTGTTTCTCTTTTGTCCATTATTCACCATATTCATCATCACCTTCACACATATAAGCTTACTCAGTAAAATTTTCCAACCAAGTGTTGTATTCCTCCTCAATGGGTCATTTTGCATCCAATAGTTTATGCACTTTTACACTATGTTGAGTATATCTAGCATCAATTAATGCTCTGGCCTCTTTGATAAAAATGTTTATTGTCATTTCAATCCCCACCATAACATCAATATTGGGATTCAGTGAGGTATAATCAAATACCTTCAATATCATCTTAGCTTGTGTGAGAAGATATCCCAAATCATTCCTCCATTTATCAAACTCCTTCAACTCACCTTTGTAATTTAATATCATAGGCATATCCAACTCCTCCATTTCTAGAATACTTTCAGTTTGTTCTAGAGTTTCATTCCCAGCTTTTCATGAAAATTTGTTATCTCATTTACCAAGTCAATAGCTTGTAATATTTTAGGGACAGTTGTAGGTGCTTTAGGATCCTCTCGCATCTTAGGCATCATTTCTCTTCTAGTACTCCATTTTCTCTATTCATTCTTGAAGGCTTCTTGAACTTGCAAATAATTTATGTTTGCTTCATGGATGTTCCTATAAGCATCGCACACATCATCAGCTTTGTTTATCAGCTTTGTGACCCTATGTTTTAGCACATGCTCAAAAATGTCATTCACCACCATAATAGTTTCAAACTTGGCCTTCTTGACATTTTCCTTCTCCATCTTTAATTGATTTTTTAAATCATAAATCCTTAAGGCCAAGGTCTCCCTGTCTTGCATGGAAAAGTCTAAAGAAGAGGAGTATGGAAAAGACAATGTCCTCCCTGAATAGCTATCCTGAACAATGGCTCTCATCTTGTTTATTTCATCCAAGGCCATATTATACTCCTTCACCAAGGAATCATACTTCTAAGAAATTTGTGGTGTGTCTACACTGAGCATTGCAGCATGAGTGGTTAACTTAGCCGCTTGGACAAGAGTTATATATGTGGCTCTCTTCACCACCAAGGAACCCAAGACCTCTTCAATAGGCCTATCAACCTCATGCTTTCCAATATTGGGTGCCATGGACCAAATTGCAAGATTATGCAATTTTGGACTATATCCAGATCCAAACACCTTATTTTTAAAATGCTCCTCAGATATAGAAGCCTAAGGGTCTCTTCTTATTTCGTCAAGTGCAATAGTTGAGGTAATGGTGCATCCTAGTGGTAACATCATTCCACTATTTTGTGACAATTTTCCTAGCCTCAGCAAGAGTGATAGATGCAATCTCAACCATAATCTTTTCTTCCTCTACCCTCTCAGCCTCTTCTTGTTGAGAAGGATCAACATTAGCCCTTTCTTGTTCAATCCTTTCCTTTATTTCTTCACTTCTCTGCTGAACCATAAAGTCCTTGAATTCCTTATATTGCACAAACTCATCATCTGTGAGAAACTCATTACAATCCTTAATCTTGGGATAATCATCAGTCTTTTCATCATAATGCCATTGGACAATTTTATCTTGGGGAACTTCTAAATCAAGAGTATCTTCAATATTAGGGGGGGGAATTTCTTTTCCACCTCCTCATCACCAGGCACATGGTCTACCATTTGTTCCTTCTCAATTAATTGGACATCTTCTTCTTTCACATCTGCAAGCTTCTTTAGAATATCCATAGCATGAGGTTGTTGTTCTAAGAGAGCTTGTGCTCTCTTAGCAGCCTCTTTTACCTTTGCCTTGAAATCACCATTCTGGTAATCCCTTAGCTTTGCAAAATCTCTTTCAAAAGTATTTTCAATTACATCATAGGGACTCACATAGAAATAATTCCTCTTCATAATGCTATCTTCAATTTCCATTATGGATGTCCATTCCCTCTTTCTAGATATAACAGCCTCATCACTAGTCAAATTTCTCAACATATCATTTGTGTACAAGAAATGGTGATAGATCCCTGATAATTTTTTCTCCCTTCTGTTTGCATGCACAAAACCTTTCAGGTCAAAAATCCTAGCCTCGTCAATAGGTAACTTGAGGTTATTCACCATGATTCCAAGTTTTTCATACCCTTCAAGGGCAATAACTTTAAAGTAAGCAAAAGAACATTGGGAATTTACCACAGTACCCTTCCTAGGCTTTCTAAACAATTCAAGATCCATAAAATCAATCTGCCACATCAACTCCATAAATTCCAATCAGTTAGAGACATACAAGGGAAAGTTGTGTGGTGCCACCTTGGCTCCATAAGCCTTGATCAGAGTATACTCTAAGTGCAAAAACCAATATGCCCAATTATGTTGTTTATGTGACCCTACCATCTCCTTTGGGTGCATGATGTTTATGATTGCAGGTGAAATCCTATGAATAGGTGCCACACCCAAACTCTCCAGGATACCAAACCTGATTACATTATTAAACACCAAATAGTTGGAATTGGAACAATCCTGGTCCCCAATATGTGTCCAAATTTGGACTAGGAAAACATTATTCTCATTGTCCCTCACTCTCAATTTTAGCTTTCCTTTCTAGTTCTAATCACCCTCAAATAAAATCATTTGCATTAATAGAGAATAATGTGGGAAATGTAGAGGGAGAACCTCCTTCTTTAGATTGATGAAATACTTATGCATTTGTTCTACAACATAAGAAGCATAATCAAAACCAGTGTTCTGATTGTGACCCTGTATATCCGTTGCCATCACCAATAAATCAAGAGTAATCCTAGCCTCAAAATTACAAGCTAGAACTTGATTCAAGCAATAATATGTGTTTTTGAAAGTCAACAAATTCTTCACATTTAAAGGGCTTTATATCTTTAGGGCCAAATCTTTCCTTGCTCTTTCTATGTCGTACCAGGAATCTATTTCTGAAGGAAAAAAATTTTTGCTCATACTCACCATATAGTCCCACATGCTTGATGTTAATAGTGTAATTTGGATTCAACCCAAATATCTCCACAATCTTTTCCCTTGTCACCTCGAGGACTATATTGTCATTCTCACTCTTGATTTTTCTATATGTAGGATCATAATGCTTGCCTAATTCTATCATCACATCCACCTCAACAAACACATTAGGTACCACTAGGTTCCCAAGGTTAAGCCCCCATAGGTAACATGTCGGCTTCTTAGAAATCCTTCTATTAAAAGCATACAAGAATAACTGCCATCCACTCTGAGGCTGGGCCAATTCTCCAATTTCACCAGTATTGTCAATTAATCTGCTCGTCATAGGAACTTGGCCCATAGGTCTCTTGCCAATTCATGACCCACCCTCATTTACTTCTCCAGAGGCACCTTCCATCAATCTCTCCCAATTTTTCTTTGCACTTCTTGGCCTTGTGGATGTTGCAGGGGTATTTGGCGTAGGGTTAGATGTTGCAGGTGGCTCTAGTATAACCGCGGATGAAACATCTTGGGTCTTAAGCCTTTTAACTCTTTTCTTCTTTGATTTTCTCTTTGGCCTAATGCTTGACTCACTAGGCTCTGGTTCACTCATATTTGCAGTGTGGCAAGACTAGGGTTTATAGTTTTATTAATCGAAAAGACCTACCTAGTTTTAAATCCCAAGACACAATTTGCAGAATAAAACACTCCCAAGCCTTACATTAATTTTATCACCCCAACTAAGGACACTCAATGAGTAAATTGTAAGCAAGTTATCTCTCAAATTCCCTACTATTTTTCAGACTACCACAATTTAGTATACTTAACAGGAAGAGATACAACAATTTACTTACCTAGGTGAACAACTGATACTAATGTTGTTGTAATTGCTTGTTGGAGTTCTCCACACTGTTTCTTCAACTTTTGGCTTTCTTCTCTGCTCTTAAGTAGTTCCAAATATGTAGGAAACAAGCCAATCACCTTCTTTATGGCCAGGAAATGGAATGTAATGCCATTAATGTTTGATAGAAAGCTCGTGTGAGAAAACTAATGCTTAGTCATTCATGTTTAAAACCTAGTCATTGATCATCTCGCTTTAAAACCACATCAACTATTGTCCTTTGATCTTGCTACTTTATTCTGTACTTTAAACGATGTCCTTAGGATGCTGCCACATTATCTTTCATCTGGAAACCATCACTCATCACTGGTACATTTCACCCTTCGCAAGTCCTAACAGAGATGTGAGCATCCATGCAATGAGATCTCATCCATTGAATTTAAGGCCCACCCTCAATCACATTCATTTCCCTTCGTGTATCGCTAATTCATGATTTAAATTATTGACGACATCAGAAATGGGAGATAAGGAAATGGAACAAGATTAAGACACGTACACCTATTTGAAAATCAAAGGAACGAGAGACATCACTCATAAGAGAAATTCAAATCAACAAAAGAAAGTTTGAACAAATGACTCCATCACTCATCGATATTTTGAAAATCAAATCTTGGAACGAATCCACGATGAGCGATGGAAAGTGATGCAAAGAGTACAAAGGGTCATCACGCATCACCAATTTACAACACAAGACTCTCAAGAAATTAGCGATAAAAAGGAAGCCAGTGATAACACACAGAACACATATATCATGCATTGCTAATACAACACTCAAGATTCATAAGGTCCCATCCATGATACATGATGCAAAAGAAATATGATTCATCACACATCTCTAATGTAAATTTGCATTCATAAAGCTATCCGCAATGAGCGATGAACAAAAATGGTAGATAGGACTTAAGTGGGACAATTTGGAACGTGCTCGTAAGTTGTATTAAGAAAGTGGACCACATAGGACGATGAATGAAAAGGCCTCAAAGGACTTAAACCATATTATTTCAAAGGATGTAAAGGCCAAATAAGGTCAATCTCTCAACTTTAAAAATAAAAGTATTTCTCACCTATGCACAAAGGGTCAATAATTTCACAGGCTTCAATGGCTCAAGATGTTTTAACATGACCGAGGATGGGAAATAGAAGTTTAATGATGAATTAGAGCTTTGGAAAGTGTTATCCTTGAATTCAATGTGCTCAATTAGAGGGATAACCCCTATGAAACTTATCTATTTTGTAGCCCACATACTCTAAGCACATAAAACGAGGCAAATTGCATTAGTCCTCATGCATGGTCCCCATCCTCAAAAATTCATTATGAGCATTAACCTTTGTTAGTTTTTCAAAATTCACATTTTAAACCAAGTTGTGAAAATTCAGTTTTGGGAGTTAGAAATTTTTCTGCACATGTAGTAGCATTGATTTTTAGCGCTTTTACATATTTCATGTAGGAGCTCTATTTTTCACCGCTCTTACATATTTCATGCCTTATTCACTTTCTGGCACATGTAGGAGCGGGGTTTTTTAGTGCTTTTACATCTCAAACCACAAGTCACATGTAGGAGCTCTATTTTTCACCGCTCTTACATATTTCATGCCTTAGTCATTTTCTAGCACATATAGGAATGAGGTTTTTTAGCGCTTCTGCATCTCAAACCACAAGTCAATGCGAAAGCTCTGTTTTTCACTGCTCTTACATATTTCATGCCTTAGTAATTTTTTGGAACATGTATGAGCGGGATTTTTTAGTGCTTCCACATATCAAACCACAAGTCACATGTAGAAGCTCTATTTTTCATCGCTCTTACATATTTCATGTAGGAGCTTTGTTTTTCATTGATTTTACATATGACATGTTTAAGCATTGTTTTTTAGCGCTTTTACACAAAATGCAGTTTCCTCCAACTATAAGAGCGCTGATTTTTAGCGCCCTTGCCCAAATTTTTGAAAATTTTACTAACACCCAGAAACTTCCAAAAATGTGTTCTAAGCTCCGTTTCGCTCAATATTTCTCACTCCATTGCTCACATCCATTTGCTAGTTTGTTCACTTCCACTCCGTTCTTCATCATCATCACTTTCAAGCTTCCCAAACCAATGAAATTGCTCAAATTTACATCCAATATGCAATACCCAATGATTAAACCTCAGTTTTTCCTACCTTTGCATTAGAATTGTTAAAGCCTACTCTTGCATACATTCTAATCTCTTGTGCCCAAATTCTAGAGTAGTTTTGATCAAGTTCTTGCCTATCACCAAGCAAGAAGGCTTTGAAGTACAACCAAGAAAGTTCTTCCCATTTTTCATTTTTTCGAAGAAGTGATCATCAATGGTTCGAGAAGAATTTAAAGACAAAGCTTTCTCATAATTTCAATTAACAAAATGATGGATTTCCAGGTTATTCTAGATTTGGAAGGCAACGGAAAGCCTCAAATATCATCAAAGGATTCAATCCCAAGAATCCTCTCCATCTCCAAAGTACACTCCAATGCCAGACAGTGATGAAGTGCACATCATCATGAAGTTTTCATGGAGAAAAAAGTTGAAGAAGGCTAAATTTTGCCTTATATTAGATTTCCTAGTTTTAACATTTTTCATGATTTATGTAAATAAGTTTCAAAATTTTGCATGTCACTTCAAAAATTTAATTACATGTAAGAACAAAGATGTTTTCCTATATTCATGAACATTTTTGAATAAGTCAACTAATTAAGTAGGATTTTCCTAGATTTGCTCTCCTCTCCCATCTATAAATAAGAGAGGATTCTATTGTAATGGTTACCTTTTATCTTTTGCAACGAAGTGCTGCCCATTTGAGAAGAAAATACATGAAACTTTTTGTTCATCTTTGTGAATCTGAATTTGATCAATAAAGAAGTGAAGTTGCATACCAAACTTTGTTTTGGGAACAAATTATCTTATGGCTTGATCAAACTGGTAGTGATTAGCAACTGAGATTTGAATGGATTTGAGTAAATCCATGTAAACTTTGAGTTACACTCTTTACTTGAATTTGTGATATTGATTGAATACTATTGGTGAATTCTCTACAAGTCATTGTGCTTGTATTTATTCATGTTGTCCGTGGATCTATCGTGAAGTATCTAGAAGACTTTGTGCTTCTAATACATGTTGATAACATATCTTTAGGGATTCATTGTTGGAAGCTATGAAATGACTTTGTGCCTTTGTGATATTTTCTTATTTTTTCATTTATCGTTGTCATGTTGGTATTCCTAGGCTTTGCTTTGACAAGATAGGAATATTGGAATTACTACTTGTGTTTTTAGTTTGAAGTTGTATCAAATTAGGAACTTAAAATAATGAAGCATTGTAAAACATATTCTCTAAAAAAAAGAGAATTATGAATGTGACACACCCCCATATCTTAATTGTAGTGTACATTAATGTGATACTTAATTAGTTTTACTTAGTTTCAATAAGCAATAAGAAAGGAGTCTCCCCTTTTTTAGAGGAGAGATTGTATCTCACATAGCTATGGTTGGAATTAGGTTTTGTAATATGTTATAAGGGATTACATTTTCACCCAACAATTTTTTGGTGACTTCGTTGGGGACATGATACACATTTGAAAGCCTCATGCTTTCGTTTGAAGAATACTCATGTCCCTTTTCATTGTAATTTATTTTCTTATAAGTTTTTCAAGATTTCACCAAGGACATATAAATAGCTACTCAAGGTCCTTGGGGAAATGCTTTTGGTCTGTTGAGTCTAGCTCTACCCCTACATGCTCTTCCTAAAGGCTCACAGAAGAACTTTCCCAAGTTTTTTGGTGATGGACAACAACAGCCTGACAAGCATGTTGTTGCTTTCTACATCGCTTGTGGAGTTCATGGCATTGAACACGAAGATGTATCTGTAAGGCTGCTTGTGGAGACTCTCCAAGGCATCATTGCAGATTGCTTTTTTCATCTAGCTTCACGTACCATCACAAATTGGGCAACTCTCATAGCCAAGTTTGAAGAAAGGTTCAAACCTTCTGAAGACACTCATGCTTTGTTGGCTCAGCTCACCCAATTGAAGAAGGAATCTCACATGCCTATGCGTGAGTTCATTACTCACTTGAACAAGTTGACATGAAGAATTCCAATTGTTTCTCAACCTACAACTGTGAATTTGAAATGTTTCTTTGTAAATGCTCAAGTTCTCGAGGTTGGTTTCCTATTAAGAAGAGCAACCCCGGCTACTCTTGCAGTTGTGCAGACCTTAGCGATAGAAATTGAAGATGATCTCATTCTTGTTGGGAAAATAAAAATTGAATCAAATGAATTTGAAGAAATCCCTTCTTTGGAGTTATTTTCTTCCATCACAAGGATGGATCCTATGGTGCAAAGGTTGGAAAATGAGCTACTTGTCCTCAAAAAGTAGCTAGCTCAAGGCATGTTTTTTGTGCCTCACAAAGACGTACCAAGGAGGTCACTTTCAAATTATGCTCATAATTTTGCTATTGGGAATCAACACAAGTTATCTTCACCTTTGAAGAGGATTTCTCTTGAGGTACCATTAGTAAAAGAAGTAGTGAAGCATCCTAACTCCAATCCAAGTGATCTCGCTATTCTCTTCCAGGAAAAGGAAGTGGGCATAGCTGGCGAGTCCCAATTCTAGTTTATGTAGTCTCAGAAAGCCATTTGATGAAAAGAAAAAGGATGAAAGTCATTTTTTTGAAGTTCAAGTGAATGAAGACAATCTTGTCTTGAGATCTAAAAAGATGGACATGCACGAAGGTCTCAGTCAAGTTGAAAAGAATGCATCTATGTTTCAAGGTCATGAACTTGAACATGTGTTGCATAAAAGAACTCCCAAAGGCATGATGAGGACCTTCTTATAAATAATTCAAATTTTCCCAAGTTTGAAGATGGCGAACAACATATTGAGATATGAAATGCAGTCATGTCTTCATCTAAATCACATGAAGGAGATCATTCTGATCAGCATGAGGTTTCCATGGTTGATGAATTAGTTGTTCAAGTAGTAGCTCGTAAGAAGCATTCAATCTTTGATGGATCGAGGGGATGTCCCATAAGACATCTTACTTGGTTGGAGGCCAATGGGAAGAAAGAGGTTCCACTTGTACCTAAGCGTGAAGATAAACTTGGGGATGTAGCTAAAGATGTATTTGTAGATGCACAGGAGCAGTCTAAATTCAATGATTCATTTTGGAGGAGTAGTATATTTGATATATTTTTAGAGGTAGCTAAACCTGTTCATCTCTTTCAAGAAGCAATGCCTCAACTTCATTTACATGTAGCTACTAATGATCATGGAAGGCATTGCAAGTTGTTGAAGAAAGGAAGCTATTTTGTTGAACTTGTGAACAGTTTCATTTGAGAAGGTCTCATTGATGGCTAGTTTTAATTAGGTAGGTTTTTACCTTTTCAATAAGTGCATTTGCATAAGTTTGCATCTTCTTTTCATAGATTTGCTTTGTGTCAATCATTCTCGACTATGTTTCCTAATGGATCGGTAAAGGAACTTGGAGTCTGGAGTTATTCTACCTCCATTTGTTTCAAAGAATGATTGACAGAAGCTCCCCAGCTAGAGCTAGTTGTTATCCTCAAATTCAGTGCACTCAATTCGAGGGATAACCCCTTCAAAACTTGTCTATTTTGTAGCCCACATACTCTAATCATGTAAAATGAGGAAATTTCCATTGGTTGTCATGCATGGTCCCCCATCCTCAAAAATTCATTCTGAGCATTAACCTTTGTTAGTTCGTCAAAATTCGCATTTTAAACCAAGCTATGAAAATTCAATTTTGGGAGTTAGAAAATTTTCTGCACATGTAGGAGCATTGATTTTTAGCACTTTTACATATTTCATGTAGGAGCTCTATTTTTCATCGCTCTTACATATTTCATGCCTTAGTCATTTTTTGGCACATGTAGGAGTGAGGTTTTTAGCGCTTCTATATCTCAAACCACAAGTCACATGTAGGAGATTTGTTTTTCACCACTCTTACATATTTCATGCCTTAGTCATTTTTTGGCACATGTAGGAGCAAGGTTTTTTAGCGCTTCTACATCTCAAACCACAAGTCACATGCAGAAGCTATTTTTTTCACCGCTCTTACATATTTCATGCCTTAGTCATTTTCTAGCACATGTAGGAGTGAGGTCTTTTAGTGCTTCTACATCTCAAACCACAAGTCACATGCAAAAGCTTTTTTTTTCACCGCTCTTACATATTTCATGCCTTAGTCATTTTTTGGCACATGTAGGAGCAAGGTTTTTAGCGCTTCTACATCTCAAACCACAAGTCACATGCAGAAGCTTTGTTTTTCACCAATCTTACATATTTCATGTAGGAGCTCTATTTTTCACTGCTTTTACATATGACATGTTGAAGTGTTTTTTTTTAGCACTTTTACACAAAATGCAATTTCCTCCAACTCTAAGAGTGCTGATTTTTAGCACCCTTGCACAAATTTTTGAAAATTTTACTAACACCCAGAAACTTCCAAAAATGTGTTCTAAGCTCCATTTCATCTATTTCACTTGATTTTTCTTGCTCCATTGCTTGCATCCATTTGCTAGTTTGCTCACTTTTTGCTCACTTCCACTCTGTTCTCTGCCATCATCACATTCAAGCTTCCCAAACCCATGAAATTGCTTAGATTTACATCCAATATGTAGTGTCTTGAAATTTTGAGTAATTACATTTAAAGTGCAATACCCCATGATAAAACCTCAATTTTTCCTACCTTTGCATCAAAATTGTTAAAGCCTACTCTTGCATACATTCTAATCTCTTGTGCCCAGATTCCAAAGCAGTTTTGATCAAGTTCTTGCCTATCACCAAGCAAGAAGGCTTTGAAGTACAACCAGAAAGTTCTTCCCATGTTTCTATTTTTCAAAAAAGTGATCATCAATGGTTCAAGAAGAATTTAAAGATGAAGCTTTCTCATAGTTTCAATGAACAAAATGATGGATTTCTAGGTTATTCTAGATTTGGAAGGCAACAGAAAGCCTCAAATCTCATCAAAGGATTCAATCTCAAGAATCTTCATCATCTCCAAAGTACACTCCAATTCTAGACAATGATGAAGTGCACATCATCATGAATTTTTCATGGAGAAAGATGTTGAAGAAGGCTAAATTTTGCCTTAGATTATATTTCCTAGTTTTAGCATTTTTCATGCTTTATGTAAATAAGTTTCGACATTTTACATGTCATTTCAAAAAATGTAATTACATGTAAGAACATAGATTTTTTCCTATATTTATGGACAACATTTTTGAATAAGTCAACTAATTAGGTAGGATTTTCCTAGATTTGCTCTTTTGATTTTCCTAGAGTTTCTCTCCTCTCCCATCTATAAATAAGAGAGGATTCTATTGTAATGGTTACCTTTTATCTTTTGCAACGAAGTGTTGCCCATTTGAGAAGAAAATACATGAAACTTTGTGTTCATCTTTTTGAATCTGAATTTGATCAATAAAGAAGTGAAGTTGCATACAAAACTTTGTTTTGGGAACAAATTATCTTATAGCTTTATTGAATTGGTAGTGATTAGTAACTGAGATCTAAAGGGATTTGAGTAGATCTATGTAAACTTTGAGTTACACTCTTTACTTTAGTTTGTGATATTGATTGAATACTATTGGTGAATTCTCTACAAGACTTTGTGCTTGTATTTATTCATGCTATTTGTGGATCTATCATGAAGTATGTAGAAGACTTTGTGCTTCTAATACATGTTGGTTACATATCTTCAAGGATTCATTATTGGAAGCTACGAAATGACTTTGTGCCTTCGTGAGCTTTTCTTATTTTATCATTTATCATTATCATGTTGGTAATCCTATGCTTTTTTGTGACAAGATAGGAATATTGGAATTACTACTTTTTTTTTAGTTTGAAGTTGTATCGAATCAAGAACTTAAAATCATGAAGCATTGTAAAACATATTCTCTGAAAAAAGAGAGAATTATGAATGTGACACACCCCCATATCTTAATTGTAATGTACATTATTGTGAATACTTAATTAGTTTTACTTAGTTTCAATAAGCAATAAGAATGGTGTTTGGACCCTTTCTGAGAAGAGAGATTGTATCTCACACAGTTGTGGCTGAAATCAGGTTTTGTAATCTGTTAAAAAGGATTACATAATTTTCACCCAACAGTAAGGACGCAAGCTTGAGGGTTAATTAGGAAGGATCTCAGGTAACATAAAACCCTAAAATAGTGACGGTAAACAAAACCCTAAGCCCAGGGAGATGGATTTAGCCAAAAAATTGCAGGATGAGAAATGGAACCAAAACAATATTCATGGGTTACATCACCTTTCAAGACAAATATTTGGCAATGATCTTGTATGACACATTGAGCAAAGTGATTGGAATTTAGTTGCAAATATCATCTAAATATCTAGCCTTAGGTATGAACTTTAAAATAATTCCTTTATTAATGACTTTACCTAAGGACTTGCAATGGAAAGCTTCTAAATAAAATTTATGTACATCCTCACTAACACAATCCCAAAGGGCCTTGTAGAACTCATAATGGAAGTCATCAAATCTAGCAACCTTGTCACCAACCATCATGTGAATAGCCTCCTTGAGATTAGTAATTGAGAGAAAATGATCATAAAAGGTTTATTTTAAGGAGGAAATCGAAGAAGGAAAAAAATGGAGGCATTATTAGATGGCATGGTCCCATTTAGGAGAGTTTTCTTGGGTTGTGAAAACTTGTTAATAATGTTTCATAAAATCCTAGATAATATCTACAAACTCTTTAATAATAGCTTGATTTTCTTTGATCTAATTGATACCATGAGAGGTATGATAAGCTTTGAGACCTTAAAACCTCTTCAAAATATCTATCTCCCACTTAAATTCAATGTAGTTTATCCTTGATTTGAGTGCCTTTGGTAGAGTGGTTATTTGTAATTAGATTTTAATTTATCAACTCTACCACTGGGTGGGTGCACAAATATGTGGGGCCAAAAAGTGGCCACTCCACTTTTCCATCTCAAAATAGTGAAAATACAAGCATGTTATATATTAAAACGCACTCTTGTTGTGGGTTGGTAGTGATCAAGCCTAGGCTCAGTCATTACCAAGCCAAAATGCAAGCACATTATAGTTTGAATTTCAAAAATTGCACATTTTTTAATGCATTTCCAAAATGCAAGTGTGTTATTAATGCACTCGCGTTTTGTGAATGCATTGATAAAACATGAGTGTGTTATAATGTACTTTTATTTTGGTCTGCATTGAAAAATTTCTTCCCTTCTTTTTCTCTTTCTTCAAGGAAACTATATACATGAAATTTACTTTCTTATACTTTAAGTTATATTTCAACATATAAAGTTTCAAGATGTTTGAGAGTGGTTTTAGATCTCCAAGAGTTATAATGCAAATTCTAGTTTTTGGAAGATCTTATAATTTTTCAAACAGCCAAATTTTAGTAAGCAAGAGGTCAAATTCTAGTAATCAAAAGTTGTATCATCTTTCTCTCTCTATCTCACTCATTATTTATCCCTTATGCTCTAGACCTCTCTCACACACTCTCTACTTCCCTCTATACTTCTATCTATCTCACCTCTCTCTATCCTCCCCTCTCTCTCTCAACACTATACTTAAACCCTAAACTTTCAACCCTCAATCCTAAACACAATACCCTCAACCTTATACCCAATATTCTAAACCATAATCCCTATACCCTATACACTTAACCCTATACCCTCAACCTTGAACATTATCCCTCAACCCTATACTTAAACTCTAAACCATAAATTAAACCTTGTACTCTAAACCCTAAACCCTAAACCCTTAATCCTAAACCCAATACCCTCAACCCTATACCCAATCTTCTAAACCCTAATCCATATACCCTATACACTTATCCCTATACTATCAACCCTCAACCCTATACTTTAAAACCTAAACCCTACACCCTCAACCCTCATCTATATTCCCTATACACTCAACCTTATACCCTAAACCCTAAACATTATCACTCACCTCTATACCCTCAACCCTATACTTAAACCATAAACCCTATACTCTTAACCCTTAAACCTATCCCTTATACCATCAACCCTATACCCAATATCATAAACCCTAATCCCTGTACCCTATACACTTAACCTTGACCCTCAACCTTGAACATTATCCCTCAATTTTAAACCTACAAACCTCAACCTTATACTTAAACCCTAAACCCTAAACCCAATACCCTATACCCTATACCCTATACCCTATACCCAATATCCTAAACCCTAATCCATATACCCTATACACTTAATCCTATACCCTCAACCTTAAACACTATCCCTCAACCCTCATCCCTATACCCTATACACTCAACCTTATAACCTAAACCCTAAACATTATCCCTCAACCCTAAACTTAAACCCTAAACCCTAAATTCAACCTTGTACTCTAAACCCTAAACCCTAAAACCTTAATCCTAAACCTAATACCCTCAACCCTATACCCAATATTTTTAAACCATAATCCCTATACACTATACACTTAACCATATACCCTCAACCCTATACCTTAAACACTAAACCTTAGACCCTCAACCCTCATCCCTATACCCTATACCCTCAACCTTATACCATAAATCCTAAACATTATCCCTCAAATTTATATCCTTAATCTTATACATAAACCATAAATCCTACACTCTCAACTCTTAACCCTATACCTTATACCATCAACCCTATACCCTAAACCCTATACCGAATATCCTAAACCCTAATCCCTATACCCTCAACCCTCAACCTTGTACCTTAAACCCTAAACCCTACACCCTTAATTATCATCCATATACCCTATACCCTCAACCTTATACCCTAAACCCTAAACATTATCCCTCAACCCTATACTTAAATGCTAAACCCTACACTCTCAACCCTTAACCCTATACCTTATACCCTAAATCCTACACCCTAAACCCTATACCCAATATCCTAAACCCTGATCCCTATACCCTATACACTTAATCTTATACCCTCAACCCTAAACAATGTCCCTCAACCTTCAACCCTCAACCCTAAACCTTATACTTGAACCTTAAACCCTACATTCAACCTTGAATCCTAAACCCTAAACCCTCATCCCTATATTGTATACCCTCAACCTTATACCCAATATCCTAAACACTAATCCCTATACCCTATAAACTTAACCCTATAACCTCAACCCTATACCTTAAACACTAAACCCTACACCCTCAACTCTCATAGGGGGGAGAGAAAGAGGGGGGAAGGAGGGAGGAAGGGAGAAAGAGAGGGAAGGAGAGAGTGAGAGAGAAAGAAGGGGAGGGAGGGAGGTACAAAGGGGGGGGGAGAGAGAGAGAGAGAGAGAGAGAGAGAGAGAGAGAGAGAGAGAGAATGGTGAGATAGAGAGGAGGGAGTGAAAGAGGGGGAGGGAGGGATGGGGGAGACACACACACACAAAGAGAGTGATGGAGGGAGAGATAGGTAGAGAGATGGAAAGGGAAGATAAAGATAAGTAGAGAGGGAAAGAGAGGTAGAGAGAGAGGAGAGGTAGAGAGTAGATAAGGAAGGAGAGAGGGAGGGAGAGGTATGTGACAAGTTGTCATTAGGTCCTAACACTTTAGTGAATAAACACATCAATATATCGATTGGGCAGTGTCCAACGGCTATATGCAATAGAAGACATTTCAACTTCTCTCTCTCAGGTTTCCTAAACACTAACCAACTAAATAAAAGTTCTAAGCTAGAGGGCCTCTAATATTGAAAGCAACGAATCATCTATCTAGAAAGTGGAAAATAATTCAAACTAGAAAATAGAAAACAATAAATCCGAAAAGCACCACCACTAAACTAGAAAGCATGGAAATGATTAAACTAAAGAATGCATAAATTGTTGAAGTAAAACATGTAAAGAAATTAGGAAACATTTATCTAATGCAAAAGATAACAATTCCACTACTAACATAAAATAGTTTAATAGGATCAACTGCAGAAAGATGTTCAAATGTTAAGTTCAAGAACTACGGACTTAGCTACAACCTGTAGGCTTGACTCTAACAACATAACATATACTCATGAAGATGAATTGCAATTTCAATTGTTATCTATTAAAATAAAATATAGAATAAGAAGTAGAGTACTTATCTAACTATATATATCCCTCGAGTGGCTAGCTCTAGGGTGTGTCTACAACTATCTCGGATCACATGCACTGGAAATCTCTAAGTTACTCCATTCCAAAGACTTCATTCACATCGCTCAGTAATTCAAAGAGTGGTGGGAAAAGTCATTTTTATTCATATGGTAGTTTTTACTCAAAAGACATATTGGCAGCATAACGATAATCTTCTTCCATTCATCATTTGCAACAGTTACATATTTATATGAAAATGACTAACAAAATCCTACTTTCCAGTTGATAGAGTCTTTTCTAACATATTTTCAATAACTGATGGACTTTAAATCCCATGACGTACAATATTAAAGAGGCTCATACGAGCCATAAAGTTTTTGAAACTAAAAAATAATAGACTATCAAGAATCGGCCCAAAACGTGTGCTCCTGAAATTTTGGCGCCCACTCGCTTGTTCTCAAAAGTATCAAGATGTGCATTCATTTCCCTTTTGACTAGAATGGTGATTGGGAGTGGAGTTGACCTGCGAAATTCTCCAAGACTAAACCATTAAATCAGCATAAGTAAGCTTAATTTTCCTAACTTCAAGTAAAGTTTGCACGCTTATTCATAAAAAGAGAGCAATTATTTTTCCTAAAGGTAATCAATTGGTAGGGTGATTTGGGCTAAAAGGTTTAGATTTGCATATTGATTCCATTATGTTGATGAGGTTACTTTTACCTCATCATTTCCTCCCCTTCCTAAGTCCAAGCAGGTCCTCCTGCTCTCTGGTGTGTCCCCTGTCCTTCATTCCTCCTATTCATCACCTCATACTTGGCACTGAGATCATATACACCATCTTCCTTTGTGTCCAATGTCTCTGGGTTCCTCAAGAATCCCTGATGAAAAGTGACCCTTTGTTTCCACCTATCAAAACTATCCTCACTTTGGTCTAGATTGGTGTATACTGAAGGAGGTGGTGAAAGAAGCACAAGGGGTCTATACCTCATAACAATCCAATTAATCTTCAATTCTTCAAGAATTTTGGCCAAAGCTACTACTCTTCTGTATGACCATCTAATATTAAGGGGTGAAATTATTTCCCTTTTCTTGAGATGCATAGGAAGAGGGGTATACCGCTCTTCACATGCATTCCATGTTGGTTCTATTAATTGTGGCCCTTGTTCCTGAAAATGATCATGACACAGCCAGAGGTTATTATTGTATTTGACCTATACTTCCTTTTTAAGTCTGGCACCTAGAAATTGTGCCTTGAAAGAGAAAGGCTTTCTATGAGGATACCTCATTTGCAACCCCACAGTATTTTTTTCCTATGCATATTCTCTTGATCTATCTTGCCAATGAAGTTGATTTTTCATGGTGGACAAGAATGATCTCAATTCTACTTCTCCCACAAAGAATTTAATAAAGAAATATATATATCTTTCTAGGAGAAAATTATGAACAAAGAACTCACACAACAAATTTTGTTGTTTAGGGAGTGACTCAACAAATATTTTTACAAATTCCTTGTCATCAGGATCATGTGGCTGGTTTTGGCAAATTCTTTGCAATTTCCTTCTTAAAATTTTTTCATTGAGAAACATGGAGTATAGCCTAGATGGTCTTCTATAGGCTAATAGTAATTCACCAGTTTCATAGGCATCCTATTTACCCTATATTCCTGATGAAAATATTCTTTTAACATTACCAATTCTCTCTTTAACCTATTATTCTCAAATTTCACATCCCTTAAGAGATAGCAATGCTCTATCCATTTCATTAATATTGGAGGAATGCATACCTGGAACCAATCTATAACAATAGGTTCAGTTTGTGTCCCTTTTGATTCCATGACTGGTTGAGTGTCACTCTCCTGCAGATTTTGTTCTACCTCCACAATTTTACTCATAGAAGCATTTAATTCAATTTCATGTCTATTCTTTTCTTCTTCAAAAGCACTAAATAATTGCATAAAATTACTTTTCAAATCTTGAATACACTTATCTTTATCACACAGAGTGGCCTGATATTGCTTACACTGTTGATTCCATTGTTGAATTTGGTATTGCAACTATTCAATAAGCTTGTCTTTTTCCTCAATTTGTGTTATCAATTTGGCAATTTCCTGGTCTCTTTTATGTACAATGGTAGTTTTCACCTCAATCTCTTCTTTTAGTTGGTTAATTTGTGCTTCGTCATCCTATAGCCTGGTTCTCAACCCCACAATTTTTTCTTTTAACTTTTCTTATTCCTCATTTCTCTGATTAGATTCTATATCCCTTGTGTCCACAGAGAAGGATGCATGATGAATTTCCTCATCAAGATGAGGTACATTTTCCTCCTCAATGTCCTCATGGAGGGATGAGTGAGGCATTTCCACTTTTTCATCAACATGGGGTGCATTTTTTGCCTCAATGTTCTCAGGAAAAGATGAGTAAGGCACTTCTTCTATTCCTTCATCAATATGATGTACATTTTCTTCCACTTCTGGTATGCTCCCCACTCTTTCAAGAAAAGGAGAGAATCCCCCCACGGGTTCATCTTCATTCCACTCTGAGTCCACTCTGAGTGTGGCAACTGTATTTTCTCCCTTTCCTTTTCTTTAGGTGATAGGGTTTCCTTTCCCTTTTCCCTAGGAAGTTGATCCCCTTGCTTTTTTGTCTCATTTATTTCCTCATTATCAGGTGAACTATAAATTTCTACCACCTTTATTGGAGTCTTAGCCTTTTTCCTTTTTGAAGTACTGCCTACATCTTGAGGTTCGGTTTCATTGGACCTTGAAGATAACCTTTTACTCCTTCGTAGAGGATGAGTTGCTTGAAAAGTAACTTTACTTTGTTTCTTTTTCTTTCGAGGAGGCTCCCCTTCTCCTTTGGAATGCACAATTCACCTCCCCTTCCTATCTTGGGGTATGTATCTCATCTGGTAAAGTTTTCGGTGCATCACCATTGGGAGTCATAGAGTTATGTTGGGATTCAGGGGTGTCTAACGCCTCTGAGGAGGGTTCTTCTACATATTGTTCTTTTTGTTTAGAGGATTCTCCCTCCTCAAATGATCTTCCTATTTCCTTAGTTTCAAATTTCCACAGAAACCTTTTCCACTTCTTTTCTAGATTTTTGTGGAAATGGTATTTACATAATAGCTATATTAGACTATGATTTTTAAGGGGCCCCATCCCAACTTTATACTTTTCCATCATAGAGGTGACTGAATGGTAGATAAAATTTGGTAAATTTACCTTAAGAGTAGGGTCCTCAATGTCATGGCATAAATGAGTGAGCAAGCAAAAAGGAGGTCCCACAATTGTAGTCATTTGTCCCTCACAAGTGAAATATTTAATAATCCAGGCTGCAATAGACCTCCAGGGTTCTGGAAGAGACATTCTATGGATTCCCTTATTTTGTCTCATGGTGTTTATGGTCATTCTAGGTTGGGGTTCCCCTTCCTTATGGAATAGTTCTATTAAATTTTGATAGGGAACATGAGCATTCTCATTCAAATTAATTCCTTTGTTTTTGAGATTGGAAAGACAAGCAATGATCTTCGTACTTACCCAGAATCATTTGTCTTGCACTGTGGTCTTCCCATCTGCAAAATTCTTGATGAATTCCTTCACAAGTTGCTCTGTGTACCCTTCAAATTGTTTCATGAAGTCCAGCCATCCAACTCTCTGAAATAAAGTTGCTATATTTCCCAATTCCAACAATGGTGTTGCAGAAGTTGGCTCAAACTTCTTCTTAGTGCCTCCCATTTTCTTTGTCTCTTGGTGAGATTTTGCAGAACTCTAGAATTCTTTCTTTAGTGAATTGCAGACGGATTTAAAAGAGTTATGTGTCGATAGAATCAATGGGGAAGGAACTAATTACCATCTTTCTTGTCACCTTACTACATAATTATGACAGCCTTCCATGGGGAATATACAACCACTGTCATACTCTTAGCAATCATGTAAAGGGAACAAGTTTCAAAATTATAAGGAGGAACAGATCATGCTAATTAATTAACCTTTATTCAAAATAAGTACTAACCCTTTAAATAAATAAATTTGCACATACCTTAAGTCTTGTCATTAGATCAAATGTCACTCACCTATGCTGACGTAATTGGATAGTCAAATAGTTGGCGAGGGTGGTGGTGGATAAGAATAGCACAGATGGAATGGTTGAAGTGACAAGGAAAAATTATTATGACAAAAAGGTGTCATAATAATCTTATTTATTATGGAAAGATTTGTTATGATGTGGAAAAATAATTACAAGGGAGTAGACCTTGAAGTGGCATTAAAGAATGGGCATGCATAGAATTTAGGAAAAATCAAAAGACTGGAAAGACAAAATTTACACCAAAAATATAGAGCATTACCGAGAAATGCAATCGAAGTAGAGAGAGAGAGAGCTCTGGAACATCATAGAGAGATGTCATCAGAACATGGTGACCAGATTGAAGATTCTGGAGCATCGTTGAACAGATGCCACTGGGTCAATAACCAAGATTTCTGGAGCATCGCTGAAAAAATGTAGTCAGAGAAGCAACCAAAATATTTGGAGCATCGTTGAAAGATGCAGTTGAAGCAGCAATCAAAATTTCTAGAGCATCATCGAAAGATGCAGTTGGAGCAGCAACCAAAATGTCTAAAGCATCTGAATAGAATTCTTGATCACCCTAGCAACATTCTAAAGCATCACTGAAAAGATGTCACCGGAGGGAAGAACAAAAAAATTCTAGAGCATCACTGAAAAGATGCAACCAGAAGGAAGAAACAGCAGAATTCTAGAGCATCACTAAAAATATGCAGCCGGAAGAAAGAAACAACAAAATTCTGGAGCATCACTGAAAAGATGCAGCTAGAAGGAAGAAAGTTGTTACATTTTGGCCTTGGCTTCCTGAAGCACCGTTGAGTGATGCATCAGGATGTAGGATCGGAATGATGAGTGGCACTAGTCTATTCTGTAGATTCTAGAGCATTGTAACAATAATTTCTGGAGCATTGCAGCAACCGTGCTAATAGATTCTAGAGCACCATAGCAGGGTGCACCGAAATTGTGCTTGGAAAAAGGTGAAGTCCTACAAAATAGAGACAAAATTTTAGTCAAGTCCAAATAATAAAACCAGTGAGGAAATTAAAGAAACATTGTTAAATAAAGATGATTTTTATTATTTTTAGTTTATTATTTAGGCTGAAAAAACTATGTTGACCCTGCCACAGCAAAGTCAATGCAGTGGATTTCTCCTTACATTTCCACCATTTTTGTAAACTCTTCCCTATTAACAGGTGTGAACCTAGATCCTATACCTACAAGAACACAATAAACAACACATTAATAAGGTCAATGCAAGTTAGAATATAGATCCCTCAATAAATCCATTTGAATGCAAGAGAAAAGGAATAAAATGAAGAACGCAATGAACTTAAAACAAAGATGTTGAATCCTATTCTAAAACAAATCAAACTCTTAATCTCTTGAGGGAGTTGGTGCCAATTTGATGTGGAAATTGGCCCTTTCCCAACTCCAATGATGCAATGGTGATTTGGTGATGAAAGGTGATCCACTTTGATGAAGAGTGATGAGTGCTCCAAGATAAAAATCTGCATAACCTAGCTATAAACTCAATGATATGGATAAATATTGCTAAAGATTTGAGTATAGTAAGTTTACTCAAGTTGTGGATGATAGAAATGAAGGATGAGCTCTCTGTTTATAGAAAGAAAGAAATGAAGATTGAAAGATAGGATGAATGTGGGATAAAAGATAAGCCAATGACATGATGCCACTTGTCAACATGTGAGAGGATGAAGGTTGAGCACATTTTGATCAATGTGCAAATTTGAAATTTGAATTTGAAGAAGTGACATGTTTAGGGGGGATGAAAGAGGAGCCAAATGCCACTTGGCTCAATGCACAAGGACATGTAACAGATTTTAAATGCTTTGTTGGATGTACATGTCTATTTGGGGGGAGATTTCAAATTTGAAGAATATTCCCACTTGGATGCCTTTTTGAAAGTAAATAGAGATTTAATAAATCAAAATAAATTGATTTATTGTGCAAGTGGGAAAAGCTAGAGGATGTGACATGCAATTAGATTAAACTAATCAAGTTTTGATCAATTTAAGAGGAGATTAGGTGATTTGACTAATTGATTTAGACTTGTGGGTTGAAATAAATCAAAAAGAGATGAATATGATTAAGACCTAGTTAAATAAATATTTTTATTTATTTAACCAAAGGGGGTGATGTTTGATTAAATTAGATAAATGTTTGATTTATTTAATTTAATAGAGGAACTATAGAGATTTAATTAAATGAATTATGGATTATTTAATTAAATAAAGATAGGAAGATGAAATGACCTAGCTAATTATACAGAGACAATGATTTAATTAAATCAAGGGATTTATTTAATTAAAAGGGGAATTATGATGACTTTAATCAAATAAGGCTATTCGATTAAATGGTTAGACAGAGGGATAATTCAGGATGAAGTGATGTTAGTAGATCGGGATCGAGTGTGCAATATCAATCTGTATATTTTCTATGTCTACAACAAGTTTATCGTAGAGACGTAATCAGTGCACATTAACTAGGAGAGTTTGAGTATCACCATCAATAGGTTTCAGCTAGACCAAACCATTAGTAAACACTTCAAAAAAATTGTATGGTCCAATCCAGTGTGTCCTAAGTTTCCCTTCATGATCCTTGTATCTAGAATCAAATAATAATGTCCAATACCTAGTATAGAATTCTTTCTATTTGATATGTTTGTCATGCCAAACCTTACGTTGTTGTTGGTCCAATTCAATTTGATGGGCAGTGTCCAAATGAAGTTTTTCCAATTCACTAATCTATAAGACTCTCTCGATTTGGGCTTGTTTAAGATCCATGCCCAATTCCATGATTGTCCTAAGGATTTAGAGTTCGAATTCAATGGGTAAGAGGGGCTTCTTCCCAAAGACTAACTCATAGGAGTTATAGCCAGTGGTTGATTTCCAATTCGTGTTGTAGGCCCAGACAGCTTTCGGTAGTTTTCTAGCCGAGTCTAAATTCTTCTCGAAGAAACTAATTTTGTCAAAATATTTTCCAACTCCCTATTAGTGACCTCAACTTGTCTGTTTTCCTGCAAGTGGTAGGGTGAGGACTTCTTGTGACTTACTTGGAAGTGATCTGTGAATGCCAACAACACTTTGGACATAAACTGGGGGCCCTAGTCAGTGGCAATTATCCTTGGAGCTCCGAATTTGAGGAAAATTCTATTGTAGAGGAATCAGCTACCTGTTCCTCCCTAGCAATATGTAGGGCTTGGACTTCTACCCAATTGTTTAGGTAGTCAATATAGACCAAAATGTACTCCTTCCCTTATGAAAGAGGATCTATTGGCCTGATAAAATCCAATCCCCATTTTTTGAATGGTTCAAGGACTACCTGAGGCTGTAGGGTCATTTCATTAGAAGCAGCTGGTCTACCTACTCTTTAACATTCATCACATTGGAAAAAGTATTTCTTGATGTCCTTGTGCATTGAGGGCCAATAGTATCCTGCTCCCAAAATCTTGTGAGTTGTCCTCTTAGCAGAATAATGCCCTCTTGAAGGGTCATCATGGTAGGCTCTCAAAATATAATAAGTCTCATCTACCCTAACACATCGTCATAAAACCATATCAGGTCCACATCAAAATAGGATTCCATTAATCCATTTAAAAGGGGCACTTTCTCTGATAAGGTGTTTCTTTTGGTTTGATGAAAAGTGAGGTGGTACTTCCACAATGGCCAAATAATTCGCAATATCGATAAACCAAGGAGTTTTAGTGGAGATGGCGAACAGATTTTCATCTGGGAACTCATTTTATAATAGAGCACAGTCACCATCATGTTTAATCTGGGATAGATAGTCTACGACTACATTGGATTTCCCTTGTTTGTCAACAATTATGAAATTGAATTCCTAGAGGAGAATTAACCACCTAATTATCCTTGCATTTACCACCATTTTTTTCATAAGATACTTAATGGCCAAGTGATTTGTATGCACTATAACTTTATATATCATAACATAATCTTGAAACTTCTTGATTGCATTCACTACAACCAAGAATTCTTTCTCCATTGTGGTATAGTTCTTTTCTGTTGGTGTCAAGTTCTTGCTAATGAAGTATATAGCATACTTTCCACCATTCTCATCTTCTAGACCTAGAACTGCTCCAATGGCATCATCAGATGTGTTAGCATAAATATGGAATGGAAGATTCCAATTAGGTCCTCGAAGGACAAGGGCAGAGATAAGTTTTTCCTTAATAATTTTGAATGAAGACTGACACTCAAGTGTCCAAATGAAGTCTACATTCTTTTGAAGGAGAGAGAACATAGGGGCTACAATTTTGCTAAATTTTTCTATGAATCTTCAGTAGTATCCAACATTCCCTAAGAAACTCCTAACATCAATCTGTGTTTTTGGGATCTCGAGTTGTTGTATGGCTTCAATTTTCTAGGATCAACCTTAATTCCTTCGGTTGAAATATGATGTCCCAGCACTATTCCTTGTTCCACCATGATCAAACATAACTCGTAACTTAGGGACAACTGATGATCCTCACACCATTTTAACACCTTGTCTAAATTCATGAGGGCTTCATCGAAAGTTGAACCATATATAGTGAAGTCATCCATATAGACTTCCACACACTCATTTACAAACTCAACAAATATAGCTAGGATGGCCCTCTGAAACGTGGTAGAAGCATTACATAGCCAAAAGGGAAGAACCCTATATGCAAATGTCCCTGAAGGGTAGGTAAATGTCATTTTATCTTGGTCTTTTGCTGCTACCTATATCTGGTTTTATCCACTAAATCCATCCAAGAATGAAAAATATTTCCTCCCAGCTAGGTTATTGAGCACTTGGTCCATGAATGGTAGGGGAAAATAGTCTTTGTGTGTCACTTTGTTAAGCTCCCTATAATCTACACACACCTCCACTTCCCATTCTTCTTTGGAACTACAACCAAGGGTGACACCCACTTGCTGTCAGAAATTGGGTAGATGAATCCTACCTGTAAGACTTTCTCAATCTCAGTTTTAATGATGTGTTTGAGGGTAGGATTGAGTCTCCGTTGTGGTTGGTGAACAAGTCAAACATCCTCAGTATAGATATGATGCATACACACACTAGGGTGTATTCCTCTCATATCTTTATAGTCCCGGGTGAACGCTTTAGATCTACTCACCAGGGTGTCAAACAATCTTTGTTCTTCCATCTCAGTCAACCAACTATTGATGTTCAAATTTTTTCTTAGTAGCAACATAATGGTTTTGACTCCCAGATGGTTGGGCACACGACCATGTACATGGGCCTTATCAGGGTATTAAGTGGAAAGTTGTGAGGTACAGTTTTATGAAGCCAGGAAACATTTGCAAAGAAATGGTGAGTTCTTGGAGTTCTAAGTTCATCAACGAACAAGGTAATCCAATAAAATTATCACCATCAAATTCTACATGATCTATGTTGATTGGGTGTCCCAAGATTTCTTCTACATCTAACATTTCCTCACTGCTCGAATCCATGGAAAGATTTTCCATATCATTTTCCAATCCATCCTCTAGCTCTTCACCATGTTGTTTAATAACTACCATGGCTAGTGAATCCAAATTCTCCTATCCATTAGGGATTTCTAGTTCATCAACCCATACTTTGTTGTGTTCAGCAGGCTTGGCAAGAGGATACAAAAATAAATGTTTGCTATTAGATCCATGGGTGATGGTCATTCCTCCCTCCCTGCAGTCAATTTTGGCTGCAACCGTAGCCAACCATGGTCATCCCAAAATTATTGCATAACTGTCTTTGGGTGAAAGGGATTCAATTATCTAGAAATCCACTAGATATTCCCATCCATCCACCTTAGTGAGAATGTTTTCAATGATTCCTTTGGGAATAGCAATGGATTGGTTTACCATCTGTAAGATTGTAGTTTTGGGGCGTAGATCAGTGAGTCCCAATTTTTCCATCACATCAACAGTCATTACGTTAATGGCTGCTCCAAGGTCCACTAAAGCATTAGGTATTGCTACCTTATTAATTGTTACTATTATAAGTGGACTTCTTGGGTCATCATTTTTTGGAGTAGTGGTTGTTCCAACTAACAAATCAGCTAAGTACCCATTTATGTGGATGGTGTTGATTCATTTTGGCTTTCTCCTTGGGGTCTTAATACACAACTGTTTAATTAGTTGATTTAACTCGAGGATCTCTTTAATCACCTATAACAAGGGAACTTCAATATGCAATTGTTTAATTTACTGTATCAATGTATCAATGCAGTCTCAATGGTTGAGATCGATTCTAGAGCATCTTCCATAGGAATTGGTTTCAGTCACTCCAGAAAAGGTGCTTTGATTTTGTCCTTAGATGCAGGATGCTTCAAAAGTTTAGTTGAAGGTTGTTTGTCTCTCATTGTCGAATCCTTCTAAAGTTCAGTTGGAGACTAACCCCCCTCCTCCTAAGGTAGTTCAAAAACTCTAACTGAAGATGGTAGGTCGAGCTTAGGTTCTATGGATATGGGTGTTATAGATTTTTTCTCAGAAGACTTCTTGACAGGTTCATCGATGATTTCTTCAATAGTCATTTGTGAAAGTGTTTTACTAGCCCTCAACTATAGGTTTCCACAATGTATGCCATTAAGTCTAGTGACATTTTCCTATTCTACAGAATATATCGAAGTATTTGGATGATTGTTCTTTTGGTTAGGGACTGATTGCGCTGGAAGTGGTGGTTGGTTAACTTTTTTAGTTTGTGGAGTATTCTGGGGAGGTGGTAGGAGAGTCTGTTGCTAGGTAGGTATTCTCCTAGGGCCAGTGTAAAATTGATGTTGAGGTTGATTGCATTGAGGAATGGTATTTTGAGGGTACCACTACGGTTGAGGATGATCAGGCCACTGAGGATTATCCCAAGATTGGTTTGTCCATTTCGGTGGTCCCCACGGATAGGTTCCCCAATTAGAGCGTACTAGAGGTGGTGCTTGAGGCCAAGGTGCTGCCCATGGATTGTTGTTCCAATTGGGTTCGGGTCTCCAATTAGGACTAGAATTTTGGCCATAGGAAAAATTTCCTCCAATTCTTTGATTAACAACATTCACTTCTTCCTCGACTGAGGGTGTTCTTTTCTTGGAGTTTTTTATGGCATTTAGTAGCTCACACCAATCGATGGGGTGATTTTTTTCACACTTGACAAATGTCAATCTTATCATCTTTGTCCAAGGGACATTCTCTTAGCAAATTTTTGTTTCAGCGTCTAGGGCAATAGATGGATAAAGTCTTAGAGTTTCGTGTTTTAGCATGTATGCCATCTAAAATGGTGTTTAACTAGACGAGAATGTTGGTCTTGAAGTTAGCGAGCTCTTTACAAAGTTTGCTAATGTCAATGGAACCTCTAAAAAGGGTGGACTTCCTAATTTCTCCTCGAGTTTGAGAGAAATTCTTACATAATTATATAACATCTTCTAGTCTCAGTTGGGATACATCTCCTTTTCCCATTAAATTTAACTCCGCTGAGCTTCGTCATCAAGACCTTTGAGGAATAAGATCTTCAAAATATCAAGGCTTATAACTTCCCCACCATAGCGTTTAGATAAGAAGATAAACCTATCTAGGTAATCCTCTAAACTTTCATCCTCATTTTTCCTTATTTTGAATAGTTTTTCTTTCCTATCACTCACCCTATAGTAACTTTGGTATTTCTCCAAAAAGATAGACTCCATTTCATCCCAAGAGGTTATCGACTGAGAAGCTAACCCCATAAACTAGTGCATAGTTGAGTCTTTCAGAGTGGAAGGGAAAAGCTTTAGTTTCTGATTATCATTCTTGTAGTCATATGTCTAACACAAGAATTTGAATTCAAATAGAAACTTATCAGGGTCCTCAGTAGACAAACCTCAAAAGGTTGGAAAGAAATCCTGTGAGATATTTCTCATTTTTGTATCATCATCAGCATCAATAGCAATAGGATAAGTGAATGTGTGTGGTGGAGGGTTATCATTGTTGTTGTTATTGGTGGCATTTCTATGATCACCCATGATGTTGAAGGGGATGTGATCCTCTTCCAAAATTTTCTCAGTGGCACAAGGTTCAGGAGTTTGTGAAAGATTATGCTCCTCAACCACTATTTGTTCTCTTTTCGGGGTATGTGGGAAGGTCTCAAGTTGACCCCGCTCGGCCAATTCTTCAATAAGTTCTTGATCTAAGTTTATTTCCTCCCTATTTGTTGTTGGTATGTCGACTGGGAGGGTTTTTGGTATGAGTCTTGAATGGGGGCCTCATTTCCTAACCATGCAGAAAAGAAGCCAAAGAGATAGTTCTATCCATAAAAGAGGTATTCAAGATATCTCCTACTAACACTAGAAAAAGGATTCCCTAGCAACAGTGCCAAAAAGTGACAAGTTGTCGTTAGGTCCTAACACTTTAGTGAATAAACACATCAATATATCGATCGGCAGTGACCAATGACTATATGCAATAGAAGACATCTCAACTTCTCTCTCTCAGGTTTCCTAAACACTAACCAACTGAATAAAATTTCTAAGCTAAAGGGCCTCTAATCTTGAAAGCAACGAATCATCTATCTAGAAAGTGGAAAATAATTCAAACCAAAAAATAGAAAACTATAAATTTGAAAAGCATCACCACTAAACTAGAAAGCATAGAAATGATTAACCTAAAGAATGCATAAATTGTTGAAGAAGTAAAACATGTAAAGAAATTAGGAAACATTTATCTAATGCAAAAGATAACAATTCAACTGCTAACATAAAATAGTTTAACAGAATCAACTGAAGAAAGGTGCTTCGGACATTCAAATGTTAAGTTTAGGAACTACGAACTTAGCTACAACTTGCAGGCTTGACTCTAATAGCATAACATATACTCATGAAGATGAATTGCAATTTCAATTGTTATCTATTAAAAGAAAATATAGAATAAGAAGTAGAGTACTTATCTAACTATATATAACCCTCGAGTGGCCAGCTCTCGGGTGTGTCTACAGCTATCTTAGATCACATGCACTGGAAATCTCTTAGTTAATTCATTCCAAAGACTTCATTCACATCACTCAGTAATTCAAAGAGTGGAGGGAAAACTTATTTTTATTCATATGGTAGTTTTTACTCAAAAGACATATTGGCAGCATAACGATAATGTTTTTCTATTCATCATTTGCAACAGTTACATATTTATATGAAAATGACTAACGAAATCCTTCTTTCCAGTTGATAGAGTCTTTTCTAACAAATTCTCAATAACTAATGGAATTTAAATCCTGTGACGTACAATATTAAAGAGGCTCGTACGAGCCATAAAATTTTTGAAAATGAAAAATAGCAGACTATGAAGACTTGGCCCAAAACATGTGCTCTTGAAATTTCAGCGCCCACTCGCTTGTTTTCAAAAGTATCAAAATCCATGTTCATTTCCCTTTTGACTGGAATGGTGATTGGTAGTGGAGTTGACCTGCAAAATGCTCAAATATTAAACCATTAAATCAGCATAAGTAAGCTTAATTCGCCTAACTTCAAGAAGTAAAGTTTGCATGCTAATTCATAAAAAGAGAGCAATTATTTTTCCTAAAGGTAATCAATTGGCAAGGTAGTTTGGGCCGAAAGGTTTAGATTTTCATATTGAGTCCATTATGTTGATGAGGTTATTTTTACCTCATCAATATGGAGGGAGAGAGAGGGAGGTAAGACAAAGGTGAGATAGAGAGCAATAGAGAGAGTGTGGTAGGGAGTGATAGAGGGAGAGTTAGGTAGAGAGGGATATGTGAGATAGAGAGAAGTAGAGAGAGAGAGATACAGGGTAAAAGCACAAAGTTGTGTCACACTTTATAAAGGAAACAACCAACATTGATCCAACTTTTATACTTGAATCACTAAAAAGTTACATATATGTTTTGAATTTTTAAATGATGTAAACTAATAAAATGTGTATTTTTAGTATATTTTATGTTTGTATTTTTTGAAAAAATTAAAAATTATTTGAATATAGTTTTTTTATAAATTTAAACTACCTTTTTTTGGCTAATAAAATGCTAAAAAATGAAGTTACATGAGACGTCAATCTTTATATAGTAATTTTTTTTATTTTTCCTTCAAAAATTGTGTGTATTTATAACTTGAAACTTTTGTGCATGGATATTTTTTATTTCAATTTTGATAACTATATACTTTTAAATAAATATTAAAATATTTGTGTACTAAAACATAATTATTTCCATTCGATGTCAACTTTTATATTGATTATTTATCTAAAATAGAAAACAAATTATACCATCTTGATGCAGATTTTTTTATTTAGTGCATCATTTTCTTTTCATATTTTTTTAATAAGTTTTAGTAGTTTTCTTGACATGGTAACTAACCTAATATTTTTGTGTTGATAACCTACTTTTAGTAAAACAAAATATAAAATATAAATATTAGTTAAAATATTTAAATAAATATATTTTTAAAAACTACACTTATGGATCTACAAAAGGGTATTTTTATATTTTTTAAAAAAGTTATTTACATGACTAGGAGTTGTTAAAACATCAAGCTTTTCAAATAATTTAATTTTTTCAGTAGATTGGCTTCAAAGTGGCATTACATATATGCATTTATCTAATGATTTTAGTTTGAAAAGTTGGGGACATATATAACTTAGCTAGAAAGAATCTTACTAGGTCATGTTTGACCAAAATTGATGTTTAGTTAGAAATACTTAAATTTAGTTGTACTGATAAGTTGGCCAAAAGTGTGACACAACTTTGTACTTTTACCCTAGAGATAAAGGGAGGTGGGAAGGTGGGAGAGAGAGGTGAGGAAGGGAAAGGTAAAGAGGGATAGGTGAGGTAAAGATAAGTAGAGAGAGAATGGTGAGATAGAGAGGAGAGAGTGAGAGAGAGGGAAATAGAGAATGTTGAGGTAGAGAGGAGAGAATGAGAGATAAAGAGGGGGATGGAGGAGGGAGAGAGAAAGAGAGAGAGATGTAGAGGGAGGAAGAGGATAGATAGATATTAAATAGGGGAAGATATAGGGAGGGAGACATATGTGAGATAGAGAGAGAGAGAGAGAAAGAGAGACAAATAGGAAGATAGAGAGTGATGGAAGGATAGGTAGATAGAGAGAGGGAGATGGGAGATAAAGATAATTAGAGAGGTAAGGAGAGGTAGAGAGAGATGGGGGAAGTAGAGAGGGAATGAGGGAGGGAGGGAGAGAGGTGAGATAGAGAGGTGTAGAGAGAGTGGTAGGGAGTGACATGGATGGTGATGTAGGTAGAGATGGATTAGAAAGATAGAGAGTAAAGAGGGAAGGAGAGGGAGAGGTGTGGATGGAGAGAGTGTGAGGTGAGAGAGAGTTCAGATAGAGAGAAATAGAGAGAGTGGTAGGTAGTGATGTATGGAGAGGTAGGTAGAGAGGGAGAGGGGAGATATAGAGAAGTAGAGAGGGAGGGAGAGGGAGCGAGGGAGAGAGAGGTGAAATGGATAGAAATAGAGAGATAGTGATGGAGGGGGAGGTAGGTAGAGAGAGGGGAGATAAAGATAAGTAGAGGGGGAAGGAGAGATAGAGAGAAGCACAGAGGGAATGAGGAAGGGAGAGGTAGGGAGGGAGAGAGAGGTGAGATAGAGAGGTGTAGAGAGAGAGAGTGGTAGGGTGTGATGGATGGAGAGGTAGGTAGAGAGAGGGATTGGGAGATAGAGAGTAGATAGGGAAGAATAGAGGAATGGAGAAGTATGGAGGGAGAGAGGGGGAGGTGAGAGAGAGGTGAGATAGAGAGAAATAGAGAGAGTGTTAGGGAGTGATGGAGGGAGAGGTAGGTAGAGAGAGGGAGAGGGGAGATAGAGAGAAGTAAAGAGGGAAGGAGAGAGAGAGAGGGAGGGAGATAGAGATAAGTAGAGAAGGAAGGAATGAGGGAGGGAGGGAAAGAGGGAGAGAGAAGTGAGATAGAGAGAATTATAGGGGGAGGGAGAGAGAGAAGGATAGATAGGTAGAGAGGTAGTTCTTGAGCTTAAGGGAGAGAGATTCAAATAAAGGGATGGAGATAGTGAGAGAGAGGTCTAGAGTGTAAGGGATAAACAATGAGTGAGATAGAGATAGAGAGAGAGAAAAATGATACAACTTGTTGATTACTAAAATTTGACCTCCTAATTACTGATATTTGACATGTTGATTATTGAAATTTTACTAAGTCTAAAAAATTATAAGATCTTCCAAAAACTAGAATTTTTATTATAACTCTTCGAGATCTGAAACCACTCTCAAACATCTTGAAAACATATACATGAAATATAACTTAAAGTCTAAGAAAGTAAATATTCATATGTAAATGTCAACTTATACTTAAATTTTTATTTCATGTATATAGCTTCCCTGAAAGATAACAAGAATAAAGAGGAAAAATAGAGAAAAAAAAAATCAATGCAGACTAAAACGTGAGCATATTATAATGCACTCGCGTTTTGTCAATGCATTCCCAAAATGCAAGTGCATTATAAAATGAGCATGTTATAACACGCTCACGCTTTGTTGATGCTTTCACAAAATGCAAGTGTATTATAATGTGAGTGCATTATAATGTGAGTGTGTTATAATGCACTCACATTTTGTAAATGCATACAAATAACATGAGCATGTTATAACGCGCTCATGTTATGTGTTGCTTTGGGAATCCCCAAGCTTTTGTCTTGGATTTTCTTTGGATTTCCAATCCAAAAGCTTGGACTACCTTTCCAACGCCCGAAAACGTGTTTTTCCATATTCTACAAAATTTCACATAATATCATTTGTGTTAACCATCAACTTTGCATTTGTTTCAAGGTCAATTAAAACATACACTTGGGTAATGTTAAACTCTCTCTTAGCTATTTAATGATGTAATTTTTTCACATTTTGACTATGTTAAGGCTTTCATCTTTAATTTTTTTTGTTTGTGTCTATTTTTTGTCAAAAACCAATGTTTGGTATTTTTTACTTTATTTTTAACCATTTATTGAAATTTCAAATAAATTGCATTTTTATAAACTAGTCTCTATTCTACACATATTAAAAAAAAAAAATTGATTAATTTTCAAAAATTATAACGGTAGCACAGCCAAATTTCTATTTTTAGGATGTGTCCACTTTCAAAATTAGCAAAAAATCATATATTCATTAAAAAATTATTAGAAAAATTTAGCATAAACTACATGTTGTTAGCTAATTTCTCACTAAAGCGATTTTAAAAATACTATAAAAAAATAACCTTCTGAGGGAGCCACAATAGACACTATGTTATGTTTTTTTGATAAAAATAATACCAATTTTTGCGGCTCCCTTTTTTGAACCCCTTAATCTCTACCATTTTCAAAAAAAAAAAATAGTTTAGAAATTAGAATTGGAGCACTACGACCCTTGTTTTTATTACATCTTAAAATTTTGAGTGTAACTATCCTTTATTTCTCATCCAAGGGAAGTATTTCCTAATTTCAACAAAAAGTGGCCACTTAAGACCCCTTTTTGGCCTCTCATCTTTGTGCACTTACCCCACCATAACTTGTAAAGGAGACAAGTGATTGTCTTCAAGAACTAGCATGGCCTTGTGGAAGTCCAAGATGGTGGCCTCATATTCACAACACTAAATTTTTTCCATTTTGTGGCCATAGATGTGAAGGAAGCAAGACATACATGGGATGACTCTATTCCACCAAGCAATCTAACCAATTGGCTGAGTGGATCGAGTTTCAAGGTTCTCGATCTTTCTCATGTGAGCTAGTGAAGGCTAATGAATTGGAAAAGAAGTGTTTAAAAATTTGAGTTTTACAACTCTAAGAAGACCCCACCTACCATTAAACTTTTAAGTGGGTGGGAAATTTGTCTAACAAGGTGACATCGGGCAATCGCTCCACTAGGAGAGAAAATAAATTAGAAAAGGAGAAAAAATATTATGTGTAGATCATTACTATAAAATTTAGCCTACAATTTATGTAACCATGTATGCCAATAAGGTTGGTTTTGGTGCCAACCCAAATTGAAATTCAAAAGACCCAATTTATTGTGCATGTAACTCCACGCCTCTCACTCACCAAATATCTAATGTAAGGGAAATTTATCATCTTTATAATATTCCATCTCAACCATATTTAAATTCCTACCCATTACCATAGTAGTGGCAAGCATTGAATCAACAATTCATCACAATAAAATAGATTTATCAATAGCATCATTGGAAGCATAAACATTTATGATTCCAAAATAATGATTGTCAAAATTTAAAATAATATAGATTACATGGTTAGTGGAGTCAAAATCATGGTTGACAACATGTGGAAGCCACCTAGGAGAGATAAAGGTGATAACCCATCCATTTATAGCATCGTGATTGTTGCAAAACATAGTATTGGCAAGCCATATGACATGGCATGCAATAGGAAGCATGAAACTAGAAATCTTCACTTCTTGTGAAAAAAATTACATCTAGAGTTGACTTCTTCTATCAAGTATCTCACATGAAATACTTCCTAAAGAGGTTAGTGAGACCTCAAGCACTTTAGGACATACAATTTATGGGAAAAATTCCAAGGGCATTTCATCTCCATCTAACTCTTGGAGAGTGGAATAAAAATTATACAAAAAACTCCAAGGAAAAAGAACCCTTTGTTAGGAGATTGAATCTTTTTTTCTTAATAGAATTCTCTCTCATACAAATTCTTAAGAGGGCTACAATACCTTTGTAAGTGCTTTGGTATTGGAAGATAGTGAATAAAAAATTTGGTTGTGAAGATAAACTCTACCCTAGTTGTGACGTCTAAGAAAACCTCAACTTGGAGGATGGCTCACCCAAGGGTGATACAATCTCTTTCCTCTTATTAGAAGGGTATGAAAAACTATTGGGTACACCTTGTTAGTTAAATAATTCAAATTGAGCTATGTTTTATATTGCACCACACTAACATTAGCATTTTCCTTTACAATGTGAAATTGTAGTCCATTTTTTTCTCATATTCTAAGGTGGGAGCCTCTATAGATTAGGAAACCTTAGGCAATTGGTGTGGTTATTTGACCCAAGTGGCTATCAAAGGGAAATCCTTAATTTTATTCTGAGAATATTGACTCCAATAAAAGTTTTGAGTAGATTAAGGTAAAGCACTTGTTGGGTGTGACAAAGGTTACCAATTTGAATGTCAACTAACTCTTTCAAATATTTGGATAAATCAATCTCAACATAAACACATTTTTATGGATGATCCTACTAAAACATATTAGGCTCCATACAAATAACTTTTCCTAAGAATGAAGCAATGTGATGCAAAATTTTCAAAAATGGAAGGGGAAAACTTAAAAATTCAAGCCAATCTAGCATAGAGAGTTTCTTTTCATTTGATATTGTGAAGTCTTGGGTTCAATGTTGAAAGACCAACAAGGAAAAGAAAAAATAATAAGCTTTATGTTTTTGAATACCCTCAACATGGTTGTCCTTCACAAAATTAAAAAGGAAGAACCCCTTAGTGAGGTTTTAGATAGCATCAAGATAGACCCTATGTGGGGCCTAGTGCTTGCTGACCCATTCTCAAAGAATTTCTTTAGGGAAATTTCACCCCACAAAATATCACATTAAAGTGAAATGTTCTAACCATTTACCAACACTATAAAAATCAAGGATGGGAAAAACTATATTCACAAGTGATTCAAAATGCGTACCTCATGAATACCTATGAGACAAATGTATGGGGATTCTTGCTCAAAGGATCCATTTTATAGAGACACCAAACCATCAACTCCAACATGAACTTCTAGATTGAAGCTCTCTGAGACCATATAAAGGAAAAACTTAAAAAACCATAATTTATGTAGAAGAATAAATATTTTTCTACACCAAGGGTGTGGAGTCACATGAGGGAACCAAAAACCACCAGCAAATACATATGCCCTAGTAGAGCACAACACAACCCATTGACTTCCAATTTTTTTTACCATCCTTTTTGTGTTTTGTTGGTGATTTTTTCTATGTTCACATGACGTGCAAAGTTTAGTAGTTATCTATTTTAATTATCAAGTGTATTTATAAGGTTCAATATGCACACCCATAATTTTGTTATAATTTTTTTTGTTAGAGATAGATAATCTATTTCTAGTCAATTTTTAAGATGTAAAAGATCATAAACAATATATGGAAATTAATGAATACAGTCACAATAGCTAGTCCCAATCAATTTAATCATGAAAATGGTTTAAGATGAATGCAATATCACACTAGTTAAATGATAACCATTAATTCTTCAAATTCATCATAGTTTTCTTAAACTTCCCCTCTATTAAGTCAAAATAATAAATCTAAAAAGAAAAAAATTAAAAGTCTAATGTAGAGGCATCCCTAGTTATAAAGCAATCCTGTATCAACCAAAAATAGTTATTTTCTTGCAATTTCGCATTTTACCACATCGTTATTTCTCATCTCACGATGTAGGATATAACATCTACACATTGGCATCTATCACATATCCAAAATTCACACTGTTGAAAGTTATAGCTCTCAAAATTTCACGGTGTTTACCAGTCAAAGCATTTGGGGTTGACCTAGTCCAGTTTCTTAGTGCAGATCTATTCCTAATCGTGCAAAGCATAATTGAATATCATACGATCATCTTGGGTTCATTGGGACCTATTTTGAAGATTCATAAGTTAATTCATTTTGCATGGACCTAATTCTTCATATCTTGAGGCTGGCATTCATATTTGATCATTCAATGGGTTATTAACCCTTGTGGCCGATGTGGACCTATATTGGGGCTTGAGAAGCATATTTGTAAGCATTTTAATTCATTGTCGATCATCATTTATAGATAATTTAGTTGTTCATGATTAGATAGATTCAATATATTTTTGCACAACCCTTTGGGGGCATGTAATAAGGAATATTGGCCAGTTGTACTATTGAAAGCCCTTGTGGTAGGCTTGTGAACCCTTGTAATTCACCTTTATGGCCAATTTTGCATGTAAGCATTCCATATTAATGAAGATTCATGTTAGTATATTTATTTTTTGTGTTATTTCCGCTATGTTGACTCATTGTTGCATGGTTCGAATTGTTCCTTCTGGAACCCTCCTACTGTGACTACACCAAGTGGTATCAAAGAGAGTTTTGATTCTTGAATGCATTCCTTGAGGTGAATAGATCGCTGAATTGAGGCATAATGCATTTATTTTCAACCAATCACCAATTGTGAGGCAGTTGAAACCCTTGTATCCAGATTGCCGAATTGAGGCAGTTGCACCAAATTCAAAAGGAAGATATGCTGCCAAGGAGAGAGCCTACTATGGTGAATGTTGTTGGAAGAATGGATGAAATGTTGGAAATGATGCATGAGATGTCAGTTAGGTTAGATGTTGTTGAGGAAGATTGAAGTTGAGGCCTAAACCCTAGGTAAATTGACGAAAGTGATGATGAAGCAACACATGTGAATCAAATTGTTAAAACCCTAGATCAAGAAGAAGATGAATCTAATCAAGTAAAGATATTAAAAGTGACTCGAAGATTGGCAAGCGGCCTAGAGTTGAAATTCAAAATTACACTGGAAATTTGAATCCTGAAGAATTGGTTAATTGGATAAATGAAATGGAAGAATACTTTGAATATGAAGAAATTGAAGATCCAAAAAGAGTCAGATTTGTGAAAAAAAAGTTGATAGGACATGTTGCATTATGGTGGAAAGAAGTTCAATTAGACCAAAACAAAAAGGTAAAGAAAGAATCATCAAATGGGATATAATGATGACAAGATTGAAGAATCAATTCATACTAGAAGTTTATGAACTTGATTTTTTTAAGAGATTGCAGAACTTAAGACAAAAGGAAAGATCTATGAAGGAGTATACTGAAGAATTCTACAAGATGATAATCAAAACCGGCCATAGTGAAGCAAGCAAATAGAAGGTTGCAAGATACATCAATGGATTGAGAGAAAATATTTAAGAAGAATTGAGCTTGGTAAAGATGACATATATTGAGGAAAAGGAAGAATAAGAAGAACAATTGAAATCCAGAGAAAGAAGATTGTATGTGGAGCAGAACAAAGATTCAAATCCATACCAAAGTGAAGAAAATGATGCTAAATCATACCACCAGGAAGAGAAGATAGAAATTTCTACCGTAGTGATACAGGAGGTTATAAATCAAAGTTTGAACAAAGGCAAAGAAGTGCAAGAGGAATATTTTAAAAGGGTGGAACCCAATCCAGAGAAAGAAGATTATATGTGGAGCAGAACAAAGATTCAAATCCATACCAAAGTGAAGAAAATGATACTAAATCATACCATATATGAAGAGAAGATAGAAATTTCTCGCCATAATGAAGGATACCAAAGAGACGAAGGAATATCAAAGAGAAAACCATTCAGAGGGATCTGTTTCAAGTGTGGAGGTGAATGACAGAGCATTCGAGTGTCATCAAAGAAGTACCAGAAAGAAACCTGAACATACCAAAAGAGTAGCTTTTGTGGATGAAGGACATGTTGGATCCTCTAATTCATGTGGAAAACTAGAGAAAGGTGAATCATTGGTGATGAGGAGAGCATTGATGCATGAAAAAGTAACTGAGGGACCACCGCAAAGGAAGAGTCTATTCAGAACCAGATGTAAGTTTGAAGGAAAGGTATGTAAATTTATCATTGGTAGTGGTAGTACTGATAATCTAGTTTTAGAGGAGATGATGACCAAGTTGAATTTGAAGAGATTGAAACACGCAAACCCTTATAGGATAGCATGGATTCGAGATGATCATAAGATATTGGTGAATGAGTAATGTTTGGTGAAATTTCATATTAGATCATATAGGGATGAAGTGTTGTGTGATATTATACCTATGTATGCATGTTATTTACTGTTAGAGAGACCATGGAAATATGATAAGAAAGAAATTCATGATGGAAGAAGGAATACTTATATTGTGACATCAAATGGAAGGAGAATAAGTTGATACCTTTGGAGGAAGAGGAGAAGATTGAATTTTTTGACACTGCCAGACTATGTTTCGTAGATGGAAGGAAATTTTTGGATGGATTGAGGCATGAGAACCTATGTTACGCAATGATTCTAAGGATTGGTGGTAATCCAAGGGTGGAATCCCACCACAAATGGAGAAGTATCTAAATTATTGACAAAGTATGAAGATATCATGTCAGAGAATGTACCAGAGGGACTCTCTCCTATCCAAAGTATCAATCATCATATAGATCTTATATTGAGAGAAAGTTTTCCAAATAAAGAAGCACATAGAATGACACTAATAAAGAATGCAGAGTTGGGATAGCAAATTCAAGAGTTGTTGAGGAAAGGATTGATTAGAGAAAGGTTGAGCCCATGTGTAGTACCTGTTGTACTAGCACATAAGAAAGATGGAGAGTGGAGAATGTGTATAGATTCAAGAGCAATCAGTAAGACCACTATCAAGTAGAGATTCTCATTGCCAAGGATGGATGACATTATGGACTGTTTGAGTGGAGCAAATTATTTTACAAATTTCAATCTCAAGAGTGGATATCATCATATCATAATTAGAGAAGGAGATGAATGGAAGACTACATTTAAGACTAATGAAGGACTGTATGAGTGGTTAGTGAGTCCTTTTGGATTGACCAATGCATCGAGCACTTTCATGAGATTGATGAATGAGGTATTGAAGAAATTATTGGGTAACCTTTTCATTGTTTACTTGGATGATATTTTGATTTTCAGTAAGACTAGAGAAGAACATTTGTTGCACATTTGACATGTTGCAAGATGGTGTGTCCCTTGGTCTTCCTTGTAGCATAGCACTTGGGTTTGTGACATGGTCCAACCGCCTCCTGTGGATCTTAACTGACACTTGTATTGACCATTGATAGGTCAACCTTTTGGTGCAATGGCAAGGCCAACAATTAGTATCAGAGCTAGTCACAGGTTCAAACCCCTTGCTTGTGTTGGGGGGATTGTTGTAAGATGGTGTGTCCCTTGGTCTTCCTTGCAGCACAGTGCTTGGTTTTGTGAGATGTTCTAACCAACTCCTATGGATCTTAACTGACACTTGTATCGAGCATTGACAAGTCGACCTTTTGGTGCAACGACAAGGCCAACACGACAAGTATTATAGAGTTTGAGAGAAGAGAAGTTGTTGATTAATATAAAGAAATGTAGTTTCATGAAGACAGAGTTGGTATATTTGGGATTTGTTATTTCTCCTGAAGGATTGAAGATGGATTTGGAGAAAGTGGAAGCAATTTTAGATTGGCCTACACTAGTAAACATTGGAGAAGTAAGATCATTCCATGGATTAGCTAGTTTCTATTAGAATTTTATCAGAAGTTTTTGTAGTTTTTATAACCCTATGATAGAGACAATGAGAGAAGATAAGAAAGACTTTGAATGGACGTCTGGAGAACAAACAATTTTTGAGCTAGTAAAGAAAAAGGTGATAGAACAGCCAGCGTTTGCATTACCGAATTTTGACAAGGTGTTTCAAGTTGATTATGATGCAAGTCGAAATGCAATTAGAGCAGTGTTGAGTCAAGAAGCAAGACCTATAGCATATTTCAATGAGAAGTTGAATGATGCCAAAAGAAGATACTCAATTTATGATCAAGAATTCTATGTCATAGTTCAAGCCTTGAAGAAGTGGAGACATTATTTGTTACCTAAGGAATTTGTGTTGTATAAAGATCATCAAGCTTTACAGTATTTGAATAGTCAAGGAAAGTTGAATCAAAGATATATGAGATAGGTTGAATTCTTGCAAAGTTATACATTTTTGTTGAAGCATAGGAGTGGAAATTCAAATAATGTTGCAGATGCATTAAGTAGGAGGAATTTGTTGACAAAGATGAGAGTACAAGTATTGGGATTTGAAGAGGTCAAACATATGTATGACAATGATGCAGATTTTGGTGAAGCATGGAGAGTATGTAAGGAACCATTATTCACAAACTAGAGCCAATGGTTGGATTATTTTATTCAAGAAGGTATGTTATTCAGAGGGAATCAGTTATGTATATTGACAAGTTCAATGAGGGAGAATTTGATCGAGGAGAAGCATAGTGGAGGTTTAGGAAGAAATTTTGGAGTGGAAAAGATAGTATCTTTTGTGAAGGAAACATTATTTTTGGTCACAAATATATAAGGATGCAAGGAAGTATGTTCAAAGTTGTATAATTTTTCAAGTTGCAAAAGAGAGAAGTCAAAATACTGGATTGTACAAGCCTTTGATAGTACCAGAGAGACCTTGGGAAGATTTGAGCATGGATTTTAAATTTTGATTACCAAGAACATAGAGAGGATATGATTCTATCATGGTAGTAGTGGTAGACATATTTTCTAAAATGGCACATTTTATTCCTTGTAAGAAGACTAATGATGTGCATGTTGTTGATTTATTTTTCAAGGAGATTGTGAGATTGCATGAATTACCTAAGAGTATTATTTCAGACAGAGACACCAAATTCATTGGATATTTTTGTAGGACATTGTGGAAGAAGATGACATATTTGAAGTTTAGTTCATCATACCACCCATAGATGGATGGATAGACAGAGGTAGTGAATAGAAGTATGGGAAATTTGTTGAGATGTTTGGTTGGAAATAAGGCAGGAAGTTGGGATATAGTTTTATCATAGGCAGAATTTGCATATAATAATTTAGTGAACTAGAGTACAAAGAAGACATCATTTTAGATAGTTACTACAGTACATCCTAGAGGAGTTGCAGAGTTAAGGGACATTAGTATGGAGAATAAAAGGAGTGTGGAGGCAGAAAAGTTTGCATATTTTATGGAGAAATTACATAATCAAGTTTAGAAGCATTTAGAAGACATGAATGAAAAGTATAAGGAGAAAAGAAATGAACACCAAAGACAAGGAATTTTTTGTTGGAGAGGAAGTGATGGTATATTTTAGGAAGGAAATATTTCCAATTGGTACCTGCAATAAGTTTAAGATGAGAAAGTTTGGACCATCTAAGATACTTAGGAAGTTTGATTTTGGAAATGCATATGAAGTGAAGTTACCGAAGACATTTTGTATATCACTTGTTTTCAATGTTGCAGACATATATGAGTTTCATAAAGGAGAATCAAGTGATAGTAATAATGAAGCTAATTTGAAGGAGCAGTTACCACATCAAGAGTTGGAGGAGCTTGAGCAGATTTTGGATACCAGAACTAGAAGAAGCACTAGGAACAAATAGTACAAAGAATATCTTGTAAAGTTGAAAGGTAGACTAGTGGACGATTCATCATGGATTTCTCAGGCTGAGGTGGACCGTCTTGGTTTTCCTCTTAGCCCTAGAAAGTGAGGGACTCACTTTTCTTCCAACCCTGAGTGTTTGATGCAAGAGCATCCTTGGTTGTAAAGCAATCTTGTATCAACCAAAATCAGTTCTTTTCTTGTAGTTCCACATTTTACCATAGCATTATTTCTCAACTAGCAGAGCAAGATATAGCATCTACACATCGACATATATCATATATCCAAAATTCACACTATTGAAAGTTATCTCTCTCATAATTTCAGCATGTTTACCAATCAGAGCATTTGGGGTTGACCTAGTACAATTTCTTAGTGCGGACCTATTCCAGATCGTCCAGAGCCTAATTGAACATCAAACATGCATCTTGGGTTTTTTGGGACCTATCTTGAAGATTCATAAGGAATTCATTTTGCATGGAGCTAATTCTTCATATCTTGAGGCTGACATTCATATTTGATCATTCAATAGGTTATTAACACTTGTGCACAATGCAGACCTATATTGAGGATTGTGAAGCATATTTATAAGCATTGTAATTAATTGTCAATCATCAATTCTAGATCTATTAGTTGTTCATGATTAGATAGATTCAATATAATTTTGCACAACCCTTCAGGGGCATGTAATAAGGCATGTTGGCCAGTTGTACTATTGAAATCCCTTGTGGTAGGCTTATTATCCATTGTAATTCACCCTTGTGGCTAATGTTGCATGTAAGCATTCCATATTAATGAAGATTCATGTTTGCAAATAAATTTTTTGTGTTGTTTCTACTGTGTTGACTCATTGGTGCATGGTTCATACTGTTCCTTCTTGAACCCTCCTACCGTGACTACACCAAGTGGTATCAAAGTGAGTTTCAATTCTTGAAGGAATTCCTTGAGGTGAATAGATTGCTAAATTGAGGAAAATTTCATTTATTTTCAACTAATTGCAGATTGTGAGGAAGTTGAAACCCTTGTATCCATATCATTGAATTGAGGTAGTTGCACCGAATTTGAGGGGAGATATGCTGCCAAGAAAAGTGCTTGCTATGGTGAGTGTTGCTATAAGAATAGATGAAATGTTGGAAATGATGTGTGAGATGTGAGTTACGTTAGACGTCATTGAGGAAGCTCAAAGGAAAGGCCTAAACCCTAGGAAAAATGAGGAAAGTGATGATGAAGCAAAACATGTGAATCAAATTGTTGAAACCCTAGATGAAGAAGAAGATGAATCTAAGAAAGTAAATATTTTGAAAGCAATCTTGAAGATTGGAAAGCAACCTAGAGTTGAAATTCAAAATTATGCAAGAAATTTGAATCCAAAAGAATTGGTCGATTGGATAAATGAAATGGAAGAATACTTCGAATATGAAGAAATTGAAAATCCAAAAAGAGACAAATTTGTGAAAACAAAGTTGAAAGGACATGTTGCATTATGCTAGAAAGAAGTTCAATTAGACTAAAATAGAACAGGAAAAGAAAGAATCATCAAATGGGATAGAATGGTGACAAAATTGAAGAATCAATTCATAATAGTAGATTATGAACTTGAATTGTTGAAGATATTATAGAACCTAAGACAAAAGGAAAGATCTATGAAGAATTATACTGAAGAATTCTACAAGATGATAATCAGAACTAGTCATAGTGAAGCAAGCAAAGAGAAGGTTGCAAGATACATCAATCGATTGAGAGCAAACATTCAAGAAGAATTGAGCTTCGTAAAGATGACATCTCTTGAGGAAGCATATCAATTTGCATTGAAAGTTGAAGAGAAGATGAACAAGAAGTTTGAACAAAGGAAAAGAAGTGCAAGAGGAAGATTTCAAAAGGGTGGAACCTAGTCCAAAGAAAGACCTTATGTGGAGCAAAGAAAAGGATACTAAATCATACCACAGAGGAAGAGAAGATAGAAATTTCTACCACAGTGATAGAGGAGGTTATAATTCTTACCAAAATTAAGGATACTCAAGATGTGAAGGAAGATCAGAGAGAAGACCACTCAGAGGAACATATTTCAAGTTTGGAGATAAAGGACATAGAGCATTTGAGTGTCATCAAGGAAGTACCGAAAAAAAACCTGAAAATACTAGAAGAGCAGCTTTTATGGATGAAGAACATGTTGGATCCCCTATTTCATGTGGAAAACTAGAGAAAGGTGAATCATTGGTGATGAGAAGAGCATTGATGCATGAAGAAGTAACTAAGGAACCATTGCAAAGGAAGAGTTTATTCAGAACCAGATGTAAGTCTGGAGGAAAGTTATTTAAAGTTATCATTGATAGTGGTAGTATTGATAATCTAGTTTCAAAGGAGATGGTGACCGAGTTGAATTTGAAGATATTGAAACACCCAAACCCTTATAGGATAGCATGGATTCAAGATGATCATAAGATATTGGTGAATGAGCAATGTTTGGTGAAATTTCATATTGGAACATATAGGGATGAAGTGTTGTGTGATATTATGCCTATGGATGCATGTCATTTACTATTAGGGAAACCATGGCAATATGATAAGAAATCAATTCATGATGGAAAAAGGAATACTTATATCAAATGGAAGGATAATTAAGTTGATACCTTTGGAGGAAGAGAAGATTAAATTTTGTGGCATTGCCAAACTATGTTTGGTAGATGGGAGGAAATTTTTGGATGGATTAAGGCATGAGAACTTATTTTATTCATTGATTCCAAGGATTGATGTAATCTGAGGGTGGAAAATCCCACCACAAATGAAGAAGTATCTAAATTATTGAAAAAGTATGAAGACATCATGTCACAGAATGTACCAGAGGGACTCTCGCCTATTCAAAGTATCAGTCATCATATAGATATTATATTGGGAGTGAGTTTTCCAAATAAAGCAACACATAGAATGACACTAATAGAGAATGAAAAGTTGGATCAAAAAATTCAAGAGTTGTTGAGGAAAGGATTGATTAGAGAAAGTTGGAGCCAATGTGCAATACTTGTTGTACTTGCACCTAAGAAAGATGGAGAGTGGCAAATTTGTACAGATTCAAGAGTAATCAAGAAAATCACTATCAAGTATAGATTCTCATTTCCAAGGATGGATGACATTATGGAATGTTTGAGTGGAGCAAAGTATTTTGCAAAGATTGATCTCAAGAGTGGATATCATTAGATCAAAATTAGAGAAGGAGATGAATGGAAGACTGCATTTAAGACTAATGAAAGATTGTATGAGTGGTTAGTGATTCCTTTTGGGTTGACCAATGCACCGAGCACTTTCATAAGATTGATGAATGAGGTATTGAATAAATTCTTGGGTAAGTTTGTCATTGTTTACTTGGATGATATTTTGATTTTTAGTAAGACTAGAGAAGAAAATTAGTTGCACATCCAGAAAGTATTACAAAGGTTATGAGAATAGAAGTTGGTAATTAATATCAAGAAATGTAGTTTCATGAAGACAAAGTTGGTATATTTAGGATTTTGTATTTTTGTTGAAGGATAGATGGATCTGGAGAAAGTGAAAGAAATCTTAGATTGGCCTACACCGATAAACATTGGAGAAGTAAAATCATTCCATGGATTAGCTAGTTTCTACCAGAATTTTATCAGAAGTTTTAGTAGTGGTAGTAGCCCTATGATAGAGACAATGAGAGGAGACAGGAAATAATTTAAAGGATGTCTGAAGCACAAAATAGTTTTCAGTTGTTGAAGCAAAAGGTGAAGGTACAACTAGTGTTAGCATTATCGGATTTTGACAACGTATTTCAAGTTGATTGTGATGCAAGTGGAAATGCAATTGGAGTAGTGTTGAGTCAAGAAGGAATACCTATAGCATATTTTAGTGAGATGTTGAATGATGCTAGAAGATGATACTCAATTTATGATCAAGAATTCTATGCCATAATTCAAGCCTTAAAGAAGTGGACATTATTTGTTACCTAAGGAATTTGTGTTGTATATAGATCATCAAGCTTTACAGTATTTCAACAGTCAAGGAAAGTTGAATCAGAGATATATGAGATGAGTTGAATTCTTGTATATTTATACATTTGTGTTGAAACATAGGAGTGGCAAGTCAAACAAAGTTGCAGATGAATTAAGTAGGAGGCATTTGTTGATGGAGATGAGAGTACAAGTATTGGGATTTGAAGAGTTGAAAAATATGTATGAGGATGATGCATATTTTGGTGAAGCATGGAGAGTATGTGTTGGATAGGAAAACTGAGAGGGGGGAGTGAATCAGTTGTCACAAAATTAAAACCTTTAAATAATTCACCAGAACTAATTCTTAATATTATTTAACTAAATAAACATTAAGTGCAAGTGCAGAAACTAAAAACTATCACATAAATACAACAAAACCAGATTTACGTGGAAAACCCAATAAGGGAAAACCCATAGTGAGGATTAACTCACATTATAGAGAATATTAAAATTGGTTACAAAGGCTCACTACCTAAAAAACAAGGCTCACTGTCAAAACAAGGACTTGTCCCTCAAGACTCACTACCCAACAGGGCTAACAACCTGGAGGGCTCACTACCATAGAGATACAAAGAAGATAGAAGAGATATGTTATAGAGAGAAGAAAATCTCAATGCAACAGAGAAATCCACCACAATTTGATCAACCACTTGTAGACAAGCATGAATAATAGAGTACACCTTCAGCTCACTACATCCAGAAACTCAGTATTTAGGCTTCGCACTGTCTTGCCACACTCGCATCACACACACACACACACACTGATTCACATAAATCTCGCATCTATCTACTCTATTTATTTGCACTTATCTTTCTTTGTACTCACATTCACCATCAACTCATCCTGTATTTATACCATCTTCATCTTTGAAACATATCCAAAGTTAGCCATCCAACATTAAATTTAAATTAGGTCAGCACCAAAACATTCTAGGGTGGAATTAGAATGAGGGAGACCCAAACACACACTTGGTGAGGACCCAAATAGATCAAACATGCTACATCAATTTTGAAGATAGTGTTCAACACAAGGTCGACCAAACCAATGTAAAAAACATAGAACAATTAAGCACGAACCTTCTAGATACTGAAACTATCTTCAATACAACCATAACAACTCAACTCTAGAATCACAAGTCATAAGAGTTTACCGAAGAGAAATCTAGACCAACAACATTTCTCCTGGACCTCAACCAAAACATAGAAAACCATAGTTAACAACTAGTGAACATAACTTGCACTATATAATGAATCAGGAGCCAAAAATCTGGAAATATCATTTTCGAACAACCATGACCAACATATCTGAACCACAAAAACATAGGAGAAAATTTTGGAGCAAAACCCGAAGCAACCACTGAACACCTGCAACCTTCCTTTAATACAATTTTCTCAATATCCTCAACATATACAGCTAATAACCTACAACCATGACATCAATGACAACAACAACTAGTTGACAACCAATTGACTAGTTGACATCAATGACAACACCTTCATTCTTTTCCATTCTTGCAACAATCTACCCCTTTGCCATTGATGGCAACACATGATGTGAAAAACCATCAAAGATAACATACTAGCTTTGAATACACTTCTCAAGATTTTTCTTTTTGTTTTCTCCCGCTTAGCAGATAATCTTTTTTTATTCTTCCTCTCTTCCATTTTTTTACATTCTTTCTCTCTTCCTTTTTTTTTGGTTTTTTTTTCACATTCTTCCTCTCCCCCTTTGACATCAATGGAAAAGGAAAAAGATATTTTACATTGATTTTCTCTTTTGACATAGAAAATAGAATACTAATAATAGCAACAGCTGACACTACCTACTCCCCCTAAGAGGTAACCACCAAAAACATCAGTCTAGAAGAAAGATAGATCCATAGATCCACCAAACTGAAGCATCTCCATATGCATATAGTTCAAGAAAGGAGGGGAAATGACCCCTAACTTCTCTCAAAGATACTCAAAAGTACCTTTAGGAAGAGCCTTCATAAATATATCAGCAATTTGATCCTTCTTAGAGACATAATCAAGCTTTACTTCATTCTCCATGACCTTCTCTCTTAAGAAATGATACCTAATAGATATATGTTTTGTCCTCAAGTGCATCACAGGATTCTTTGAAATGTTAATTGCACTTGTGTTATCACATAAGATGGAAATATAATCAACATACACCACTGTGATATCTTTCAATGTCTATTTCATCCATAGAACTTGTGTACAACAAAATGCAGCAGCAATATACTCAGCTTCAATAGTAGACAAGGAAACTAAATCTTGATTTTTACTCAACCATGCTACCAATTTGCAACCAAGAAAAAATGCACCAAAACTTATAATTTTTTTGTCATCTAGACATCCATTCCAATCTACATCTATATAGGAACTTAGTGTAAAGTTAGTATCTCTAGGATACCATAACCCATAATTTGGAGTGTCATTCAAATATCGAAATATTCTTTTAACATCAACAACATGTGTTTCCTTAGGATCTTCTTGAAATCTAGCCACAAGATAGACAACATGCATAATATCCAGTCTAGTAGTAGTCAAATACAATAGTCCACCAATCATAGATCTATACTTGTTCTGATCAGCCTAAGATGAATCATCATCTTTTCCCAATTTGTAACTAGTTGCCATAGGAGTGCATACTGGTTTGGAACCATCCATCCCAAACTTCTTCAACATCTCTTTTACATACTTAGACTATGAAATAAAAATTCCTTTCTCTCTTTGATTAATTTGCATCCCAAGAAAGAAATTCATCTCTCCAAACATAGCCATTTCAAATTATTTTTGTATCTCTTCTGTAAACATTTTACACAGTTTCATTTCCCCCAAAAATAATGTCATCAACATATACAACTACAATCAAGATTTTGTCATTTTCAATTTTAAAGTACAAATTACTATCTATTTTACCTTTGTTGAAACCTTGTTGAATGAAATACCTATCTAATCTTGCATACCAAGCTCTAGGAGCTTGCTTCAATTCATATAAATCTTTCTTCAATTTGCACACCATATTCGATTGATATGACAACTGAAATCCTTTTGGTTGTTCCATGTAGACCTCTTCTTCTAGCTCACATTCAAAAATGCAAACTTGAAATCTATCTTATAGACCTTGAAATCTTTATGAGGAGAAAATGCTAAGAACATCCATATAGCTTCCATTCTTGCCATTGGAGCAAAAGTCTCCTTAAAATATATTCCTTCTACTTTTGAGTAGCCTTTACACACAAGCCTTTCTTTGTTTCTAACCACTTCTCCATTCTCATTCAACTTATTTATGAGTACCCACTTTGATCCAATAATGTTTTTATATGTCGATCTTAGGACCAATTCCCAAGTTTTATTCTTCTCGATCTGCATAAGTTCTTCTTTCATAGCTTATATCCAATGCTCATCTTTATATGCTTCACTTATAGTTTTTGGTTCAATCTTAGAAAATAAACACAGATTTACTTCAGTAGCAGCTCTGTTTCTTGCCAATACTACTTTTGTCTTATCTCCAAAGATTTTACTTTGTGAATGATTCTTCCACACATATCTAGGTGTCTTAGGGGACACCACCAAAGCTTCTTCTCTTTCATTTTCTTCATTATTCTTTTCTTTCTCATCCCTTTCTTGTTCTTCCATAATTTCTTCAATTCTTACACAATCAGGTTCATCAGATGCATATCCATCAATATCAATTGAATTCTTCATTGTTTCATCAACCTTGACATTTGCACTTTCTACAATCTTTCTCAATCTTTTATTGAAACATTTGTAGGCTTTTCTTCTAGTAGAATATCCAAGAAAAATTCCTTCATCACTTCTTGCATCAAACTTTCTTAAAGTTTTTTCATCTCTTCTAATATAGCATTTGCTTCCAAATGCCTTGTAATACTTAACAGTAGGAATTCTTCCAAACCATAGCTCATAGGGGGTCTTTTTCCTATTTTCTCTTACTTGAACTTGATTGAATACATAAATTGTAGTATGAATAGCTTCTCTCCAATAGACTTCTAGTAAACTAGCCTCAGTAATCATTGATCTAGCGGCCTCTTGAATTGTTTTGTTCTTTCTTTCAATAACTCCATTCTACTGAGGAGTTCTCGGAGTAGATAATTTTATTTTTATTCCATGCACTTCACAAAACATATTAAACTCATGGGAGGTGAATTCTCCACCTCTATCAGACCTTAAGCACTTTATCCTCAAATTTACTTCATTTTCAACCATAGCTTTGAATGTCTTGAATCTATCTAACGCATCTGATTTCTCTCTAAGAAATGTAACCCGTGTATATCTAGAATAATCATCAATCAAAAGCATAAAGTACCTTTCACCTTGTAGAATTCTCACTCTTGTAAGACCATAGAGATTTGTATGAATTAAATCTAGTAGTCCAGTTGTAGATGTTTCCTTTGATATGTAATGGCTTCTAGCTTGCTTTCCAAACTGACAATTCCTGCACATAGCATTGACAGGATTTGTAATCCTTGGTAAATCTCTCACAACTTGAACTGCACTAATCCTCACCAATTTATCAAAATTCATGTGACACATTCTCTGATGCCATAACCAACTATCATTAATTTGAGTCATAAAGCATCATCCATTAGCACCTTTAAGTTGGTAGATATTTCCTTCAGATTTCTTTCCTACAGCAATCACTATTCTGGATCCTTTTCGGATCTCACATCTCTCATCTTAAAACACAAGATTATATCCTTTACTACACATATGTCCAACACTCAAGGCATTATGCCTTAAACCCTTAACATAATAGACATCTTCAGTATTATGCTTTCCATCAAAACTTACTGAACCTATCCCATAAATTTTAGCACCAATATCATCTCCAAACATAACCAAGCCTCCATCATATTTTTCAAGTTTAACAAACTTACTCTTATCACTAGTCATGTGATGTGAACAACCACTTTCAATAACCCAATAGTTCTTTTCCTGTTTATCATGTAGGGTAGAGATAATAGTACCTTCATTTTTCTCCTTTTTCGGAGGGCATTCTTTCACTTATTTTTCAAAATTAGCAGAAGTAGGTTCATTCTTTATAGCCAAGAACAAGCATTCATTGTCATCAAAATCCTTATAATCAAAATCCTCATCAGATATACTAGAATTTTCATTCACATAATATGCTTTGTTGATCCTCTTACCTTTCCTTTCTTTCTCATATCTTTTTTTATTCCTCTTAGCTCTTTTTGAACACTTTGCAGCATAATGACTTATTTATCCACAATTAAAGAATTTAAAGGGTAAATTACCTTCATACTTTTCATATCCTTTCTTCATCCTTCTCACAAAGTTAGCTTCTATTTCATCAAGATTTTCTTCCTTTGGATCTTCATCTTTTGTAGCCTTAAAAGTAGTTTATGATTTGCATCCATTCCTCAAATTCGGCTTTCTCATCTCATAAGATGTCAAAGATTCCAACAACAGATCTTTAGTGTAGGTCTTATAATATATACTCTATTCAATAGCACACACCTTTTCACTATAAGCATCAATTAGAGTTCTAAGAATCTTCTTTACAATCCTAGTTTTATCTATAGTAGCACCAAGTCCTTGCATTCCAAATACTATCTCATCCAATCTTTGTAAATAAGCTTTAACATTCTCATCTTCAGACATATGTAGGAGCTCAAACTATGTTTCCAAATTCTACAATTCTACCTCTCTGACCCTCTCATCACCTTCATGCACCCTCTCCAAAGCATCACAGACTTCCTTAGCAATCTTCAGATTCTGAACCTTAATCAACTCAGAATGTACAAGACTGGTCTTCAAAATGTACTTCACCTTATTCATCAACTGTACTCGAACCATTAGTAGGAGTGTAAGGATTCTTGTAAGCTTTCTCCACATCATATCCACAATACTCTAGATATTCTTCCATCAGTATTTTCCAAATAGCATAATTAGTTCCATCAAAACTCAGATAATCATAAGTAACTTTGACAGCCATCCTGGACCTTCCTTAAGTAGTTAAGCTCTACTCCAAGGAACCAAGCTCTGATACCAATTGTTGGATAGAACAACTGAGAGGGGGGGTGAATTAGTTTTCACAAAATTAAAATCTTTAAATCATTCACTAGAGAAAATTCTTAATACTGCTTAACTGATTAAACATTAAGTGCAAGTGCAGAAACTGAAAACCATCACCCAAACACAACACTCGATATACATGGAAAACTCAATAAGGGAAAAATCATGGTGAGGATTAACTCACACTATAAAGAATATCAAAATTGGTTACAAAGGCTCACTACCTGAAAAACAAGGCTCACTGCCAAAACAAGGACTCCCTATCTGGATCAAGACTCATTGTCCAACAAGGCTAACAACCTGGAGTGCTCACTGCCACAGAGATACAAAGAAGATAAAAGAGATATGTTATAGAGAGAAGACAATCTTAATGCAACAGAGAAATCCACCATAATTTTCTCAACCACTTGTAGACATACATGAATAATAGAGTACACCTTCAACTCACTGCATCCGAAAACTCAACATTTAGGCTTCACACTGATCTGTCACACTCGCATCACACACACTTAGTGATTCATATCAATATTTCATCTATCTGCTCTATTTCTTTGCACTTATCTCTCTTTGTACTCACATTCATGCCATCAACTCATCCTATATGTATACCATCTTCAACTTTGAAACATATCCAAAGTCAACCATCCAACATTAAATTCAAATTAAGTCGGTGCCAAAACATCCTAGGGTGGAATTAGAATGATGGCGACCCAAACACATGCTTGGTGAGGACCCAAATAGATTCAACACGCTACATCAATTCTAAAGATAGTGTTCAACACAAGATCAACCAAACCAGCATAAAACACAGAAAAATTAAGCACGAACCTTCCAGATACTAAAATTATCTCCAATACAACCATAACAACTCAACTCTAGAACCACAAGTCATAAGACTTTACCAAAGAGAAATCTGGACCAACAACATTTCTCTCGGACCTCAACTAGAACAAAGAAAACCATAGTTCACAACTAGTGAACATAACTCGCACTCTATGATAAATCAGGAGCCAAAAATCTGGATATAACATCTTCCAACAACCATGACTAGCATATCTAAACCACACAAACATAGGAGAAAATTTTGGAGCAAAACCCGAAGCAACCACTGAACACCTACAACCTTCCTTTAATACAATTTTCTCAATATCCTCAACATATCTAGCCAATAACTTGCAACCATGACATCAATAACAACAACCAGTTGACAACCAATTGACTAGTTTACATCAATGACAACACCTTCATTCTTTTCCATTCTTGCAACAGTATGTAAGGAACTAGAAATGATAGACTAGAGCCAATGGTTGGATTATTTCATTCAAGAAGGTTTGTTATTCAAAGGAAATAAGTTATGTATACAGACGGGTTCAATGAGGGAGAATTTAATCAAGGAGAATCATAGTGGAGGTTTAGTAGGAAATTTTGGAGTGGATAAGGCACTAGCTTTGGTGAGTGAACATTATGTTTGGCCATAGATATATAAGGATGCAAGGAAGTATGTTCAAAGTTATAGAATTTGTCAAGTTATAAAACAAAGTAGTCATAATAATGGATTGTACAAGCCTTTGACAATACCAGAGAGACCTTGGGAAGATTTGAGCATGGATTTCATTTTGGGATTACCAAGAACACAAAGAGGATATGATCCTATCATGGTAGTAGTAGACATATTTTCTAAAATGGCACATTTTATTTTTTGTAAGAAGACTAATGATGTTGTGCATGTTGTGGATTTATTTTTCAAGGAGATTGTGGCATTGCATGGATTACCTAAGAGTATTGTTTTAGACAGAGACACCAAATTCACTGGATATTTTTGGAGGACATTATGGATGAAGACGAAGACAAATTTGAAGTTTAGCTCAGCATACCACCCATAAGTGGATGGATAGACAAAGGTAGTGAACAAAAGTTTTGGAAATTTTTTGAGATGTTTGGTTGGAAATAAGGAAGGAAGTTGGGATATAGTTTTACCATAGGAAAAATTTGCATATAATAATCGAGTGAACCAGAGTACAGGGAAGACACCATTTCATATAGTTATCAAAGTACATCCTAGAGGAGTTACAAAGTTAAGGTACATCAGTATGGAGAATAAAAGGAGTGTAGAGGTAGAAGAGTTTTTTGATTTCATGGAGACATTGCATAATCAGGTCTGGAAGCATTTAGAAGACATGAATGGAAAGTATAAGGAGAAAGCAGATAAGCACCAGTGACAAGGAATTTGTTGTTGGAGAGGAAGTGATAGTATATGTGAGGAAGGAAAGATTTCTAGTTGGTACATACAATAAGTTGAATATGAGAAAGTTTGGACCATGTAAGATACTTAGGAAGTTTGATTCTAGAAATGCATATGAAGCGGAGTTACCAGAGACATTGTGTGTATCACCTATTTTCAATGTTGCAGACATATACAATTTTCATAAAGGAGAATTAAGTGATAGTAATGATGAAGCTGATTTGAAGGAACACTTACAACATCAAAAAATGGAGGAGATTGAGCATATTTTGGATACCATAACCAGAAGAAACACTAAGAATAAATAGTACAAAGAATATCTTTTGAAGTGGAAAGGTAGACCAGCGGAGGATTCATCATGGATTTCTTAGGCTAAGGTGAACCATCTTGGTTTTCCTCTTAGCCCTAGAAAGTGAGGGACTCACTTTTCTTCCAACCTTGGGTGTCTGATGCAGGAGCATCCCTGGTTATACAACAATCATATATCAACCAAAAATAGTTCTTTTCTTGCATTACATTCAATAGCAGTTTCAGTAGTTCATTTTGTATTTTACCACATCATTGTTTCTCAGCTTGCAAAGAAGGATATAGCATCTACACATCGACATATATCACATATCCAAAATTCAGACTGTTGAAAGTTATCACTCTCAGAATTTCACCATGTTTACCAGTCAAAGCATTTGGGGCTGACCTAGTCCAGTTTCTTTGTGTGGACCTATTCTAGATTGTGCAGAGCCTAATTGAACATCATACAAGCATCTTGGGTTCATTGGGACCTATCTTGAAGATTCATAAGTTAATTCTTCTTTTGTGGAGCTAATTCTTCATACCTTGAGGCCGACATTCATATTTGATCATTCAATGGGTTATTAACCCTTGTGGCTAACATGGACCTATATTTGGGCTTGAGAAGCATATTTATAAGCATTGTAATTCATTGTCGATTATCAGTTCTAGATCAATTAGTTGTTCATGATTAGATAGGTTTAATATATTTTTGCACAACCCTTCGGGGGCATGTAATAAGGCCTTTTGGCCAGTTGTACTATTGAAATCCCTTGCGCTAGGCTTGTGCACCCTTGTAATTCACCCTTGTGGCCAATGTTGCATGTAAGCATTCCATATTAATGAAGATTCATGTTTGCATATCAATTTTTGTGTTGTTTCTGCTATGCTAGCTATTGAGGATAACATAGATGAACATTTTTTTAATTTAAAATACATTAGTATGTTTCTAAAATTAAAAATGAATTGAGGATATTATAATATTTTCCTTGTCTGACAATCTCAAAGAAGATAGCCATGGATGGTATGTGACAATAGGTTTCATCAAAAAAGTATGTGAAATGAAATCATGTGTATCAGATGCAATTTGAATTGGATCATCTTCTCATGATTTTTCCACATCTTCTTTCTCTTCCAAATTCTAAAAATGCAATACTTTTTCCAAAGCATGATGAATCTAAATGATTGGAAATGAGATCTAGGGCTAATAATTAGTCCAAATCATGCTTTCTACCACTTACATTCAGGGGACACAAAAACAAGATTAAAGAATAGCTCCAAACCACTTACAAAAAATGATAGAGATGTCACAACAAAGCTATAAACTCTCACTAACAATAAAGCTGACTCAAGCTCCTTCACCAAGGATAAAGAATGGGTAATGGGTAAGGGGAAAGAAAGTGTGGAGAGGAACCAACCGGAAGAAATATTTAGCGATATAGCTCTCCTCGCAACTCCACACAACAACCAAAACCATGGAACCAATAGACAAAATTCCCTCAAGCCTTCTCCCATGCACCACCAAAAAGGGGCGGAGGGAAAGATGAAAACCCACACACACCACAAAAAGTTCCAACCCTGAAGGTACCATAGGGTAGAAGAGACCATACATGAGCCTCCAATCTCCATCTTGGGAAATTGTTCTAATAGGCTAATTTGATAGTTTTAAGTGTGTTGTCACCAATTTTTTTTATTTTAAGTAATTCTAGGTCTCCATATTAGTGTTTCAATGTCAGGTCTAGTGCATCTAGTTATAAAGGGGGGTCCACTATGCCATTAAAGGTCTATAAGTAGGCCTTAGGGGTCCCTAATTCCTCATTTGTGCATTTTTCTTTTAGAAATTTGAGTGCAGAGGAGAATGCATTTGGAGTAGAGAAGTGAAGTGATGACGAGAATTTTGGAGAGCTCACATCATGGATCATTCATTTGGACCTTCAAGTGGCCTAAGGGATCAAGAAATGTGGTACGTATCCATTTGTGCTTTGAATTTTTTTTGTTTTCAGTAGACTTTAGGGCTCAAAATTGAGCAAACACATGTGTAGTTTCTGCATTGCAATTGTAGTCACATTCAACACATCTGTAGGATTGTGCGACACATTTGTTAGGTGCATCATATTTGTTCTGTGGGACCACATTTGTAGCCAGTTTGTAACTGTTTTCAGACCCACAATTGAATTAGCATCGTAAATTTAGGAAACAACACTATATTTGTAGGGTAGCACTGTATATGTATGATAGTGCACCGCATTTGATGATGTGCACTACATCTGTGAAAAAGTGTGACACATCAAACTGTTGAAAAATTTAATGCAATTTTAAGATAAAAAATCAAGTTTCAAAAGGTCTAATAGGTTTAGTTAGGTGTCTGATTGACGTAATGTGTTCATTTGAATATAAGTGAGGCTTTTATCCTTATATACTTACGAGAGTCGGTCATCATCGATGTGGTTGCATGACCATTTGGATGAGATGAATAGGATCACTCTACACGTGTGGGGATTGTATTATGTTACATTCATGCCTAAGATCAAGGCTAAGTGGGGTTTGATCAATGCACTAGACAAGTGGTGGTATTCAAAGACTAGTTCATTTTATTTTCCTACTGAAGAGGCAACAATGACATTGGAGGATGTGTGGCGCATCCTGCAGATTCCCATCTATGGGGAGAGAGTTTTCTATTACTCAGACTCACCTTGACAAAGGGCACTGAGCTACACTAAGAGTAGGTCTTAGAGAAAATCACATTCACAGAGATTAGGTAGCAATGGTGGAGTATCAGGTCCTCAAAGGTCACCTTACCCACCTTAACCGTCACCTAGAGATCAAACTGGACTATTAGGGTCAAGCCCTAGACAAGATATGCTCTCCTCAAGACATGAGGATAGGGGAAACTTGGGTTAGCCTAATTGACTTTGTATATGAGCATATGTATATTTTGATTGAGCCTACAAGCTCCATTTTTGATAGAAATATAAATTTTGTACTATGACACATTTCGATATATATTCAAGATGGATCATTTTTGGCAACGACTACATAATGTGTTATGTTCTATATGATGTTATCTATGTTATGCATTCTATTTTTTATGGTTCCTATATAATATGCATTATGGATTTATGATGTATGCTTTTACTAATGTATAGATGGATGCACATGATATTAGTTTATGCTTATATGTATGAATTGATGTATAGATATCCAATGCTTATGATTTATGATGAGATTAATATTCTTATATGATCTATATGCAAGATGACATTATATGTTTATGACATGTTTTTCCATGTTTTGTATGATTTTATGTGGATGGTGATTCTATAAAATGTAATGAAATACTATCTATTTTTTTATGCAATATACATGTCCTATATGCATGTGATGATATATATGATGTTCTAACATGATTATGGATTCAAGATAATGCAGCTAATGCATTTTTTTGTCATAGCACACCACCGAGATGACTATGGGGACTAACTGAAGAAATGTTTGTGAGAAGAAATGATTAGTAAGGACTGAAGAATGGTTAGATGGAAAATCCATCCACATCAAGCTTGATGTATAATTGATAGTATTTGAGCTTTTAGTAGTGCATGTTTTATCATGATAGAGCATTTTATCATGTGATAAAGAGGATGTATGCACACCAAAGCATGAATTGTGATGACAAATTTTGTTTTTATTTTTCTAAAGATATCAGTATATGGACAAGTGGATATGTGTAGACCAATTTGAGACAAACCTTGGTGATGTTAGTATCTATTGTCAAAGATTCTAACAAATTAGACAAGGAGTTCCCATATTCATACTAGTAACAATAGAACCTTGTTGGAATATGTGAGGAAGTAGTCATAGAGCATATTAATCTTGATGCAAGAAAGCATTAGTTGTCCTTTGACTTGCATAGGATATTTTGATTATGCCAAATGGAACCCCAATCACACACAAGAAACTTAATTTCCCTAGTCATATTATCAAGACAAACCACAAAAAAAAATCAACAAAAAGAAACATCATGATTCATCATCACTACTCTAATCACATGTGGATATCATCGAGTAGCATGGGAACATAACATAAGACAAATCAGATAAAAGATAATACTTAACTAGAGCAAACAATTCCACATCCATTTAGATCATCTTGTCGACTTATATGTGTTTGATATGATTCAAAATATTGTGTCTGATTTAAGGAATGAAACATCTCGTATAAGACGTCTAGTCTAGTTCCAATAATGCAACAACATAGGAGACAAATGAATTTTTGATAAGATACGTAATGTTGATAGATACGTAGACAATTGATCGACCAAGTTGAAGGCTAGTTTGGTAGTGTCATTTGTTATTGCATGATTTGTTAAGCTATGTTTCTATAAGATGTTTCACTTGTATCATGTTGGTTCCTAAATCAACATATGCAATAAATCCTATAAAAAAGCCACTTTCTAATATTCATACTCAAAGATGGATTGGGCCAACGAACAAGATTCAATCAAAGATTGAAATCTCCTACACTTTTGGATTTGTTAAACCAAGGTGGGTCTCCCCAATAGTATGCTTACAGATACTTTTGTGTGCCAAAGTACCCAGAATAATATTAACAGATGATTCTCCTTTAGATGCTTAATAAACACAATACTCTAAAGGCTTGGTTGACCTCTACAATAAATCCTAATTTAAACATGAGAGATATAATTCATTAAACTCCTCACACAAACAAACTGAGATTGATAAGTAATTTGATTTAAAATTGTAATCAGTTGTTGAATCAACCAACATAATGTAACATGAATAACCCACTTAGATAAATGCTTCATCCATTGGAACAAAATCAACCTAAATACCCACATAATTTGATAACAATCTTCACACCTGACATTATACGAAGCTCTGAAATGCTACATTACGATATTTCAGCATAATATCCTGACCACTACTTATCAGAATCCTAGCACTTAGTTTAATACAAATTTACAACCATATTCAAGCACCTACATTAATTCTTTGAATTAATAGACAAGAATAGATCCACACATCCATCTAAAATTGATACAGACCAATACGATAACCTTGATTATATTATTCATAATCTGCAAAACCAGTACATAGGAGAGTAAAATGGTCTTGAAATTGCACTATTCAATATTATCTTGCTAGTATTGCAATCAAAATTACAAAGATATTAACAGACTCCAACCTAAAACAAAACCTCTAAAATGTTCTATATTCACCTTATAGTATTCTCTGTGACTAATTACAAAAATAGCTCCTCAACCTCGGAAAATGAGGTAGAAAAACAACACTTAAGGAGAAAGAAACCTTAAATGGTGATCTCCCAAAGACACCTAGCACACTCAACACCATAGATCGATAATTGTCTTTGCTTGTTGAATAATCTTCAACCTACTCTCATATTCATGCCTCATCATTCCTTTGCAACAAAAAAATATTCCCTTCATTTTCCCTTCCTTGCAGCTGAAAGAATATTCTACTTGCTATGAAAAAACCCTTCACTGTAAAAAAATCTCCCTTTCACCTATTCATCTTTCACTTTTTATAGCTATGTTTTTTTCTTTTACTGTGAAACTTTTACATTTTGATCTCAGCAAATAAAACATTTGACTTTAAAATGAAGCCATTTAATCCTTTTTCCATTTTAAATGTGAAAGCTTTTAAAACTTTCTTGGGCAAATATAATATTTTACCTGTGAATTTTCAATTTAAATGCCTAGCAATAAAAAAAAATTATTTAAAATATTTACGAAGATTTTAAAATTAAAAATGGTTGTAGAAATCCATTCACCTACTTTTCACATTTTTAATTTTCACTTATCTTTAAAACATTATTAAATGATAATGTTAAAAATGAATTTTAGGCCCCACCACCATCTCACACAAGGCCTCCATTGCACATCTCCAATAGAAAATGAGAAATGAGAAATATAATGGCGATGAAATAATGCAGCCAAGTTCTCATGAGATATTTTAAAAAATCATTTATCGGGAAAATACAAATTTACTCATGGACCTTTATATTTACCTTCCCACCATTTAAATCCTTCATCAAATGTTTCCATAGTCCACAAGCCCACCGCTTCATTTACCTCAACATTCCCCAACACCATTGCACATCACAAATTCATTTAGAAAAGCTAAAATTAATTAGCGATGGGAAATATTCATTCTATGGCAGCACTCATTGCTAATAGTCAGAAGAAGTGAAAACTCGCATCAGTGATGGGCGATATAAGAGAAAACCATCACTCATTGTTGATGAATTCAGGAAAAGATGCAATAAAATAGTGATGGGAGTTATCCATTTTTGTTCACCTGAGTCCTCTATTCCTCACACAGAGTAACTTCTCCATGAAACCCTCACACCATTCGAAGGAATCCTTGAGAAATTTTGATACATTTTCCCTTCCTATGCAAACTGTTCCATTAGAAAAAAGTAGCTTCTAATATCAGTGTTTAAAAAATTAGTCTCCCACGGTGAGCACACTAGCTACTTATAGTACCAATTCATTTTTTGTTGTTTGCACCCACCTTACAAACAATCTAGTGGCACTTTCACTGCAAGCGCACCTTGTTGAACAAACACGTTTCCAGTAATAGCTTCCTTGCATTACATGAAGGTTTCCTTTGCAATATTAAAAATGCCCCTTTTCAGCTAGCAAAGTGGCTGCTCATGTAGGCATATTGCGCATTGCCAATATGCAAAAGGAAAGAGCACTCAAATCCGTGATACACGATGGAGAGAACACAACATTGCTCCATCGCAGATTTGATGAGAGAAAGAGCTTCAAACTAGCGATCAACAATGAGTTCTCCCATGAAGCCATGACTTCGGCCAATAGAAAGAAAGAATTAAACTTGCTTTTCCTTATAAACATTTGAAATGCACTTTATACTTGCCCTAAATGCCTCTTTGCATTTTCCCAATATTTTAAATATTTTAAATATTTTAAATATTTTAAATATTTTAAATATGAACATTTGAGACATTATTAAAAATTGTGACTTCTAATTACGCCTATGGCCCATTTGGAGAAAATCACTATGGGCAAACCCTAACACCTGGAGCCAATATTTTTTTGTGTGCAACCATAATCAATTATTTAGCGAAAACCCATTTCCTCAAACTTCATCCAACCATCAAAAATCAAGTACCTCCTTTGTAAATTGGCCCCCGGGACGTGTTCGCCACACCCAAAATGCATCATATGACCTCCATTTTTAATGAAATTGGAGTTGTAGATGTTTTAGACCAAAACAAGAAATGGGTTGTCCTTATATTTTCAAAATTTGAAACTTTTTGGAACACCAATTTTGGCCATGTTGCAGTCAAAAAAGGATTAGTTAACCCATCAAAGCTCATCCAGGAGGCACGAAACTGAGCATGTGTGCAACCATTTGAACCAAAAATCCAGTGCAGTAAATGGCATGAAAAAATTCTTCATGAGGTAAAAAATATTAAATACCAAAGTAGCTCACTCAGGCTTTTCTACAATTTCACCTATCAGAAACCAACTCGAGCACACCAAGTCACCTCCTTGAAAAATTATCAAATATTCTCCTAGGGAACTATCGCTAGACACACTAGGTCATTTGGGTACATTGTGGTGCAGCCATGGTAGGAGGGTCCTCAAATAGAACAGTTTGGACCGTACAGCAAGAGTAACACAATGAAAGCAACACAAAATATGGAGGAAAATGCAAATGTAAATATTCTTATTAACAATTATCTTAGTTACATTTGGCCAGCAACATCTGGACTTACAGATTTGGCTCACAGGCCTGATAAGATATACAACATTCTAACATGCTCCTGTATGCGAGCTAAAAATTACAATCAAATTAAGAGTATCCTTTTGACCAAACTCTACCATATAACTAACATTCGAATGATCAACTACAAGCTTTATAGCATATATGTAACTCAAGAAACATCCACATTGGCCAAAGAATATCACATTCTCCAATGGGAGAAAATGTAACATGTGCATGAATAGGTCGGCCTCAAATTTGAATTACTCCTCAACAAGCACAAAAGATGAAGTGTGGACCTATACTAAAGGTCAAGGACACTCCAAGGAACATTGAAAGTCACACCATTAAGATCTACAAGTCACAGGGATGATTCACGAACAATCAAATTAACCGTTAGGCTTGAAAATTGTTCCAGTGTCGGTTCAAGAAACTGTTAAGAGATTCCGGAAGTGATAACTTTCTGGAAAAAGATCCAATTGTGCTCAAATCTTGGAACAAGCAAAAATGAACATATAGAAGATGTAATCCAAGATCCACAAGGTCTAGTGAGAAAATGTGACGAATCCACCAACATGAACTAAGTAAGAACAAAAAAAGAACAAAAATTGAAAGAAAATATTTTTGGTTGATGCAAAATTGCCAAGAACCAAGGATGCTTCTGCATCAGACATCCAGGGTTATTGAAAAGTGAGTCCCTCACTTTGATGGGGCCAAAGGAAAACCAAGACGGTCTACCTCAGCCTAAGAAATCCAAGAATAATCCTCCACTAGTCTACCTTTCCATTTCACAAGATACTCTTTGTACTGTCTTCCTCGAGTCTTCCTCCCATCTCTAACATCCAAAATCTCTTCAATCTCATTTGATTGTTGTTTAGGAAACTGATTTTCCAAATCTACTTTATTGTCTTCACTAAATTCTGCTTCATGATACTGATATAGATCCATAATGTTGAATATAGGTGATATACCCGTACCTTCTGATAACTCTACTTCATATGCATTTCCTGAATCAAATTTCTTCAAGATCTTACAAGGTCCAAACTTCCTCATCTTCAGCTTATTGTATGTGCCAACTGGAAATCTCTCATTCCTCAAATATACCATCACTTCATCTCCAACTTCAAATTCCTTATGTCTCCTCTTTTCATATGCCTTCTCCTTGTACTTTTGGTTCATGTCTTCCAATTGTTGTTTCACTTGAATATGCAACTTCTTCATGTGTTTTGCAAATTCTTCTACTTCTCCACTCCTCTTATCTTCCATACTGATGTCTCTCAACTCTGATATACCTCTAGGATGAACTCCTGTAACAATCTCAAAAGGGGTCTTTCTTGTACTCCTATTCACTGAATTATTGTAAGCAAACTATGCTTGTGCTAGGACTAGATCCCAACTTCTAGTCTTCTCTCCAACCAAGCATCTCAAAAAATTCCCTAAACTCTTGTTTACTACTTCTGTCTATCCATCTGCCTTTAGGTGAAAATTAGAACTGAACTTCAAATCTGTCTTCAACTTCTTCCAAAGTGTTCTCCAAAAGTAACCAACAAACTTTACATCCCTATCTAAAACAGTACTTCTAGGTAATCCATGCAATCTGACTACTTCTCTAAAAAAAAAATCTACATGTACTACGTTTGTTGTCTTCTTACAAGGTATGAAATGTGCCATCTTAGAAAATTGATCAACCACCACAAATATTGAATCATTACCTCTTTGTGTCTTCAACAAACCAAGTATGAAATCCATGTTGATATCCTCCCAAGGTTTCTCCGGGAATGTCAAAGGCTTATACAATCCAACATTCTAACTATTCCCTTTTGCAACTTGACAAACTCTATAACTCTACACAAATCTCCTAACATCCTTAAGAATCTGTGGCCAAAATTAATTCTCTCACCAATGCCATTGTCTTATCAACTCCAAAATGTCTTGACATACCTCCACTATGCTTCTCCTTCACCAGGTTATCCCTCATTGAACTCTGGGGTATACACAATTGATTACCTCTAAACAACATATCCTCCTAAATGAAATAATCCAACCACTGACTTCTATCCTCTGAAACAATTTCTTTACAAGCTCTCCAAGGTTCTGCAAAATTTGGGTCTTCTTCATACAAGCTTTTCAACTCATCAAATCCTAATACCTCCACTCTCATCTCTATCAGTAAATTCCTCCTCCTACTCAAAGCATCAACAACTCTATTTGACTTTCCACTCCTATATTTCAAAACAAAAGTATCTCTGCAAGAACTCTACCCATCTCAGGTGTCTCTGATTCAACTTACCTTGACTATTCAGATATTGCAATGCTTGATGATCCGTATACAACACAAACTCTTTAGGCAACAAATAATGTCTCCACTTAGTCAAGGCTTGAACTATAGTGTAAAACTCATGATCATACACTGAATATATTCTCCTAGCATCATTCAATTTCTCACTGAAGTAAGCTACAGGTCTCCCCTCTTGACTCAATATTGCTCCAATCGCATTTCCACTTGCATCATAGTCTACTTGAAATACTTTGTTGAAATTTGGTAAAGCCAACACAGGCTACTCAATCACCTTTTGCTTCAACAACTCAAAACTATGGTCTACTCTAGATGTCCATCTAAAATCCTTCCTATCTCCTCTCATTGTTTCTGTCATAGGACTGCAAATAGAACTAAAATTTTTAATGAACTTTCTATAGAAACTAGCCAACCCATGAAATGATCTCACCTCTCCAATACTATATGGTGTAGGCCACTCAAAAATCGCTCTTAACTTCTTAGGATCCATCTTCAATCCTTCCACAGATATCACAAATCCTAGATGTACCAACTCCTCCTTCATGAAACTACACTTCTTAATGTTTATCAACAACTACTCTTCTCTCAACCTCTGCAAACCTTGTCTGATATGTAATAGATGTTCTTCTCTACTCCTACTGAAAATCAAGATGTCATCCAAATATACAATCACAAACATACCCAAGAATTTCTTCAATGCCTCATTCATCAATCTCATGAAATTACTTAGTGAATTTGTCAATCCAAAAGGCATAACCAACCACTCATACAATCCTTCATTTGTCTTGAATGTTGTTTTCCACTCATCTCCTTTGATTCTGATATGATGATATCCACTCTTCAAATCTATCTTTGTGAAGTACTTGGCTCCACTCAAACAATCCATAATGTCATCCATCTGAGGCAAAGGAAACCTATACTTCACCATGATCTTGTTTATGGCTCTTGAATATGTACACATTCTCCATTCTCCGTCCTTCTTAGGTGCTAGCACAGTAGGTATTGCACATGGACTTAAGCTTTCTCTGATCAAACCCTTCTCCAATAATTTTTGCACTTGTTTGTTCAATTCCTCATTCTCTATCGATGTCATCTGGTGTGCTGCTTTGTTAGGAAAACTAGCTCTAGGAATTAGATCCGTACAATGACTAATACTCCTCATAGGTGGAAATCCATCAAGTACATTATCTAAAATGATCTCCTCATATTCTTTCAGTATCTCTTTTATCTCTTCCAGGTGTTCTTCTACATGCTCCAAATCCTCAGTCTTCTTAGGCACCAAGGCATAACACACATTCTCATGTCTCAATCCATCAAGGAATCTTCTTCCATCAACCAAACAAACCCTAGCATTTGTACAAACATCAACTGTAGGAACATCTTCCAATGGCAACAAAATTTGCTTCATCCCATTAGCAACAATGGTGTATATGTTCTTATTTCCATCATGAATAGACTCTCTATCATACTTCCAAGGCCTCCCCAACAAAACATGGCATATATCCATAGGCATGATATCGCACAAAACTTCATCATGGTAATTTCCTATCTTTAATTTCACCAAACATTGTTCACTTACCAGTATCTTATGCTCATCTTGAATCCAAGCAATCTGATAGGGCTTCAGGTGCTTCAACCTTTCCAACCCATATTTAGTCACCATCTCTTCAAAAACCAAGTTCTTAGAACTTCCACTATCAACAATCACTTTGCAACATGTACCATTCACCTTGCATTTGATCTGAAACAAATTCTTCCTCTGCAATGGTTCTTTCTCCAATTCGCTTTGACACAATACTCTCTTGTTCACCAACACTTCTCAATCTTCAGGTTTATTAGATGATCCAGCATGATCCTCCTCAACAAAGGTTGTTCTCTTATTGTTCTCTATCTTCCTACTTGTCTCTCCCTGATTGCATTCAAATGCTCTATGTCCTTCACCACATTTATAATAGGTTCCTTTGAATATCCTTTTCTCCTATCCTCTACCATCTCTTCTATAACCTTCATTTCGATAACCACCATAACCCCCTCTTTTGTAAGATTTTCCATCACCTTTCTAGTATGAATTGTCATTCTTACTAATCTCCTTATCCTTATTCTGAGCTAGAAAATATCCTCTTCCTCCTCCAGCAAAAGTTCTTCCTCTTTGAAATCTTCCACCTCTTCCTCTCTGTCTCTGCTCATGTCTCTTATTTAGCTTCTCTTCTACCTTTAGGGAACACTGATATGCCTCTTCCACACTCTACAGCTTGATCAAACTGATTTCATCCTGTATGGACGACCTCAAACCATTCACATATTTGGCTACTTGTTCAATCTCATCCTCTGAATGTCTAGATCTGATATTCAACTTATAGAATTCCTCAGTATACTCTGTCACACTAGATTCTTTCTACTTCAGGTTCTGCAACTTCTTGAACAAAATAATATGATAGTTTGCAGGCATAAATTTCGACTTCAACTTATTCACCATCCGATCCCATGACTTTATCTTTTCTTTTCTTCTTCTCTGCCTATCTGTCTACAAATGTTCCCACCAAAGGGATGCATGTCCTCTCAACTTTGTACAAGCAAACTTCATCTTCTTATCTTAAGAGGTACCTTCAAATTCAAAATACTTTTGGATCTCCATTATCTAATCTAACAATACATCTGAATCCAACTTACTATTATAATTCGTTGGATTGAAATGTGGTCTTGTATTCACTTTAGTTAGGGCTCTTATGAACCTCTCTTCTCCCTGATCTAGGCTAGGTTTCTCATCTCTTCCTCTTTCTTCCTATACTTCTACTTCTTCATCACTCACATCATCAACTAGTTGACCTCTTCTCTAGGTCGTTTCAACTACATCCAATCTAGCAGCAATTTCTCTTAACATCTCCATCACAGCTCGGTCTACATTTCCACGCACTCCATTTCTACCATTTCTCCTTCCCGCCATCTTTACACAAGTCCTCTACAGCTGCAGGTCGGATCCTCAATCCACCACCCCACAAAAAATCTTCAACAGGACTTTGCAAACTCTAACGATCTCGCAAGGAACAAACCTCACGCTGATACCAATCTAGCGTAGCCACGGTAGGAGGGTCCTCAAATAGAACAGTCCAGACCATGCAGCAAGAGTAACACAATAAAAGTAACACAGAATATGGAGGCAAATGTAGATGTAAATATTCTCATTAACAATTATCTCAGTTACATTTAGCTGGAAACATCTGGACTTACAGATTTGGCTCACAGGCTTGATAAGATATACAACATTCTAACATGCTCCTATATGCGAGCTAAAAATTACAATCAAATCAATATTATCCTTCTAATCGAACTCTACTAGATTACTTCCATTCAAATGATTGACTACAAGATTTATAGCATATCTGCAACTCAAGAAACATCTGTTTCATCCAAAGAACATCACATTCTCCAAGGGGAGAAAATGTAATGTGCGCATGAATAGGTCAGCCTCAAATTTGAATTACTCCTCAACAGGCATGAAAGATGAAGTGTGGACCTATATTGAAGGTCAAGGACACTCCAAGGAACATTGAAAGTCCCACCATTAAGATCCACAAGTCACGAGGATGATCCACGAACAATCAAATTAACCGTTAGGCTTGAAAACTGTTATGGTGTCGATTCAAGAAGCTACCAAGAGATTCTGAAAGCGATAACTTGCTAGAAAAAGATCCAATCGAGCTCAAATCTTGGAACAAGGAAAATGAACATGTAGATGATGTAATCCAAGATCCACAAGGTCTAGTGAGCAAATGTGACTAATCCACCAACATGAACTAAGTAAGAACAAAACAAGAACAAAAATTAAAAGAAAATATTTTTGGTTGATGCAAGATTGCCAAGAACCAAGGATGCTCCTGCATCACATTGAATATGTGTGCAAGAGGGATCCCCTTCAATCCATATTCATCAAAAGATATTAATGGTCAAAGATGACCACTTTGAAGCATTCTGAAAATGTAGGTGTAAAAAGTGAACAAACTGCATTTGTTTTTTACTTGGTAAAAATATCAAATCTGATCATGAGACTCTGAAAATAGACTAGGGAGAATATGAATGTAGGGAGAATAGAGAAACAATTTTTTCATCATGAAAATCATCTAGTTGCAAAATATAAGCTCGAATGGGAGGCCACTTCACAGAACTGAGAGTTCACAAACAGTAGAAAAGTGTCAAAACCCTCCAGCTTTGCTTTTCAAAACACTATCACAACTCATCATGGGAAACTGAAAATAGGCATGCACATTAACATATATCACATGAGAGTGTCCACAAAGGGGTTTTGCACAAAAATCAACCGGCTTCGAATTGTGACCCTCCAAAGTAGGTCACTTGGGCAGATTTTTTCAGGGCACTTTTGAGTGTGCAAAGGCAAATTTTTCAATATGCGCACTTCAAACTTGCAAAATTTGAAGGTGCCATCATGTCCAACATGTCAATTGTTGACAAGGGATAGTTTTATTATGGAATATGGATTATGATGGACAAATTTTTTTATTCTAACAAGACCTAAGAGACAAACCTAGGCCTCATGGGCTCATCCATGATGGCCTTGCCTATGTACATGTGAAAAGGCTCCATAGTTTGATTATTTGGACTAACGTTAGCACATGCTTGATGGCCAATGTTGTTTTTGAATTTTTTAATATTTTATGATTGTTTTGGTTTTTTCAAAGAATATTTGAATTTTTTTGAATTTTATTGGTGAGAATGTCCTCTAGTATCATGTCTAAGATCCTTTTGAAAATCTAGTTCAAGAATTTCCCCCGGTCATGTACAAGACCAATTATTATACAAAGGATGAATATGGTAAGTGGTTGACACTAAATGACAATCATTCTTAGGCCATGAGAGGGGTGAGATAGCTTATTATGAAAGAGCTTGTGCTCAATGTATTATGAATGGAATCTGATAGAATAGTGATAGATGGTAGAGCGAAGACCGACTACACATGGTGTTTGTTTGCTAGGTTTTCAGCATGGTACTTATCCAAAGTGCCACCAAAATGGTTTTCACTATAGGACAGATTATTTCTCTTTTTCTTTTATGTTTTGTTTTTCTACTTTTTTATTTTTATTTTTATAGGATCTCTAAAAGTCATGTATAGTACTTGTGAAGGTGCATGTTATTGATAGGATCAGCTAGTTGTTTAGCTTTAGGAGTAGCTATTTAATAAGTGTCAGACCCATGTGTTGCAGTAATTATGTAGGGACCCAAGTAGTTAGGTTCAAACTTTCCTAGTTTTTCTCTTTCCAGTTGATTCTTAGGGTTCTATTTTAGGACTAGATCACCAACATTGAACTATCAAAATTTGACCCTTTTGCTATAGCTACATCGAAGATGATTCTAATATGCCTATAGATGGACTAATCTAGTTTATCTTCTTTCATCTAATAGCTCTAGCTCATGTAGTCTGGAAATCTGGTAATCTTCATCATCGATGAACTATTGCATAGAAACTCGCAATGATGGTAACTTGACCTTGATTAGAAGGATAGCTTCAAAACCAAAGACAAGGGAATATGGCATAACACCAATAGGAGTACAAATGCTCATATGGTAAGCCCATAAGGCTGGATTTAGCTAAATATGGCAGTCTCGACTAGCATCATTGATAGCCTTTTTTAAACTTTTATGATGGTTTTATTTGACACCTCATTTTGACAATTACCTTGGGATAATATGGAGTGGAAAAGTGATATTGGATATGGTACTTCTCACATAATTCATGGATGTCCTAGTTTTTGAAGGGATGATTATTATATGTGACTATAGACAAGGGAATAGGTGCCATACCAACATATGATGTAGTTCAAGATAAATTTCACAATTTTCTTACAAATGATGTATTGCATGGGTATGGCTTCAATCCATTTGGTAAAGTATTCAGTTGCAGTAATGATATTTTTTTCACCATTAGCAGTGTAGGGTAGATTTGTATGACAAGGTTGAATCCCCATTGAGAGAAGGGCCATGGTGATGTAATCAGGTGTAGTCCTTGTGTTGGTGCTTGTATGAGATCTCCATGTATCTAACATTGTCGACATTTCTTCACAAAGTGGTATGCCTCATGTTCCATGGTCGACCAGTAGTATCCAATCCTTATGATCTTCTTAGCTAGGGTAGGACCACTAGAGCGAGCTCTACATATACCATCATGTACCTCATGCAAAAATATTTGTGCTTCTCTTGTGTTGAGACATCTAAGCAGAGTACTATCTAAACTACAGTGGTATAGGGTATCAACAATGATAACATATTTAGAGACTCATCAAATTCGAGGACATCAAATGTGGGGATCAAAAGTTGTTCCACTAAGAATTCATGTTGATGCACATTTTTAGGTATGTCCAAGAGATATCTTATAGTAGCCATTGCATTGGATGCTTTCTTCTTAACCTATGGAATCTTCTCAAATATGATTTCATCAAAGTATTCCTTAAAATTGTCAACCATTTTCTTGTAAGGCACAAGTTTTTCATCTTTTGTTTCGTATTTGTCATTGACCTATCGGACAACCAAATGTGAATCACCATAGACATGTAGGTGCTTGATTTTCCATTTTATAGCTTCTATAAGACTTGTCAACGAACCTTCATACTCAACAATGTTATTAGTGCAAGGAAACACTATCTTGTAAGACTTAGGGATAGTATCCCCCTATGGTGTTCTGAAGAGAACTCCTATGCCCAACCATGGTGGGTGTAGGATCCATCAAAGTATAGCTTCCATGTTGTAGATGTTTCTAGTGTAAAAATTGCTTCATCGAGAAATTTTGATACCAAAGATTGAAATGTAGGAGTAGGAGCATTAGCTAGCTAATCTTCTATTATTTGTCCCTTTATCGCTTTCCTTTCCACATACTCGATATCAAACTCACTGAGGAGCATTACCCATTTCACCAATCTACTTGTTATTATTGCCTTACTAAGTAATTACTTAAGAGGATCTATCTTTGTTATCAACTTAGTTTGGAGATTCAGCACATAATTCCAAAGCTTTTGTGTTGCAAAGATGACTACTAAATAGGCACATTCAATAGGAGAGTAATTGAGCTCGTACCACACAAGTGTATGACTGATGTAGTATATCATTTTTTCCTTACCATCTTCATCATTATGTGCTAATAGAGCTCCTAGTGTTGATGACATAGTTGATACATACAAGACAAGTGGTTTTTGATCAATAGGTCGAATCAATACTGGTGGTGACAACAAGTAATCCTTGATTTGTTGAAAGGCTTGCTAATAGTTATCAATCCATTTGAATGGAACATCCTTTTGAAGAAGATACTAAAACAATTATCTGCTAGCTATGGAATGAATCTTTGGATTGACTATAGTTTACCATGTAGACTTCTTAGTTGTGTCAGATCGGAAGTTGGAGGCATATCGATAATAGCTTCCACCTTTATAGAATCAACTTTGATGCCTCTCTGAGAAAAAATGTACCCAAGGAGCTTCCAAGAAGTTACTCTAAAGATACACTTTTTCAGATTTAGCCTAACTTTGTACTCTTCTAATCTAGTGAAGATATTATCTAGGACAACTAGATGATAATCTCTCATAAGGGATTTTTTCAGTAGGTCATCAACATAATCTTCCATTGATGTTTGCATCATGTCATGAGAGATTGTAGTCATAGCCCTCTGATATGTAGCTCCTACATTCTTAAGGCCAAAGGGCATGAAAGTTCAATAGTAGGTGCCCCATGGATAGGTGAAAGTTGTCTTATGCTAATCCTCAGGTGCAATTTTGGTTTGGTTGTAGCTAGAGGAGCCATCCATCAGTGACAACATCTCATATCTTATTGTGAGATCTACAATTATGTCTATGTTCAATAAAGTAAAATCATCTTTTGGAAAAACCTTATTCAAATCCCTAAAGTTGGTGCAAATGTGTATTTTCCTAGTTGGTTTGGTGACTGGTACCAGATTCAAAATCCATTTTGCATAATCTATTGGTCTTCTGAAACCAACATATAATAGTTTCTTCAATTCAACTTTGACTAGTAAGATGATCTTTGGATGCATCCTCCTCAGCTTCTTCTTGAAAGGTTTTGCATTTGGAAGAAGAGGAAAATGATGGAGGACTAACTCAGGGTCTAGTCTTGGCATGTTTGCATAAGACCATGCAAGCTGATTTGTCACTTAGAGAAAAATTCAATGAAACTCGACTTCTCTGTATCTATCAAGGATGCAATAAAGTGTATGATATTTAGATTCATAGGTGTATTGATGTTGACTTCTTCTGACTTCTCCACCAATAGTGGGGATTTTTCTTGACTCGTGGGTAGTAGGTCCAACCTTCCATCCTTGTGTGCCTCAAAGAGGTTTTCACCCTTGGATACATCCTTTATCTTATCTTTTTCTATGTCTAAAGGTACCTTTCATAAATTTCACCTAAAGACTTAATCTTTTCTATTTTTTCTATTTTGCGACTAGAAGGCAAGATAGAATCCCCAAAGTATGTAGTAGTGTCAAGGTCTATAGTGAAACTAGCCTTGCGATCCCCACTAGGTATAACTTCTCAAAGTCCCATGAACTCAACAATTGCTTCATCATTTTCAAAAATATCTAAGCTCGGTGGACCTTGTTGGTCCTAATCGATTAACTAGGGATGGACTAATGGCACATTATCATCATTGTTAGAAAAGCTTAAGGATGAAGTAGAAATGGTACAAATTGAGGAATCGTCGGGGTCCCAAAAGGTATCTATCCAAACTTGGCCTACAGTAGTTTGATCGATAGGGGATTTGGGTTCAGTAATATTCCTAGAAGTCTCAACAACTTCAAAAACATTAGCAACTTTCTTCGAAGGTTCACTAGTATGAGGAGCGTTCACTTTCAATGGTTTGCACCCCAACCCTTTGTTCTTTGGTAGCTTTCTCATTAATATAGGTTTAGTCATTCTTTGTTTCTATGCCCCAAGTCCATTGTGACCATCGTAGCCCTTTTGCTTCACGATATCAAAGCCTTTCCCATACTTATCAATAGGTAATTCAGCATGTATTTCATCCACTTCATCTTTGTAAATCCATTTAGAGAGGTCTTCATCAATACATTATTTTCCTAGCTTTCCCCACTTGGTGAAGGTCATAGGAGGGTGATACTGACTTTAGGATCCTTTTTGATATGGTGTGGCTTATAGTAGTGCTTCAGTGCAGCTAGTAGCTTCCCCATGCAAAACAAATTTTCAATGTTGTACTCTTCACAACCGTCGTCATGGACCTAGACCTTGCTTTTAGTGAAGGATTTAGGTAAATTTGAAGCTTTTGAAAAGGAAGTAGGATCAATATAGTGTGATGAGGTAGAAGGTGAGCCCTCCCCATGACTAGGTACTTGATGTTCAGGGGTACCCTTCAAGTTGCTACAATATTGGAATGGGTCAAGATTGTAAGGAATTTAAGGTAGTGGAACAACTTCCTACACTAATCTTAAGAGGAGAATAATGAAAAACTTTACAGACTATTAATAGTTACAAAAACTTAAACATAAATAAAAATAAATATCATGCATACCATGACACAATGATTATGGGGGAAAACCCTTTTGGGAGAAAAACCCCACACTCCAAAAGCCACCCAATATATTATTCAGAAATCACAAAGATTACAATATACTTGCAAAGCAAGCTTTTCATAGGATTATCACCACCAGAGATCTAGAGACAACACAATTGCTATCAGACTTTCATAATACATCACTGTCTACAATCGTAGTACAATTCCCTCAAAAAATAGGGTTACCTTTTAGGGAAAGACAGGCCAACAAAATATCCACCATTCGATCTAAAACCTAATAATTAATGGTCTAGATTTACAATGTATCATTTATATAATTTATGTTATCCATCTTAGGAGTTACCTAAAAAAGTTAACAAAAAATTATTTACATGCATCCTACTCCCCCCTTGCTAGCATTATATATTACACCTATCAATGTAACTAGGAAATATGTGTGTGTGTGTGTTTGTGTGTGTGTAGGTATATATATATTCATATATATATCCAATCAACAATACCCTTTATATAATTGCAAGGTTGATACATATTTTCCCAATAAATCTCCCACTTGTCAAACACCTTGCAAGAGCAACAAAAGGGAGTAAACATTGTTTCTTAATTGCTAGGGACCAAAAGGCCCATAATCTTTGAACACCATCTGAACTTCTTTGTGCTCATAGGCTTAGTTAAAAAATCAATAACATCCATCAAATTCTCTACCCTAACCAACTTCACCCTACCATATGTGACCATATCTCTAACAAAATGATATTGTACATCAATGTGCTTGGTCCTTGCATGAAATGTCGGGTTCTTGGCTAGACATATCGCACTGATTATCACAATAAAATTTCACTACACCTTATTTTTTCCAATATCTGAACATAGTATCTTAAGACAAATGGCTTCTTTACAAGCATGAGTAGTTGTCATATGCTCTACTTCAGTAGTGAACAAAGCAACCACAGCCAGTCACCTACTTATCCAACTAATCACACAACTGAATAATGTGAACACATAAGCGCTAGTGGATTGTCTGCTATCAATATCACCTGCCCAATCTAAATCCACATAACCATGAATATCAAGGAAAATCTCATCTTCAGTCACATTACTATGATAACATAAGGAATAATCTGAGGTACTACACTAATATTTGAAGACCCTTTTAACTACACCCCAATGAACTCTACCAGGATTAGACATATATTTGGAAAGACCTCCCACTAGTTGGGAAATGTCTAGTCTAGTACAAACCATAGCATGCATCAAACTTCCAACTTCACTCTGGTAAGGCACTATGCTCATGTCTTCCATCTCTAATGGAGATGTTGGACAATCTGAAATAGATAAATTTTTTCCAACAAAAAATGGAACACACAATGGTCTACAATCCTACATGTTAAATCTCTGTAAAATTGAATTAAAATACTTACTTTGGCCAAGCCATAACTTTCTGTTCACTCTATCTCTTGTAATTTCCATCCCAAGAATGTGTCTAGCTGCACCAAGGTCTTTCATTTCAAATTTAGCAGCAATTTGAGATTTCAGTTCTAAAATCATACCTTTCCCTTTGCCAATAAATAATATATCATCAACATATAATGCAATAAACATGAAATGATCACTATTAGTTTTATAATAAACACAATGATCTGATTTAGAATTCCCAAATCCCAAACTCAACACATATGTATCAAATTTATGGTACCACATCCTCGAACTTTGTTTTAGGCCATACAAATATTTCTTCAATTTGCAAACCAACTTTCACCACATAGTGCTCTAGTTGTGTCATATAAATATCCTCCTCCAAGTCACCATGAAGGAAAGCAGTTTTCACATCCATTTGCTCAACCTCTAAATCATAAGCAGCAACAATAGCAGGAAAAAATCTAATGGATGTCATTTTTGCAATAGGAGAAAATATATCACCATAATCAACACCCTCAACTTGAGAGTAACCTTTCGCAACCAACCTTGCTTTGTACTTCTCAATACCTCCATCTGAACCAATCTTTTTCTTGAAAACCCATTTGCAACCAAAAGGATTTCATCCTTCAGCCAATGGTACAAGATCCCATGTATCATTCTTTTTCAAAGATGTCATTTCTTCATCCATAACAATCTTCTAGGATTCTACATCATTCATACCTAATGCCTCTTCTACAAATTTAGGTTCATCCATGTTAGTATTCAAAGAAAAAATACATCTACAATCATCAAGTGTATACCTTTTAGGTGGTTGTCTATGCCTTGTAGACCTACAGACAAGTTGAGTTGGAGGTTCTTCATCCTCTTCTAAAGATTTAGAGCTAGATGATCTCTCCTCAACTTCTTGTCTATCCATGGGTCTTGATTCAACTTTCTCAGGTGTAGCAGGAAATTGAATCACATCTTTCTATTTACTTTGTTTTGGTTGCAATGTAACAAAAGAATGCTTAGTTTCTCTAAAAATAACACTTCTACTATATATTACCCTTTGTGCAACAAGATCCCAAAGCTTGTATCCTTTCACACCATAACTATATCCAACGAAGATACATTTCACAGCCTTGTTCTTTAACTTTGTTCTCTTCTCTTTTTGGCACATGTGCATATGCCTCGCAACCAAAAAACTCTAAGATACCTTAATGAAGGCTTGTGACTCAACCATGCCTCTATAGGCATCTTATCAACAAGAGCTAATGTAGGATACCTATTAATCAAGTAACAAGTAGTGGGAACAACTTCAGCCCAAAGCCTTTGTTCTAGGCCAACACCACTCAACGTACCTCCTAGCCTTCTCTATTAGTGCCCTATTCATTCTTTCTGCATATACATTTTGTTGTGGAGAATACAAAGTTGTCTTTTTTCTATGAATACCACAATCTTTACAAAATCCATCAAAATCATTAGAGAAAAATTCACCGCCATTATCAATCCTTAAACATTTTATTTTCTTTCTAGTTTGCAACTCAACCATTGCTTTAAATTCTTTAAATCAATTGAAAAACTTCATATTTACTCTTTAGAAAATATACCCATGTCCTACTATAATCATCAATAAATGAAACATAATATGTGGATTTACCAACTAAAGGGACATCTACATGACCAAATAAGTCAGAATGAATAAGATCCAATACACCACAAGATTTATGAGAACTCAAGTAAAACTGAATGCGATTTTTTTTTCCATAAATGCAATGCTCACATAAATCAAATTCAAGATTACAATCAGAAAAAACTTCAAAAAGGTTTTTGTTTTTCAAGGTCCTTAGACTCTTTTCTCCAATGTGGCCAAGTTTCTAGTGCCATAACATAGTTTTCTCTGCAGGTAACTTTGATTCAAAAGAAAGAACACCCTTGAGTACCCAAAAGCCATGACCATTTGCTAAAGGTGAAACCCTCACCTCTTTTACAGACTTGCTTTTCGCAGAAGTACTATTGCACTCAATAGTGCATGCATCAATCTTATACAATGTGTCATATCTAACACCTCTAGCAATTACCAAAGCACCTCTAACCATCTTGCATCCTACATCAAAAAATACTACCTACACAACCGCATCTATTAGTTTTCTCATAGATAACAAATTTCGTGTTAAACCAGGGATATGCAACACACCATTAATCCTTTTTTTTCTACCATTAGGAAACCTGATTTTAACTTTACCACAGCCAACAATGTTTAAATGAGAATCATCACCCAAGTACACCTTACCTCCATCAAATTCTTCATATTCAGGAAACCAATCTCTATTAAAGGTCATATGGAAAGATGCACTTGATTCAATTAACCATGCATCATTACCTGCACAAGTTGCCAAAGCTGCAATGAATGCATCACCATCTTCCTTTTCAAACTCAGAATCATAATCAAATTTCTTATTTTTTCTTCTTCTTTTCTTCTTTGCATTCCTTATGAACATGTCTAGGCTTATCGTAGTTCTAGCAAATAACTTTAGACTTTCCAAGAGATTTAGATCTCCCCTTGTACTTGTATTTGTCATGCTTCTCATTCTTCCTATCTTTTTCCTTAGGTCTTCCATGAATATTTAGGGCCTCATTGGCAGTGATGGATACCTTCCTCGTCATCTCTTCATAAAGCAAAGAACCCACCACATCTTCCATCTTCAAAATAATAGAAGTACTCCCAATAGCCATAACAAGAAAATCCCACGAATCAGGCTAAGAACAAAGCAAGATCTGACATTTGTCCTCCTCATCCATTTTCACACCAACTGATGTCGATTGAGCCACCAACATATTGAATGACTCCAGGTGGTTTGTTATTTGACCACCCTCTTCCATTCTCAAGGAGTAAAACTTCTTCCTCAAGAAAATCTTGTTCATTAAAGATTTGGCCTGGTACATCTCACCAAGCTTCTTGCATAGTTTCTATGTAGAGGTCTCCTCATGGACATTAATTAGAACAAATTCTGTCAAGCACAATTTGATTAGACCCTTGGCATTATAGTCCATAACATCATATTGAGTAGCCTAAGTAGGATCTGTAGGCCTTGAAACATTCTCATTAGCAGCATCCCACAAATCTTGATCTATCAACAGATCCTCCATCTTCAGCTTCCACATTTCAAAATTATTTCCAAAAAATTTATCCACCTCTATTTTCCTTGATGAACTTTCCATTTGAAAATTCTTGCAAGAAGATCACAAAGTATCTTCTGCATAAGCTCCCCCTCAAACCTAGATTAATCCAAAAAACCCAGCAACCCACAACTAAAACCAAAGGTGATCAGGCTTTGATACCACTTATAAGGAAGCTAAGGTAGTGAAACAACTTCCAACACTAATCTTGAGAGGAGAATGATGCAAAACTTCATAGATCTTTAATAGTTACATAAACTTACACAAAAATAAACATAAATATCATGCATACCATGACACAATTATTTACGTGGGGAAAACCCTTTTGGGAAAAAAACCCCACTCCAAAATTCGTCCAATATATTATTCAAAAATGACAAAGATTACAATATACTTGCAGAGAAAGCTTCTCATAGGAGTATCACCACTAGAGATTCAGAGACAACACAACATCTATCAGACTCTCAGAATACATCACCGTATACAATCATAGTACAATGCCCTCATAAAATAGGGTTACCTTCTAGGGCAAGACAGGCCAATAAAATATCCACCATTAGATCTAAAACTTGATAATTAATGGTCTAGATTTACAATGTATCATTTATATAATGTATGTCGACCATTTTAGGAGTTTCTTGAAAAGGTTAACAATTTTTTTTTACACACATCCCACTCCCCCCCTTGTTGCCATTATATATTACAGCTACATATATATACTATATATATATATATAAATATATATTATGAGTTTCTTGAAAAAGTTAACAAAAATTATTTACATGCATCCCACTCACCCCTTGCTGCCATTGTATATTACACCTATTGGTGTAACTAGGAAATATACATTCCATCAACAATAACCTTTATATAATTGCAAGGTTGAGACATTTTCCCAACAAGGATCACTTGAAATAGTAATCTTTGTCATTTTATGGAAACATAGGCATTGGTGATAGGTTGAAGGAATAGCCTTCATGGCATGAATCCATGGGCATCCAAGTAGAAGGTTATAAGGAAAGTCTAGGTCCAAAACCTGAAATAGTGTATCCTGCACAACAAGACCCACTTTGATTGGAAGGATGATAACACCCTTGGAGGAGCACTTTGCATCATCATATGCTCGTATAACAATCCTTTTCGACTCATCTATATAAGCTAAAGAATCCCTTGGTAGTAACTAGTTTCAACATACAAATGTTCAACCCTACTCCACCATCTATTAGAACTCATATGATTTTATGTTTGTTGATGTATACTTCAAGATGTAAAGGTCCATTTTGATTAGGCTTTTGCAAAATATATTCATGCTCTGTGAATGCTACGTGGTGGGTGGTAGCTAAGAGCCCTACCATGGCCTAAAACTAGTTTACGTTTAGGTCGGTTGAAATGGAAGAATCTTGTAATGCTTTATCTGAGATTGCCTTATGCTCAAGAGAGATGTGTAGCAACTGGAGAATTAACATTTGAGCAATGGTTTTCCCTAGATGATCCAGTAGGTTATATTCATGTGTCAATTGTGACTTAGAATGGGTTCCTCGTAGAGTCACCTTCAATTGTCGTGTAGTAACCGCACATTTGGGATTTTTATTCTTTATGGTGATGGTGGATATATTGTTATCAAATGGTCAAATATTGTTAACCATGTACTCGTAAGAAACACTGGTATAATTAACTTGGTCCTTACCACCTATTCCAAAACTAGAGGATTTCCTGATCCATGATTCTATAAAGGATCTTTAAAGATTGTGTGATCTATGTTTGAGGATTGTGGTTGGTTGTCAATTTGTATATCCCCTTGCACTATGTGATCTTAGATGATGTTTTTTAGTTTAAAGCAGGAAGATGTTTTGTTTTCTTTCATTCTATGGTACTCATACAAGTCATTGTCATTCCACCAGGATAGTTTAAATGGTCCTAGTTCATAATGTCTTATTTCTAGTAATTGAATGGCATTGTTTTGTAGCAGTTTCTTTAAAACTGACTCAATAGGTTCCCCTAAGGGCATGTATTTATGTCATGGTTGGGTAGTCCTTGGAGGACCACGTTGTGTTGTGTTTTGAACCACACTAGTTGTTAGCTCATGCTTTTGTGGTCGGTTACTATTATTTTCGTTATAGGTCCTTTCAGACTAATCACATGATGAGCTTTGTTGATGACCTTAGCATTTACTATGTTGTCATTTGTCATGTTTTTATTGCAAGAACAATTTTTTTTCTTAACATTTGAATTATGTGAATAAGTGTTGTTCTCCTTAAATATTTTGACTAGCCCTTTTCCAATTAGGGATTTCTCAATGGAGAGACCTTTTTTGATGACCTCCTTGAACGTGTTTGAGCAGTGGATTTGTAGATGAAACATCACCTTCTTAATAATATTTACCATGAATATCTATACTAGTTGCTTCTTTGGTATGTGACATGGACACTTACTAGCAAGGCTTCTCCACCTTTTGTAAGACTGTAGTGAATTTTTTTCCATCCTTTTTTTTTTAGTTACATAAATTGATTATAATGTTGATGTCATTTGAAATGCTATACAAGAAGTGTGTTATAAACTTGTCCACTAATTCGCTCCATGTTATGATGCCTAGAGGTAGATGTGCAAACCATTCAAGGTCTTGACCTTCAAAACTTCATGGGAAAGGTCTCATTAAGTATGTGTGATCAAATGCTACATTCAAGGTCTTGACCTTCAAAACTTCATGGGAAAGGTCTCATTAAGTATGTGTGATCAAATGCTACGTCCAAGGAGGTCGTATGGAATTCTCTCACAAGTTCGATAGGATCTCCCTTTCCAAGTTATATTTGTCATATTTTTGAATGATGAAGTTGGTTGGAAAGGGAGGCATGTAAATGCTCCTATCAAATGGGTAAGAACATAGGTCTTCTACTGAGTGTGTTTTCTTATTTTTAGTTACTTGCATATTTGACATTTGTTGTTGCAGGGTTTGTAGTCGTTGAGCTAGAAGAGGGTGCTGCCACAATAGTAGTTTACACTTTCTGGGAGATCCTAATTTTTGTTGAAATCACTTATTTTTAGAAAATATAATGATTTAAGCCTTGAAAAGTTCCATTTAAAGGATTCCAATTGAAGAGGGTTTGATCAAACCACCTTAGACCAAGCCCCCTTGGATAGAATCCTGCTAGTTTTAAACCATACCTATAACAGAGTCTCCTTTACACCTATCAAAATGTTGATAAAAAACCACTTTTGATTTACCTTTTGGGGGATCAAATGAATTAATTTAAAATTTATTTTTTGTAAGTATGTATTCCTTATTATAAGCTTCCAAAAAAGTATAATTTTAATTAAATTTAATTTGATTATTATATTTATTTTTTATTTCTTGTGAATGTAGGTTTTTCACCGAAAATTAAGCTCTTTGTTCTGCACATGTGGAAAATATAAGATTATAAAAAAAAAAATTTAAAAATATGAGTGCACCAGATATTGAAGTCTTTGATCCAACAAAAAAAAATTAAATTTTGATATATACAAAAAAAGTTGTGTTATACAGTCTGCCTATGTCTGAATTGTAATTGGCTTGACTTCAAAACTTGATTAAGGAAAAAATATTCAATAAAACATTAGATATCATAGTTACAAATATAAATTTGAAAAAATTAGAATTTTATCCTTTATGGAAAAAGATTATGTGTTATGCAGTGAGCGTCACTCCTTAAAAATGGTGTTTACTGAAAAAAACTAGTTTTCAAAGGAGATGGAAAAAGAAGTGCAATTTGATTCCAAAAATTTTGAAAAAAATATATTTAGAATCTACAAACAAAATGTCACAACTCACTAGTTTTCTTTATCTTCAAATTCCTCATGGTTTAGCTGCTATAGGTGTCTGAAAGTGAAGATTTAGTTAGAAAAAATTAGTTCAGTGTCCAGTTTGGCCAAAAATTGTAAAGCAGTATTGTGGGGATCACCCAAGATCCATTGGCAATGGTGTTGTAGGAGTTTTATTTTATTGCAAATGTTGTGTTGACCCTGTGAAGGGTTTGTGAATGGGTTGGTGTTTTGATGATATGAGGTGGAAGTGTATCCATGCATGTTTTATTTTTGTACCAAAGTGATGTTGCATGGGTGGGGTGTTTTGTTGAAAGTGTCATGTGAAACTGGGATTAGGATTAAATTGTGGTGGAGGTTGATTAAAATCAGATGTGAAAGTGGAACTAGGACTAGGTTTTTGTTGTGGTGGTGGATCAAAGTTGGTGTTTTGACTTGATCCGAAAAAGGATTTAGTCTATGTTGGAGGTACGTTTGTGTTCTACGAAGTAGATGTTGTGTTCACTTGCGGTCCTAAAAATAAAGGGTTTGTCCTTTGCATTTTATCAGGTGAGTTTTGGTGACTTTTTGAGTTGAAGTATAGTGCCAGTTTGTGACACTACAGTCTGAAAGGTGGAAGCAAATAGATTTGTTATCTATTTACCGAATGTGGGTGTTGGTGGGATGTTAACAGTTGATGTAAAATGTGAAGTTTGACTAGGTGGCAAGCTTGTGTTCAACTGTTGTGACAATGTGTTAGGTGTTGATGGTGGTTGATTAATAACACCTTGTCCTTGTGACACTATGCTTGGTGCTCCCTCTATGATCGTGGAGATGTCAAAGTTAGTTGGAAGCTGAGCTCCACTTTGTACAAGTGAGAAGAAATAATTATTAGGGTCAACGACTATTAGTTCATCCATGATTCACAATCCTAGGATCTTGCAAAGTATTGTCTATTTCTTCAAGCGTTAATTGTTGTTCTACTTCATGGAAGGTATAGTTGTCAAATGAAGGCAGAGTTTGTGACTATGAGTTTTCTTGATCATTAGAGGTTGCCCCAAAGTGCATGTCACTAGTGGGGTTGTATTTATGGTCAGATGTAGAATCCACCACTTTTCATTTTCTATGGGAACGTGTGACAACCATAAAAGATTTTGTGTTGAATTTTTGATTTTTTGGATATTTTGGTGTTTTTAGATTTTTAGACTTTTTTGTGTTTTCGGATTTTGGATTTTAAAATGTTTTTTGGATTTTTTACTTTTTTGGATGAATGCAAAGACTATTATGAAGTTTAATCTACATTTTTGGATTTTGACTTTTTGGAAAGAATGCAAGACTAGTGTGAGATTAATCTATGTTTTTGGGATTTTCTGAAAAGATTTTGCAAATGCAAAGATCTTATATTTTTTGACTTTTGACCCTAAAAGGAGAGTACTTGAAAAAATTTTGTGAAGTACTAATGTAATCTAATGAAAAAAATTTAACCTTAAAGAAGGAAAAATTATGGTGATTGATAAAAGGTCAAATTTCAACTTGACTTGTGAGTTAAAACCCTACTTTGTTGATAAGATAAATTTGGAAAATAGGGGGTTTCAAGACTTTCAAGAGATGACTTGACGGATAACTATTTTTTTTGTTTTTTGATTTCAAGACACCAAAATGAATTTCTAATACTTGGGATGAAACTAGGGATGCAAGTTTAAATCTAGGTAAAATTGGAAAGTTGTTGAAAATATAGGATTAAAGTTGGAAAAAGACTGTTATGATATTGGTTTCTATGTAAAATAAAGTCAGTGTTTAATAAGTTCTAAAATAAACTTTGATTTATCTATGTAACAGATGCAATAGAGAATAAAGCATATGTGGTACAGGGACTGACAAATGTGGTACAAAAATAGGCAATTGCATCATAGATTGTAACAGATACATTACAAAATTCAACAATTGCGGTTTAGACATAGATGCATTGCTAATTTAAATAGTTGTGGGATTTGTACTCTACTAAGGTTTTTGAACACAGATGTGGTTCGATATAAGATAGTTGTGCTACAGATAGAGGCAGTTGTGGTTTTTTGATAGAGACAGATGCGCCATAGAGATCAATAGATGTGTCACACAATTTCTACATTGCAAAAACACAATTGCGCCACACAGGTTAACAATTGTGTTGCATTAGCTATTTATTGAATAACAGTTTCCTAAGTGACTCTATGACTTTGATGTTTCATTTTTTGACTCAAGACACTTGTAAAAACATAGAAAATAGTAGATAGTAGACAAGAATAGTTGTGACTCTAACTTTCAAGATTTGTAGGATAACTTTTGTGTGTCTTCTTCCACAAGATCACATTAATTGGTTTCACAAGTATTGACAATAAAAATATATCATAGATACACAACCTATCTAGTGGGTAGATTGGGTTTATCAACTTATATCAAGCCTGCTCCAAAATACCTTCCAATGAATGGGTGACTAGAGGATTCCAAGCTCATGTACCACCTTGAAACATCTCTACCTTGAATGGAAAAGAGCCCAATCAAGGAACATCAACAAGGGTCAACACATAGCTAGTAACTTCATGCATTGATACTTTTACGTTACACCAATATAAGCTCACAACAAAAAAGGATCTTAGGCTTCTAGATTTTATAAGATTTGTAGTAGATAAATCAGTGAATAGTGAGCTTGTTCAATATGCCTGAGTCGAGAGTGGTCTCCTCTATACTCTTCACCTCCACGTATCGATGAATCAAGGGTCATGGGGCTTGGCTTGAAGGATGTTGCAACACCTTAAGGTACAACTTTTGTTCTCCCCTCTTTTTTATACCATGCCTGAACACATGGTTGAGATCAAACCCTAAGGCCTGATGAGGCCCCTAAGCAGGTCTCCTACTGAAATAAACTAATATGGTGTAGCTTTTGATCTACAAGATCATTCTTAAGAGTCGTGATAACACCACTCCTTAAGAGTATGATAACAAGACTCGCGAACAAGTAACATTTTTTAATCCTAAGATCACACTAGGTGCGAGGGAAGATCATATGTGCTATAGGTTCACCAAACATAGAAAACACTTGTCTTATTTTAAGCCCAAATGAAATTATTTAATCTAAAAAAAAGCAAGACAAAGGTTTTTTAGATGTTCTTTATCAATTGAACTTGCATCAAACCAGTAGCATGTTTAAATTGTCTTTAAATGACAAGCTACAATAAAATGTTAGAAGCTCGATGCTTCCACCCCTTAATCAATGTTGATCACTTGATTCATGACATGGTTTAGCAGTCTCGTTTGGATCCTTAATCTAAGATGGTAGTGGATTCCTGACAAGTCGGCCATTTGGGAATAATAGTCAACTCAACTCCCAACAAGTGGTATCAGAGCGGGGGTTGCAGGTTCAAATCTTGTGGTCATGTTGGGGGGGATTATTGGAAGCTTGATGCTTCCACCCCTTAGTTAGCATCGACCATGTGATTTGCGACATGGTTTAATAGCCTCACATCGATCCTTAATCTAGGATGATAGTGGATTCCTAATAGCTTTCAGCCTTTTGGGAATAATGGTCAACTCAACTCCCAACATGAAATTGTTAGTAATTTCAAGGTTTTCTTTCTTTTCCTAATGGTAGCCACAAATTTGACAGAAATAGTTAGTACCTGAAAGCTTATCCTACTAAAATCAAAACTCGAAAACCAAATTTTACCTTCTTGATAGATGCAGTGCTTTGTTAGAATAGATCTGGTGCAGAATCAGAAAGTTTTAGTGCACAATAATGATGATTGTGGCTCTCAGACTTACAATTGCAACTCTTTGGAAAATGATTGTGGTGGAATTTTTGATGATTGTGGTGTTGTAATTCAATTGCGTGACAAAACCTGTAGATGCACAAATCGACAAAAAATGAAGCAATAGATAACCCAAAATGATTAATTCAAATATTAGACTATTAGAAAAACCAATGTTAGACTTGTGCAATAAATGAAATAGAAAATGTTGGCAAATAAGGACAGACAACTGAGAGGGGGGGTGAATCAGTTTTCACAGAATGATAAACTTTTCAAACTTAACTTAATCTTAGATCTGATGAATAAGCAATTAACCATAAATAATTAACACATCAAAGAGATAGAGAACACCAAGATTTTTACGTGGAAACCCTGTTAAGGGAAAAACCATGATGGATGTTAGTCCACAAGATTATACGCTGTTAAAAGTATAATGGAATCAATAAAGGGGAATGCACATGCATTCAGGCACACTACTTAGAGCTCACTGCTCAATTACAAAAGGGGCTCACTGCCCAACAATATATAATATGATTAAAATCTAGAGGATATGAACAAAAAAATTAGCTTCTGCACAAGCCTGATTACAGTTCCAATTAAGCACAAAAAACTCCTTCACAAACTACTTCACACTTCGCTTGATCTTCTTCACACTCTGCTCTACAATTGAATGATATTCACACATACACACATAAGAGCACACCCAACACACAAAGCACCTTTTCCACACACTACACCGATGAAACAATCGCTCATATATATCCACTACATGAGATTTCATCAATAATTTAGTCGGCTAGGAAAATAAAACATATTTTCAATGTCAGCCCAAATTTAAAAATAAATTTTCAATGCAAATCCACCAAGGTCGGCCACAACATAGTGGGGACCCAAATTAACAACTCCAACACAAAAGGACTTCAATTAATTTCACCTCAAAGATCCACAACATGCTACCACCAACATGTCGGCCAAGAACAAGAAAAATTGAACATATGCTGGAAATTTTTTTGACCACGAGCACACCAATCAATGTGGATGTACCACAAAGATAAAGCACGATCTAGAAACATCCAAGACCACCAAGAGACAATAGAGAAACATCCGCAACAACTGAGATTTCCAGAATCACGCAAACTTCACTCAAGAACATTGATAAAGACCACAGAAACACTGTCAGACCACAACATGATCAAATCTATACGTGGACCTCTGAAACTTTCGGTAGATGATCTAGATACACTCAGTAGAAAACCCTTTAATCTACATCAGCTAAATTTCAACGTAGAGAACAAGACACCCTCATGACTTGCACATATCCACTAGAAACCTGAAACACTTTCTTTTACAATTTTCTCAATATCCTCGACATATACAGCCTCTAATACACCAAATGCTAATAGTGTTGACATCAATGACAACCACGTATCAGCAACACATCCACAACATCCAACAACAAATGTTAGTAGAAATCAACATAAAAATTAATGACAATCATATGTGTTGTGAAATGGTGACAAATGTGGTGTGGCAATCTACACATGTGTCACACCCATAGATGTAGTGTTGTCCTCAACAGATGTGTCATTGTTTTCATCAAATGCGATGTTATTCCTATGTATCAAAATTTCTCAAATTTTCATAAAAAAATGGTTTTCACGTTGAGTTCACCAATTTGTTGACCAAGAAATGAGATAAATAATAAAGCATGAATAACGACAACAACCACTAACTATAATCCAAGCTAATACTCAAATCAATCAAATAATAAAGAACAGTTGCAACATAGAAAACAATAGATTGATACAATAATACCTTCCTATGTTACCCTTGAATGACCTTCATTTCTCTTCTTCATTTGATCCTTTCCTTGCTCTCATAATTTGTATGCACTATATTGCTTCAAGTTAAAAATACTGATAATTGATATAGGATGCCAAATCTCGAATATTCATGGTTAGCCTTCAAAGAGGAATGAGGGTTGCTTTTATAGATAAGGTTCATTTGAATGGATGATTGGGATTAAGAGGTGGATGATCAAGATCAAGGGTCAAGAATCCTTGAGAGGAATTGATGAACGAGTTAACTAATTGCAATTGGCTGTAGGATTTCAGTTAACTATTTGCATGAAGAATTGATTGCTTCTTTAATTTACACTAAGTGGGAGTGAACTGATTTGATTGATTAGTGGACTAACATTGATTATCTAGTCACCTAGAAGAGAGTGTTCGTTAAGAATGAGGTGGAAATGCATGAGATAATAATTAATTAAATGAATTAATTATTTGAGGAATGTGCAGGTGGGAATTAGATAAACAAATAAGATGTTTTATTTATTATTAAGGAAGTGGATAATGTTGAGAGGAAATAGGATAATTAAATAATTAAAGTAATTATTTACTTTGGAAAGTGTGAATGTGAAGAATTAAATAATTAAAGTAATTATTTAACTTAGAAGGGGATAATGAATGTCAATTAAATAATTAAAGTAATTATTTAATTTAGAAGGTGGATGAATGTTAATTAGCTAACTAATAATAATTGTTTAATTAATTTAGAGGAATAAGATAATCAAAGGCATAATTAAATAAATAGGATTTATTTAATTGATCAAGATAGAAAGAGAATTAAAGATATAATTAAATAAATGAGATTTATTTAATTAATCAAGAAGATTAATGATAAAGTGAATTAATTAAATAACATAAAGTCACTTAATTAATAGTGGAAATATGACATTAGGTAATAATTAAATAACTAAACATTATTTAATCATTAGGGAAGGACAATAATTAGTGTTAAATGTTATTTCACAGGCTAGGACAATTTCAAGTATCTACACCTATAACCTACCAACAAGGAACCAAGGTTCCAAGTGCCTAGTCTCTTTCAATGCCATGACCCACCAAAGTAAACATGAATTTTCCTCTAAATAATAGAGTTCAATCTTCAACATGGACATGGAGCCTTTGTGAGTTCTAGGTCTTAGTTTCAACCTGAAACCTAGTTGCTACCAACACATTATAGAGAAATAAATATATGTGGCATGGAAAATAGTAAGGTTATTGAAACATTGAAAAAGGGGGCTATGATGTCTAACCCTCTTTCTCACTATTTCACTCAAGAAATGAGATCCAAAACCTTGAAATGACTATCAACCTAAGAAGGTGAGCCAAGTCAAGATTTGGAGATCTTGTAATCTCTCCTTTATACATGGGGTGGTGAGCTAAATCACAATTTGGGGAGAAGAAACAAGACTAGTAAACTAACCCTAATTCTAGGTCTATCAAGTGCAATGAATGAATCTAACATAAAATAGAGAGAAAAAATAACTTTTTTGGAAAAAATAACTTTTTTGGAAAAAATAACTTTTTTGGAAAAAAAGAGAGTAGGGAATGTTATGCATGTGATTAGATCTTGTTGTTTCTACCACTCTATCAAGGACTCATTCACCAGGTGGCGAATGGGTCCTGGTATACTTGTGCAGGGAGCTCTAAATCTAGAAATGAAGGTTGTATACTATAAAAACAAATTGTCCCTAAAGCCCTAACAAGGACTCATTCACCAGGTGGAAAATGGGTCCTAGTAGGCTCTTCTGGAAAACTTTGAATCTAATCTTAAAGTTCCAGGTTTGCACTCCTTCCTTGTAACTTGAAACTCTCACTTTCGGATCCAAATCTACTACTAATCTACAAAATAAATTTTTAAGCTTGTTGGTGGATAGGGGTTTCCCTCAGTCAAACCCCAAGTTTGGTAATTAAACCTTGATGATGAATGAAAATCTGAAACATGAAGTATGTGTGTGCAATCCTAACCTTAAGTGTGTCTAAGATTAAGATCCCTAATAATGCAAAGCAATCCTATCCAGTTGTGTTAGAATAGGATCCTAAGGTGAAACATGAATAATGCAAGTGACCTACTTTAGAAGATCCCAAATCCCCTTAATAAGTCACAAATTTGAATATACCTCTCTTTAGGCTGCAAATAGAATGATTATAGAAGATTGAATCACTTAGGAAACAAGTCATTAGGCTTCGTTGAATGCCTTGTGCATCTCTCCAAAACCTAGAATCCATCATGATTCTCCATAGGCATCTACCATCAATCCTTCAATAATGCTTGATCTTTGACACAAAATGAGCTTGAAGACGTATAATGTTGCTCCAAAACTTCACAATTGCTTGCTTCTAGAATATGAATGCTTGATCTCATGAAAATCCTCTTGCTTCTTAGATTGCTTGAAATCTTCTAGGTGAAATTATGTAAAATAACCTTATATTTATACATAACTTAAGATTTAATCCTGAAATTCAAATAACACAAGCCGACATAAGATCTAGGATTTAAAATCATTAAAATCCTGCCACAAACAAGTTTAAAAAGGGGTGTCCTAAGTGTAAGGAAGCTAAGGTAGTAGAACAACTTCATACACTAATCTTGAGAGGAGAATAATGCAAAAAATTTACAGATCTTTAACAGTTACAAAAACTTAAACATAAATATCATGCATACCATGACATGATGATTTATGTGGGGAAAACCCTTTCAGGAGAAAAACCCCACACTCCAAAAGTTGTCTAATATATTATTCAACAATCACAAAGATTACAATATACTTGTAGAGGAAGCTTCTCATAGGACTATCACCACTCAGAGATCAAGAGACAACACGACTGATGTCAAACTCTGAGAAAACATCACCGTCTCTACCGCAGTCGTAATACAACACCCTCAAAAAATAGTTACATTCTAGGGCAAGACAAGCCAACAAAATATCCATCATTAGATCTAAGACCTAATAATGAATGGTCCAGATTTACAATATATCATTATTTAATGCATGCCGACCATTTTAGAAGTTTCCTAAAAAAGTTAACATGCACACATTTTGCTCTTTGTTGCCATTGTATACACCTATCAGTGTAACTAGGAAATATATATATAAATATATACATCCTATCAATAATAAACTGTATATAATTGCAAGGTTGAGACACATTTTTCCAATAAATCTCTCACTTTTCGAACACCTTGCAACAACAACATGAGGGTGTAACCATCGTCTCTTTAATTGCTAGGGGGTGAAAGGCCCATAGTCTCTAAACACCATCTGAACTTCTCTGTGTTCACAGGCTTAGTTAAAGAATCAACAACATTCATCAAAGTCTCTACCTTAACTAGCTTCACCCTGCCATCTTCAACCATATCTCTAACAAAATGTTACTGTACATCAATGCTTTTAATTTAGGCATGAAATGTTGAGTTCTTGGCTAGACATATTGCACTCTGACTATCACAATAAATTGTCACTGCACCTTGTATTATTCCAATATCTAAACATAGTCTCTTAAGCCAAAAAACTTTACAAGCATGAGTAGCTGCCATATACTCACTCTGCTTCAGTGGTGGACAAAACAACCACAACCTGTCGCTTACTCAGATCCAACTAATTGCACGACCAAATAAAGTAAACACATAAGCACTAGTGAGTTTTTTACTATCAACATCACCTGCCTAGTCATATTACTATGATAACATAAGGAATAATCTATGGCACCCCACAAATATTTGAAGACTCTTTTAACTACATCCCAATGAACTTTACCAAGATTAGACATATATCTGAAAAGAACTCCCACTACTTGGGCAATGCCTGGTCTAGTACAAACCATAACATACATCAAACTTCCAATTGCACTCTGGTTAGGCACGTTGCTCATGTCTTCCATCTCTAATGGAGATGTTGGATAATCTGAAATAGATAACTTTGTTCCAAATGAAATAGGAACACATAATGGTCTACAATCCTGCATATCAAACCTTTGTAAAATTGAGTTGACATACTTACTTTGGCCAAGCCATAACTTATTGTTCACTCTATCTCTTTTAATTTCCATCTCAAGAATGTGTTTAGCTGCACCAAGATCTTTCATTTCAAATTTAACAAGTTGAGATTTCAGTTCTAAAATCACACCTTTCCCTTTACCAATAAATAACATATAATACAATAAATAGGAAATGATCACCATCAATTTTATAATAAACACAATGATCTGCTTTAGAATGCTCAAATCCGAAACTCAACACATATGTATCAAAACTCTAGTACCACATCCTAGGAATTTGTTTTAGGCCATACAAAGATTTCTTCAATTTGCAAACCAACTTACTTTTACCTTTCACCAGTAGTGCCCTAGCTGTTTCATATAAATTTCCTCCTCCAAATCACCATGAAGGAAAACAATTTTCACATCTATTTGCTCAACCTCTAAATCATAAGCAACAACAATAGAAAGCAAAAATCTAATGGATGCCATTTTTGAAATAGGAGAAAATATCTCACTATAATCAACACCCTCAACTTGAGAGTAACACTTTGCAACCAACCTTGCTTTATACTTCTCAATACCTCCATATGAACCAATCTTTTTCTTTAACACCCATTTACAACCAACAAGTTTATGTCCTTCAGACAATGGTACAAGATCCCATGCATCATTCTTTTTCAAAAATGTCATTCCTTCATCCATAACAATCTTCCAAGATTTTGCATCATTCATACCTAGTGCCTCTTCTACAATTCTGGTTTCATCCAAGTTAGTATTTAAAGCAAAAATACATCTCCAATCATTAGATGAATATCTTTCAGGTGGTTTTCTATGTCTTGTGGACCTACGAACAAGTTGAGTTGGAGGTTCTTCCTCTAGATGAGCTCTCTCAACTTCTTGTCTATCCTTGGGCCTCGATTCAACTTTCTCAAGTGTAGAAGGAAATTGAATCACATCTTCTTTTTTGTTTTTTTTGGCTACAATGTAATAGAAAAAGGCTTAGTTTCCCTAAAAGTAACACTTCTACTATGTATTACCTTCTATGCAACAAGATCCCAAAGCTCGTATCCTTTCACACCATAACTATATCCGATGAAGATACATTTCTCAGCCTTGTTCTCCAACTTTGTTTGCTTCTCCTTTGGCACATGTGCATATTGCTCACAACCAAAAACTCTAAGATGTCTTAATGAAGGCTTGCAACCTGACCATGCCTCTATAGGCGTCTTATCAACAAGAGCTGATGTAAGAGACCTATTAACCAAGTAATAAGTAGTGGCAACAACTTCAGCCCAAAACCTTTGTTCTAGGCCAACACCACTCAACATACCTCCTCACCTTCTCCATCAGTTTCATGTTCATTCTTTCTTCAAATCCATTCTGTTGTGGAGAATATAGAGTTGTCTTTTGTCTATGAATACCACAATCTTTACAAAATCTATCAAAATCATTAGAGAAAAATTCACTGCCATTATCAGTCCTTAAACATTTTATTTTCTTTCTAGTTTGCACCTCAACCATTGTTTTAAATTCTTTAAATCAACTGAAAACTTCAAATTTACTCTTTAGAAAATATACCCATGTCCTACTATAATCATCAATAAATGAAACATAATATGTGGATTTACAAATTGAAGGAACATCTATAGGACCAAACACATCATAATGAATAAGATCCAATACACCACAAGATTTATGAGAACTCGAATAAAACTAAACGTGGTTTTGTTTTCCATAAATGCAATGCTCACAAAAATCAAATTCAAGGTTACAATCAGACAAACCTTCAACAAGGTTTTTATTTTTCAAGTTCCTTAGACCCTTTTCTCCAATGTGGCCAAGTCTCTAGTGCCATAACATAGTTTTCTCTGCAAGTAGATTTGTTTTAAAAGAAGAGCACACTTGGGTACCCAAAAGCCATGACCATCTACTGAAGGTGAAACCCTCACTTCTTCCATGGACTTCCTTTTCACATCAGTACTATTGCACTCAATAGTGCGTGCATCAAGCTTATACAATACATGCCATATTTGACACCTCTAGCAATCACCATAACACCTCTTACCATCTTGTATCCTACTTCAGAAAATATTACATGCACACCCACATCTATTAGTTTGCTCACAGATAAAAAATTTTGTGATAATGGAGGGATATGCAACACACCATTAATCTTTTTTATTCTACCAACAAAAAATCTAATTTTAACTTTACCATGACCAACAATGTCTAAATGAGAATCATCACCCAAGTACACCTTATCTCCATCAAATTCTTCATATTCAGAAAACCAATCTCTATTAAAGGTCATATGGAAAGATGCACCTGAGTCAATTAACCATGCATCATTACCTGCACGAGTTGCCAAAGCTGCAATGAATGCATCGCCATCTTCCTTCTCAGACTCAGAATCAAAATCAAATTTCTTCTTTTTCTTCTTCTTTTCTTCTTTGCATTCCTTACGAACATGCCCAGGCTTACCATAGTTCCAACAAATAACTTCAGACTTTCCAGGAGATTTAGATCTCCCCCTGGACTTGGATTTGTTGCGCTTCTCATTCTTCTTTCCTTTTTCCTTAGGTTTTCCACAAACATTTAGGGCCTCCTTGGCAGTGATGGATACCTTCCTCCTCATCTCTTCAGAAAGCAAAGAACCCACCACATCTTCAGTCCTCAATATAATAGTACTCCCAATAGCCACAACAAGAGAATCCTATGAATCAGGTAAAGAACAAAGCAAGATCTGGCATTTCTCCTCCTCATCCATTTTGACACCAATTGATGTCAATTAAGCCACCAACATATTGAATGCTTCCAGGTGGTCTATGATTCATCCACCCTCTTCCATTCTCAAGGAATACAACTTCTTCCTCAAGAAAATCTTGTTCACTAAAGATTTGGCCTAATACATCTCACCAAGCTTCTTCCATAGTTTTTGTGCAGAGGTCTCTTCATGGATGTTAATTAAAACAAAGTCTGTTAAGCACAATCTGATTAGACCCTTTGCTTTATGGTACATAACATTATATTGAGCAGCTTGAGTAGGATCTGCAGGCCTTGAAATATTCTCATCAACAACATCCCATAGATCTCGATCTATCAACAAATCCTCCATCTTTAGCTTCCACATCTCAAAATTATTTCCAAAAATTTCTCCACCTCTATTCTCCCTGATGAACTTGCCATCTAAAAATTCTTGCAACAAGATCACAAAGTGTCTTCTGCACAAGCTCCCACTCAAATCTAGATTAGTTCAAAAAACCCAACAACCCACAACTAAAACCAAAGGTGATCAAGCTCTGATACCACTTGTAAGGAAGCTAAGATAGAAAAACAACTTCCTGCACTAACCTTGAGAGGAGAATAATGCAAAAATATTATAGATCTTTAATAGTTACATAAACTTAAACAAAAATAAACATAAATATCATGCATTCCATGACATAGTGATTTACGTGGGGAAAACCCTTTCGAGAGAAAAACCCTACTCCAAAAGCTGCCCAATATATTATTCAACAATCACAAAGATTACAATATACTTGCAGAGCAAGCTTCTCATAGGAGTATCACCGCTCAGAGATTAAGAGACAACACGACTACTATCAGACTCTCAAAAAACATCATCATCTCTACGCAGTTGTAATACAACGCCCTTAGGAAATAGAGTTACATTCTAGGGCAAGACAGACCAACAAAATATCCACCATTAGATCTAAAACCTAATAATGAACGATCCAGATTTACAATATATCATTATTTAATGTATGTCGGCCATTTTAGAAGTTTCCTAAAAAAGTTAGCATGCTCACATTTTTCTCTTTGTTTCCATTGTATACACCTATCAGTGTAATTAGGAAATATATATATATAAATATATATACATCCTATCAACAATAAATTGTATATAATTGCAAGGTTGAGACACATTTTCCCAACACTAAGTTAAGGAGGACCCATTCACCATAGGGAAAATGGGTCCTAGCACAGTTAACTAGGACAAGTTTCATGAATATGACACAATATGCCAAAGGGGGTCCTAGGACCTAGGAAGGACCCATTCGCTAGGTGGAAAATGGGTCTCAGGTCACTAGCCTAGAACTCAAACATTGCCAAATTAAGTGTTGTGAAACATTATTAATGAGTGTCGGGCTTTATCCCTCGAAAAATGCAATAAATAAGGCTTGGATTTGAATTTAAGGGGATAATTAAGCTCTAATTAGCCTCAATTAATTAATAAAGCCCTATATTAGTGTGAAAGTGTAAGAAAACACTTTACAACACCCTAAATAAGGCACAATTAAGTCCATTTTATCATTAATTATTCATTCCCAAACTAAGTGTGAAAAAGGGTTACTTTTTTCGACACTACATTTAGCCCCCACTTTAGCTACTATATGATACTACGTGCATATGCAAGCTAAAGGAAATAAAATTCTATAAAAATGATACTCATATGGATTCATTAGGGAGAATGAAGCCCCCACTATAGTTACTTGCAAAACCACAATGTTAAGAACCCACATCCTACAACATAGATTCATTGGCTAGTAAAAAATCCTCTTATCAAACTTCTACAGAGAATTGAATTTGAGGGTAGATGCATGCCTCTTTGATTTTTCTTGCTTTATGGAGGTGGAATTAGGGTGAATACGAAACCACATCGAATTACTTAGGTCATATCATAGGGTATTTCCAAGTACCATACCACATAATGATAGACATTTGATGAGACCAATAGTGGAATTACGAATCCAATGCAACAAACAACATCGGAAATAGAGTCCTCTAGCCCCCAATATGCTAGTTTAAATAAAATTTCCTTTAAATAAATAAGCTTTATTTACTAGGGTTTTACTATATACTAATGAAAATGGCACTTTTACTATTTATTTGACATTTACCTTTTTGCAAATTACCTTAGTACAGAGTGATTGAGGATGTTGAGCTGAAGGACCTACACGCCCCCTAGATTGGGCGTGGTTCGCATTGAGGTGGCATGAGGCACACTTCAATAGACAGTGAGTGGATTCTACTCTGCCTTTTCATCATTTTCATGTTTTTTCTATACTTTTTCATGTAATTAGAGTAATTTTAGGACCTTGGAAAAGATTGACACAAAGCATCCCTTGTTGGTGCAAAGTGTCTCACTTTGTGGTGCAAGAGCACTTGATGGACTATATGCCTCCATGAGGCCAATATGTAAAATAATGTTTAAAGAATGCTTAGGGGTCATTTAATAAGGTCTTTCAAGACCATTACAATGTATTTGAGTCATTTGTTGGATGTTTAGATAGGTTGTATGGTCATTGCATCCAATTTGCAAAAGATGGAAAATGTTGTCAAGTGAGGTCCAAAATAGGTTTTAGATGTTTTGTCATCAGGATAAGGATTTGGAGGATCATTATATCATGTAAATAATAAATTTAGTGGTCTAGATGCATTGAAGGATTCAAAAATGCAAAATAAATAAATAAATAAATCTTGTCAATAGTGTTGTTAAGGTAAAAGTGTAAAATTGACAAATGATAAGTCAAGTAGTTAGAGGGAGGTTTGAATTAGTTGTAATTAGTTGTTTTGAGTTGATTTTGGTTTGCAAGGCATAAATAAGCCTCACATAGGTCGAGGAAAAGAAGGAGTTTTGAATTGTAATAGTAAATCATCAATGGAATTCTACTTGTTCTTAGAAAACACTGGTAAAACGTGATTTTTGGCTCCTATATGGGCATGTACGACTGGATTTTGAAGGGGCAGCCATTGCATAGGATAGCGTTGTGTTTCTACATCATTTTGCACTTGGTCTTGTTTAATTTAATGGAGAAATGAAGAAGTTATTGCCTTTTTTTTACAAACTGTCAAAAACCCTTCTAGAGTAAACAATAGAGTAACAAAATTATGTATCTCTTAATTTAACGAGTGGATCAGTGTAAAAATTTGTAGAATGATTCATTTTTATGTATACTCTCTAGGTTGTGAAGATATGAATTGCTAATGATAAATTGATGCCTTAGGGTTTGCATTTCACACGTTTCAGACTGTCAATAACAGGGAATGGTAAAGATAGGGTGTTTGATTGATGAGTTGGGGTTTTCTCCTGGGTAAGAACATTTGAATGTGATGTTATGAGGCTTGGAAAACAATTGTTAAGTCAGGGTTAATCAAAGATCATGAAGTTTTTGAACCTTTTTGTTTGCTATCCTGTTAAAGTAGATTTGGGACAATCATGGTTGTTAGTTGGAGTTTCCTCTAAAAGGATTGCTAAGGGTTGGGAGATAGTTTACAAATCATAGGAAAGTATATTTAAACATAGTTGTAGTGTTGGGAAAGTTGTTTTGAGTTTGGAAACAAGAGAACCAATAAGACCCTTTGTGTGACCAGGCCTAATTAGGTCTAAATTTGACTAAGACAACAAGTTTAGAGCCTTATGGTCCAAAAGAACTATTACCCACTTTTTAATATGTTTTGGGCAGACATAAAAGGGGTTCAAATGTGTGAATAGGTTTGAGTTTCAGTGCACATCTGGTGAGAAAAGTCATGACAATTGTTGTAGGAGACCTACAAGCATTGGGGCTAGTTTGTGAAGAAGTTATATTCAAAATGAGTGACTTGTGTTTTGGGGATTATGAGGAGTCTAAACATGTTGTAACAACCTTAATGAAGATGTCTCAAGTATAGAGTTGGTTGTTTCTGTCATTGAAGGCTAAATTTTGTGTTTGCAGTCAAAGGGTGCCATTGTTGCATGTTGAAGACCATTTAGAGGAGAAGAAATCATTAGTTGGCGTTTGAAGAGGCTATGGTTGGCTTTAACAAGTCATTTTTATGTTATGCAAAGTGTTTTGAAGGTTTGGTAAAACATTTGGAACTCTAATTGTTGTGTTGATGTTTGATGGATTATGGAATCATGTGTTTTGAGGAATGAATAGTGAATAAATAATGAACAAAATTATGTTTGTGATCCTCTAGCATTGCATCACTTTGGTGCAAAGTGTCCAAAATTGTCTAAAGTGTCCAAGACCCCCTTCCAAAGATGGTAAAGGTGTCCACATTGGCCGTAAAGCATCTTAGAGCAACTCTAATGTTATTTAATTGATAGATTTAGGATTTATTTTGTGTATTTTGCTTCTTTTAGATTCTTGGACTCGAGCCCGACAACACCTCAGAGGGAGACCATTATGTTTCCTCTAAGATTCTATCACTTGACTATCATAGGAGGAGATCAGACTTCTTCAGGATGTTGGATTATTTTGGGTATACCTCATGCCACCTATGAGGTATCATGATGCTACGTTGTTAGCCCTAGTAGAGAGATGGGATGAGAACACATGTACCTTCCATCTTCCTACCCACGAGGAGATGACTGTGACTCTAGAGGATGTACATCACATCCTACAGATTCCCATCTGAGGTAAGCCTATACACCTAGTTGATGATAGATCCTTTAGACAGATGAGAGATGATATTCTATATTGTCTAGAGCAGCCTATCCATCGTTTGAGCATTGGTTCACACATTGAGCTTAAATGGATTTTGCATGCTTGGATGCCACTTCTACGATGGATCTTGATCACGACTATAATGCTCACATTGGTATGAGATGGTTGAGGAGCCTATTTAGATGGTGGACTTGTACATACTATCAAGGGCATGGAGGAGCAGAGGACCGTATATGTGTGGGGTTGCAGTATGCTCGCCCATCTGTACTATGACTTGGGATGATTTGTATACCAGTAGCTCGATATCATCATACATTGTACACTTCTGCAGGTTTGGTGTTTCGAGCATATCACATGTATGAGGCCAACAGGTTTCCTACCATAGCAACCATGGGCTATCCACGGGTCTTCAATTATCCATTAAGATGGCAATGGCAGGAGGGGGATTTACTACACTAGTGGATTAGGTTTGACTAATTAGATGAGGATGATATCAGTTGGAGACCATATCACAAGATTCCCCACTGGGAAGATGATAGGCGTGAGCTACATAGATTACAACTAGATCGATTTCTTATAGGTAGACATAATTACATAGTTAGGCCATTCTACTATGATTGTGTCATGAGGCAGTTTGGACACATCCAGATACCACCGTGGACTAGACCGATGTATCAACGATCAGCACAAAGTGCTTCTAGATCTAGGGACAATTGTTGTCTCACTATCAAGGATTATACATTAGTGGTTCAAAGGATGAGGACCCTTATATGCTCCCAATCTCTGAGGATGACGATGTAGGCACATCTCAGGCCTACGATGAGTGGTGGGTTGTAGCTTGACCAACTCCAATCTTCCTTGTACACCACCTTGCAGGTCACACTGGACCTCTTCCAGTCGTAGAGAGGATAGAGATGATGCACAGGTAGGTGGGGATATAGATGAAGATGACATTGTGCCTAACATCTTTCTAGGTTCAGTTGAGGATGATGAGGATGAGGAGGAGGATGAGACTCAATCTATGAGTGAGGATACAAATGAGGAAGAGGAAGATCCAACTACCCCTGATAGGGGAGAGACATTGCCTACTAGATTCACTAGATCACATGTTGTAGCCAGGTCAGAGATCCACACACACGAGCGTGGAGAGGCCAATAGCAGTAGGCCATCCACACCTCCAACATAAAGGGGGACCACCGTTGTACGGTCATACCCTGACTGGCAGACTGGGGATCCAGGTGATGATTTGATATTTATGTTGTTTCCTTATGCTTCTATCTTTTACGCATATGCTTTATATATGTTTATGATGTGTACTGACATTCTTATGATTTGTATCTTGCAAGATCCATGCGAGAGTGGCGCGAGCTCTACCAGCGAGTGATCACTGAGATAGTGCATCCACTACGCCCAGAGGATGATACACTCCTAGAGTACATGCCCCCACTATTCACCGGGCAACATGCAGACCTCTTCGAGTCAGTAGCGAGATTAGGCACATCATACAAGAGAGCCACCAGTCATGCCAACCAGCTTCGAGCAGAGCTTTCAGCAGTCCTAGCATCTTGAGGCTCTACTGATAGCGGGACAAAGGGTGACCTACGAGCAGAGATCTCGAGGCTATGAGAGGAGCTTGCTAGGGTACAGGTAGACAGGGAGTAGATAGACTGATAGCGTGTCGAGACACTCGTATGAAAGGTGAGAGTATTTGGACTATTGTAGGGCCTACAATTATCCTCTGACATGTCACGATCACATACTGTTGTATCGCGACGACCATGGAGGTTACCGACCCTTGAGGGGTCTAGTAGTTACAAACCTTATTAGCATTGCATTCAGTGATGTATATGTACCTAGACTTTTGATGATATATATATATATATAAGCATTGATGTTTGTGTTTTTATGATCTTGTGTTGAATTAAATGTCAATGTGATTTATCAAATATCTTTTGTAAGAGTATTTAAAAAATATCTCCATGATTTAATGTTTTATGTGATCTAATTAAACCATTTTCAATTTATGTTAGATGCTACATTATGATTAAGTATGCTATTTTAACTTAAATAAACCTATGATATAATAACATTAAATGCATATGAGGATCTAAATTAACATAACACACACAAGGTTTTGAATACTATGGAAAGTAAATTAATTATTCAAATTATTTGAACAATCACCTTAGACTCTAAGACACATTATTATCATGTGTCAAAGAAGGAAGGAATGCGAGATAAAATAGAAACTATCCACTTAATCTAACAACACTGCTCTAACACACTATCCAAAAGAGAAAATGTTATATGTAATATTGACACAAATGTGTGACAATGATAGGTTGTTTTATAGGTGTACCATCCATTTCTGTTAATGTGTAGGCTCTGGACCCATAGCCTTCCTTGATGACATAAGGTACTAACCAATTAGGGCTGAATTTTCCTTTTTCATTTGGGAGAGCATTGACATTACACTGATTTTCATATAACACTAGGTCACCTTTATTAAATTCATGAGGGATGACATTATCATTATAATCACGATGCCTTTTTTTGGAATATGCTTGAAGATGCTCGAGAGCATTGATACGTTGTTCATCAAGCATTTCAAGCGGATGCAATCATTACTCTTTAAAAGTAGTATCATCAATAAGCCCTTTAAGGGCAATTCTCAGAGAAGGAATTTCTAAATCTAAGGGCATTATTGCTTCAACACCATAAACAAGGTTATAGGGAGTGTTTCTAGTAGATGTTCTAACACTTGTACGGTAAGCCCATAAGGCATAAGTTAGTTGAGTATGCCAATCTTTGTTATGTTTACTTACTATTTTTCACATAATTTTTTCAATAGTCTTGTTAGTTGATTCCACTTGTCCGTTTGATTGCAGATAATACGGTGTTGAAAAGTGATGTTGAATATTGAATGTTTCCCAAAACTCATCCAAGAAATAAAGAAATATAAGGAAAACTAATCAAGGTAGGTACAAAAGACTCCATTCATCAAGTTCATAAACACAAAAGGAGCATTTGTTAACCCGAATGGAACTACAACGTGCTTATAATGTCCATAGCAAGTATGAAATGCAATGTGATGAATATATATCTCATGGATATAGAGTTGATGATATCCAAAATTTAGATAAATCTTTGAAAATACCTTAGACCCATTCGTTTGATCAAACATATCATCAATTCTTGGTAAGGGATATTGATTCTTCATCATCACCTTATTCAACTGCTGGTAATTAATACACAACCAAAGAGATCTATCATTTTTATTCACTAAGGTAACCGATGTGGTACAAGGGGATACACTAGGGTGAATATTACCTTTCTCTAACAACTCCTCTAATTGCTAACAAAGCTCACTAAGCTCCTAAGTGGTCATATAACTTATGGTGCATGTGAGATATGTTTTTCTCCTTGAACTAGGTCTATACAAAAGTCCACATATTGCTTAGGCAACATATCAAGAATCTTGGTAGGAAACATGTTAGTAAACTCTTAAGAAAGGACGATCATCTAGAGATACCTCATGACACTCACTCTCTAAAAGGTCATTCATTGAGATAGCAAACATATGAAACCCCTTCTGCATTATCTATTTTACCTACATAGAAAAAATTATGCAAAGAGATATGGATCTAGGCACCCCTACTACCTCAACTAGATGACCACAACCATTGACACACTTAATGATCTTATGATGAAAATCAATAATAGTTTTATATAAGGATATTAGTTGTGTTGACTATTGCTAGTGATCACTAACTATTTGTTGATATGCAATGAATCTCAATTGATCCATTTGTGGTTTCTAAATAAAGATCAAATTCCAAGTGGGTCATACTAGTTTGTACTAGTCATATGACTTGAAATTCCTATTGAAACCTTTGGAGAGGTTTATTGTACCATTCTATATTATTTTGTAGGTCATATCATATTGAGGATAGTCATACCAACTTAGTTGAAGACTATAATGCTAAGTTCAAAATATTATTGGAGGCATACATGGTTGATTGTCATACCTCTTGTAGACACTTAAATAGTCCTTATCAACATTATGCATCTGATTTTGATTAACTAACATCACTTCCTCCTAAATCACTTATGCACTAACCAATTAATTAAATAATCAAATAATTAACTTTATTATTTAGTTAAATTTATCAACTTCTACGATTAACCAAATAATTAACTTCATCAGATTAATTCATCCTCTCTTGACTAATGTTCATCACATTGAATCAAATAAATCAATTTATTTAATTAGAATCCCAATGTCCTCTCATTTGATTAAGTAAATCTAATTATTTAACAAATTTCATAAATTCCCTAACCCACTTAAGTTGATTAATTCAGAATTAATTAACTTTAATCTCATTCTAATCCTCATTACCCATTGCTCTAGCTTTTAACCCCACCAAGGTTAAATGAACCTATGATCAACTAACCAACTTGCACATGAAAATCATTTCTTTTAATTAAACAATTAGCCTATTTTCCCCATAAAGGCATATTCTTTGGAATATTCCCCTCAACTATCCCTTCAATAATTTTCCCTCCAAAGGCTTTAAAAGCCTCTTACAAAGGCCTTAAATACCTCTTACAAGAGAATTTAACTCCACTTACATGTCATCTTGTCCCTCTTACATTCTCAACCATATGCCTTCAATTCTCTTACAGTCTCTTACAAATCCACCTACATGCCTTAACTTTTCACATTTCTTGAAATGTGCTCCACACATATCCACATGGCTTGGATTAGCCTTGTGACAAGTGTCACAATGCTATTGGGGAACTCTTTACATTTCTCAAAATGTGCTCCACATATATCTCCATGGCTTTCATTAGCCTTGTGACAAGTGTCACAATGCTATTGGTCCCCATTTTAGTCCCACAACCTCCAATTTCATCCATTCTTCAACCCTTGAGTCCTATAAATAGAGGCCTTCTCTATTGAATATGGATCCAAAATCCCATGCAATCTTACTATAGGTACATTCATTTGTAGAAATCACTCATTTTCATCACTTCAACTAGGTTATCAACATAGTTGCATCATAATCACATATACTTGGAATCAAAGGATTTTGGAGCTTATCAAAGAGATTGGGAAAGGGCCACTTTCCACATCAAAGTGACACCAATCCCCCTATGGGATTGAGGTTTGATCTACTTTGTTTGTTTACATGCTTTCATTTGCTTTCTTTTTTGCTTTTGTTTCATGTTTTCATCTTTTAGTACATGATCAAGAATCTCATAGGGAATGATGTTTGTGCTTATTTGAATGACTAATGCTCTTGTGTTTTTCCATGTTTAGCTAGGTGCAGATTATCATTCACACCTCTAATTAGGGGGTTATATTAATAAAACATCTTATCTTAGCCTCTACAAAAGTCTTTGGTTTATATTGGTTATACAAATTGAAGGTTGCTTATTATTTGAAGGGGTTTTATGGGAGAAAGGTGACTAATTGAAACATTCTTAAGGTTTTATCTTGTTTATCATTAGTTGTCATACCACATCAAAAGTAAATTACAAACTATTAATACTTTAAGCTGTCATACTCATTTGGGGGGCCTTATTAATCATCATACTGTTTGGAGAGGAGTTGGAACTTTTAAAAGGTTGGTGATATTAATTTAAATTCTATTGTACAAGTTATTTTTCTTTTCTTTTTGTAGTTACTTGAAGCCTATTAAGAGTGCCATACACTTGAGAATTAATGCAATCTAATTTTTGGTATCATTTAATATTTCTATTTAAACATTTAAACTATTATTTATATATAATTTGTTACTAATTATAACACATGTTCATATGTGTATCTTCTTTAGCAAATGTATGTTTCTATGCTTCATAATTTATGCTTTAATTATGTAAATATTTGTGATTTATCACAAGAAATAAAAGAAGGTTTATAGTTGATTCTATTATTGTAATTCTAGATGACTATGCTACCATGACATTAATGAATTAATTTCATTTTCATTATTATGATGTTAATCTATGAATTTCATTTTCAGTATTAATTTGGAAGGCCTACCACAAAAACTAATTTCAATCATTTTTAGATCTAGCTTTGTAATTAATCTAGAGGGCTTGCTCTGAAAGAGATATACTTTTACTTTCATATTTTGAAATAGATTGTAATATTGAATTATGTGGTTTGTTTCCAACAATCATTTTATTCTAATTTATTATTTTAATCCTTCCACTATTTGCTCTCACCTTGTCCACGTCAAGATTTCAACAATCAAAAGTTGTTAAGATTTTATGCATTGTTCATTGTATTACAAAAAGAAGTAGTTTGAGACATTATAATTTGCTAGGCCAATACATCATCATTGAACTTGCCATGTATGCATGTTCATTTTAAGGCACTTATAAGTCCAAACTACCTATGTTTTAATTATAAGGTTTACTTGACCAACTAGACCAACCAACCCACATTTGTCTTCTTTATCCTTAGGCTTTGTGTTACAAGGTGGATTACCTCATGTATACTATCATCTAGTTTGGCGCGAAGGTATCATTGTGACCATGGTCTTGTTCCTTTGTTGCATTGGTGTTATGAATAATCGTGATGATGTCCTCAACAATTCTACAACCTACATCTGCAATTAAAATTTTATATATGGGATGTGGTGGTATTATAGACAACTTTGAGGAGTTGTCTTGAGGGATTTTGAAAGACATAACTTCTTTGCTAGCAATCAAGTCTCATAAAGATATAAAAATGATAGATATTAGATGCCTTGAGAAATCAGTAGAGTGAGTACTAGGTGGATATATGTAACTAGGTATAATAATTGACTTTTTGCAACTAATAATGGATGTTTGTTATGTTGCTAAGTGTTGTTGTGTGCTACTACACTCTTGTTTTATTCTCTCTTTTTTAGTTCCTGCCAAGGGAACTATAGGCAAGGCCTGTTTTTTAGCTAGTTTTAATAATTCTATTTCTAACTAATGAAAGATCTTTTTTTTTTTTTTCTATTTAACAAATATTTGTGTATTATTAAAGTAAACATGCAAATTAGATAACAAAACATATTTCTGAAATGAATTTTCTGAAATATAATTGGCTACAAAATTTTGAGCGATAAGGACGGATTTTCAGGAAAGGTGAGCATACATTTTTTTATCGCAATTTTTTAAGGCATTTTTTTAGCTAATTTTTTAGAAATTTTCGAACTCTTCAAAAGTTGTTATATTTTTCATTCTATGCATTTTTACTTCCTGCCATGGAACTAAAAATTGATTAATATTTTTAATAAATGCATACATCTTATTTTAATCGGTTATATCAATTCAATGGAGTTTATGAAGGATGATAATATGTTCTAACAAAATATTTAAATGTTTCACATTTTACTTAGATCTAAGGGTAAGGCAATTGGGACAACAAGTCAAATGACATGTGCATACATCTCATGCTTCCAAAGCAAAATAAAATAACCCTCAAGTAAATTACATAGTTATTTAGATAAGTACACTTTATATATAGTAGTTTTATTTACTTTAGAACTATTTTATTTATTTTAGACTTATTTTATTTTTAATTTAATAGTGTTAGTTCCCAAATATATGTTAGCTATGTTTTGGTTTTTATGTACACAATCATAGAACGACATTGTGTGACTTGTTTATTTTTTCTTTTGTAATAATTATTAAGATTTAATTGATTTTTACTTTTAGACAAATAAATAGATACACATACAAAATAAAGTGAGAAAACAAACATTAAAATAATTAATTTTGAATGTCATAAATACTACTATATACAATCACATTTACAAAACATTACTCCAAATTTAAATAAAAGATATTTGAATGAAAATTGATTAAACATAAAATAAAATAAATTATATATTAAATAATCAAACTCAATTATTTAATTTAAAAAACTAAAAATTCAAAAAAAAAAAATACAAAATAGGAACTTTTTATCTCTACACTTACAGTATCTTGGAATCCTTCAATACCTAAGTTTTACTCTAATATACTTTAACATGTTAAGTGTTTCACATGTTTTAAGTGTTTTTCCCTATAACAAATTAAACTAATTACGCCGAAGGCGTCCCCACGCTGAGGTTTTCCAGCCTCATTTCACGCTGAACGGAGCAGATTGCAATGGACTACCATGGAAGGAATTTCAGCCGTTCATCATTTTTTGGCTTTGAGATGTGCCCATCTCTGTTTGCGCGTCAATGGTTTCGATTTCTTGCGATGCGATGCAAGACGTTTGCGTTCATCCTGACCATCCGCAGAAATCAGTATGCCGCCGCAGTTTTTCCATAACAAGTTCCACTACTGTACTCTCATAGCCAATTCTACTCACCAAAACTTGTCCCTGCATTTATAACAGCCAACTGTTACATTCACCAACAGAAACAATTCACTTCTATCGGTCTGCAGAGAGCTGTGGTTTTCTCATTTAGTGATTTGATGGAGAGCAAGTTTGCACAGAAGGCAAAGGAAATGTTAGCCACTGGTCGAGGCATGCCTTGTGAAAAGCATGGTTGCATGGAAGGATTGCAATCTGTTCTCCTTCCTTGGCTTTCCACAAATGCATTTGAAATTTTCACGACAGCAGGGCTGGAATTTTATCACGCACACCCCCGACGATGACCCGGGCGAGGCCTCCCTTCTCCCTGTGAGCCCTCACGCCCTTCCTCATGAGAGAAAAATAGAGTGCAGCGTACAGCATGAATACGGGTAATGCGGGTAAATTGTAATACTCCCTCATGCTACCGAGCCCTTGACAAAGAAGAAAAACTGCAAACCCAAGAAAACCCTTACATGACTAGAATTAACTCACCGCGAATCGGTAATTTCTTCAATTAAATAGTATTCTATGTGTTCTTTGTTTTTATTTTGTTTGATCCATATTAAATTCTGCAAACCCTAGGTTTATATGGTTTTCTAAATACTTTCTTTTAAATTTGGAAGCCCAAAGCCCTCCAAATCTTTGTATGTTTTGGCTGTAAATTCTTTCTTACACATAATTTTGGCTAGGATCTGCCCATTCTTTGTATTGTGATACAATACTTATGGAGGCCATGGATAATTTACAGAGCTCTGCAAAAACAGGGTTTCAAAGATCCTCCTCCCCGCTTCATGATTGGCAATACAGAAAGCCTGATGACCCCTGTTCCAGAAAATCTGTAGAACTCAAATCTGAAGTATATTCATAATCTTGATTTGAAGGCCGATGAGGTCTGCTTTATATCCTTAGGCATGATGGTAACTCTCTTGGCGTGGATGGCACACAAGTTTGTAAACTGTCTTTGGTCTTTTCTCTTTATGGTCTTTTCTACTGTGTTACCTCACCATGACCATAAGCTGCTACTCCTTATAACTCTGACTTCTTTCAACTGCTTTTTGCTCATGACTGTCAATACATATCCTTCAACTATGTCATACCTCTGATTTCACAATGTTGTCTGCAGTCTGGTATGTAGTTCCAGGGTTATTGATTGTATGAAGATCAAAACTTCATAGCATAGCAAAACATCCCTGTATGATAAGTTGTTTAGTTTGAAATGCTTTAGGAAAGCTTATCAGTTCAGCTTCGATTTCTGGCCATTTTTTCTCATCAGCATCGTTGATAGCAAGACACAATTTGTGCAGATTGTTGCCGTATGTCACTTGCCATGTTTTGATTATGTACGTTGTTTATATTATAACAGCACAGCTTTCTTTTTTTAGCGTAAATTTTACCAATTCCCTATTGTTTAAGAAGGGATACTTTTCATCTTGACCTTGACGATTTTTTGGTATTATTTAGTCTGGCATTTCTTTGTGGTAAACTTTGTTCAAAACAGTGCACATGATCGTAGGGTGTGTTTTACTAAAAGGTCATTATTTTTGTTCAAGACATCATCTTTGATGTACAAATGAGTATTAAGAGTTTACATAGTAAAGTATATATTATTTACTTGATTTCGTATAATGTCCATTTACACTTTTACAAACTTGGAACACTATCTTCTCTTGGAGTTTGGCCAGATTGTTCAAAGGCTGCAGTTGGTAGCCCTAGCACAATTACGGTGATCATTCCAGGATAGAAATAAAACACCATTAAAACATCTCATTCAGGTCCTGACTATTTAAATATATCTATATATGTGGCCAATGTTGAGCACGGGTACAAAAATCTTATTATTCTATTTAAATTAGAAGTTAAAAAGTACGACTGTACATTTATGTGTATGGTGTAAGTGAATCTTCGACACCAAATACAGAAGCAAACTTCTTTCTAATTTCATTATTTATAATGCATGACTATTCTAAGCATTTCAATCAAATGGGCGTGGTATCCATCCATAGAGAATTTTCTATATCTTTTTTCTACCGTATTATTAGCAAGATCATGTAACTTGTTGAACTTTATCACTGTTTTGTTCAATGGTTCTTTATTCATTTGTTCCTTTTTCTTATGCAAACTGCAAAAATTAATAACAATTACATTGATCAAACTTCAGATAAATTTACAAAGCCTTCTGAAAAATGAAATATGCAAGGAGTCTTCTTACAGTGGAGTTCATGATGTGAAACTCAGTTTGTGCTAGTAATAGTAAGTCATATGAAAAAAGTCATAACCCTCGTAAGTCATATGATGTGAAACTCAGTTTAGTGCTAGTAATAGTTTGTGCTAGGAATAACGAAATTCACACACACACCATCTTTCAAATGAAATACATAACCCTCGTACAGGAATTGCAAGTCATTGTATTTTAGTCCTACTATGTATAGGAACTCACTATAAATGCTTGTGGCTTGATATGTAAGATCTTCAACTTTTTCCCTTTTGAATGGAATAAACAGGCACTTTATGGGCTGCAACTGCACATATAATCACAGCAGTGATAGGAACAGAAGTTTTATCCTTGGCCTGGAGTGTTGCACAGTTGGGATGGATTGCAGGGCCTGCTGTCATGCTTGTTTTTGCTCTCATAACTTACTATTCCTCTTCTTTGTTAGCAGATTGTTACAAGTTTCCTGACCCTGTCTTTGGACCCCACAGGAACTATACATACAGGGATGCTGTGAAAGTGAATCTGGGTTTTCAATCTTTCCATTGGCCCCCATTCAAGAATTTTTGGTTGTGCATTGATTGTTAGTATTAGCTAGTTATCATACTAAGATTCTTAAGTTTATGTCTCTTTTGTTAGGTGACAAGAAAGCATGGCTTTGTGGACTGGTACAATATGTGTCCCTATATGGAAAAGGGATTGCCTACACAATCACTGCCTCAATTAGCATGAGGTAAGCTCCCAGTCAAATGCCACTATTTAAGGGTTCTCAAGACTGTTTTGTGGTTGAAAAATATACAGTTATTGGGTGCCCATACTCTGGAGTCTGCACACGAGTGTCCTACAGACATTAAACTTTGAATTCATGTGGGTATCTCACAATTTTTGTGATAGAAATTAGCATGCATACTAACTAATCAACTCAAGGTTTGGCTACATTACATGTAAATGAAGCCCTCAATTGGTGGTGGTAGTTTAGGCCTTAAGGTCGATTTATAGTCTATTTTTCAATGGAATCTGGATACAGACTACCCAAAATTGAGCAGAAAAAACCCAACATGCTATGTGCTCTTGTGCAATTTCAGTAAAAGAATAGTCCCTCATTTTACCAAGCCCTTCAAACAACTCATCACAAAGCCTCTTCTCGCTGCAAACAGAACACGGATGCTGAGTTTTGCTGCTCAAATTCATTTATTGCTTGGAAATTCGTGTAAAAACTCAGATCTTTGAAAAATAAGAAAAACTGCAAACCCTTAAAAAAAACCCTTACAGGACTCGAATTAGCTCACTGCTAATCGGTAATTTCTTCATTTAAATCATATTTTTTGTGTTCTTTGTTTTTATTCTTTTTGGTCCCTATTAAGCTCTGCATACTCTAGGTTTATATGGTTTTCTAAATACTTTCTTTTAAATTTGCAAACCCTAGATTCATATAGTATTGTGCATCAGGGTTTGAAGCTGTGTAGAAATGGCGGAAGCTGCAAATGGGGGCTCAAAGCCCTCAAAATCTTCTGGCAGTGGCTACGAAATAAACGTAGAAAGCTTCACTAAAAGATTGCAAATTTTGTATGGCCATTGGAAAGAGCATAGGCAGAGCTTCTGGGCGCTTGCGAGGTGATGATGGTTTCCGTCCCTCTGCTTCTGAAGATTTGCATCATTTGAAGTCGTCGGCATTGAATATATGGCTTTTAGGGTACGAGTTTCCTGAGACTATAATGTTGTTCATGAGCAATCAGATACACTTTCTATGCAGCCAGTAAAAGGCTACTTTCCCAAGACTATAATGTTGTTCATGAGCAAAGGAGAAGTGATACCAATCGGATATGGAGTGGGCATTGTTTTACTGGTCTGCATATTTACTGTAGCATTTGGGTGGTTGTGGGAACCGTTAGGGTGGCTTGTTCCTAGTGAATTATTTCCACTGGAGACTTGCTCAGCTGATCAAGCCATGGTGGTCAGCGTTAACCTTTTGTTCACTACCATTATTGCACAGTCGTTCCTGGATTTTAGGCTAGGGGATTGTTACATCATTTGTAATAAATTTTATGTTATGGAGCTTAATTTTTTTGGTTTTATATTTTATGTTTAATTTTGTTTGTATAAATTTTATATACATGTGTTTGAAGATATGTGGAACATTTAAATTACATCTGATTAGATTAACCAAAAAATTTCATGATGGCTTGGACAGCAACAGTAAGTATCTAGGTACTAAACCACCTTCATGGTTTTTCTTCTACTGTTAGATTTTACTAGGAATTTTCTACACAATGTATGGATTATGGAAGTTAAGATTACTGTGATGAAATTTGTGGGTTTACTGGAACATCATTCTGTCAAAGTATCAGAAGACAACAAAGATTTCTAGCTCTACCCAATTTAGGATGCAATCTCACCATGCATCACCATCATCATCTCATGGAGGAGAACCAGCTTCAGAATCCCTGAGGTTGGCTCACAAAGCTGTATAGTCCATGCATTGTTTTAGTAATGCGTTTTCTCTTGCTAACTTTGGAGGTCTGATCAGCTTGACCTTCCTTAAGAGAAAATATTATTTTATACATTGTAAGGTGCAGTAAGATATGCAAATACCCATGTGACTCATAAGTACAGGAATCATCCTCTCTTTACATTGCACTTAACTTCCCCTTTTTGTGTGGATGTTTTTGTGGGGCCAAAGAAACCAGAGACTTCTTGATATTAAGATTTTAAAGTATTTGTTTTATTTTGTCAATAAAATTAAATTGGAGAAAGAGCAGAGTGAAACTGGTTTTCCAGTCATTAGAAAATTTTGAGGTTTATTTTAAATATTTTGCATTGAACGCACTAGAAAAATTGGACAAATTCAAAAAAAGAAATCAATTATTTCGGAAGGTTTTTGGCGCATGTGAATATTGTAGGTATGCCTTCTTTCAACATTTGGTAGGACGACATTTGCAGAACTAACTCTATCAAACTTTCACAATTACCTGGACTTTTTTATGTTCTCATAGATTTAAATCATTCATGAAGTTTTATGAATTTTTTTCATTTCCCAAGATGGCAAATATGATATTACTGGGTTTTTACCACATTAGTTTTGTGATAATTTTTCCTTCTAAAGCTTGCACAATGATTTTGCTGTTGGGCTTTTACTATTGGCAGATTTGGTTTATGAAGGGATTTTTCTCAAAAAATTGTATGTAAAAGTTACCCATGTAATTAGACCATCTTTCTTTTCAATGTTCTATTTGTTTGCAGATTTCTGAAACCTGATTTTGTACCAATATACACAATATTTGGGATGACTCTGTGATGGCGGTCTTTATGCTTTTTACACAACACAATAAAACTATAATGGTTGACACATCCTATCATAGAGTTGTGCATTTGCAAGCATGTCGTACATGCAACGGTAATGCGTCAATAAAAATATGTTTCTAAAGCTCAACGCGTCCTTACATCATCTTCCTATCTTTTGATTTTCGTAAAGTCTATTTAAAAAAAAAAAGTGATTTCAAACTGAAAATGTAGCTTGTTTCCAACAGTATAACCATTGATTATATATTGTTTATAGCTTTCTACACGGATTGAATCCATCCTCTACGTTTTGGTAATAAGCTAAAACATGGATCCCTGTTTCTAATCTAGTACCAAAGCATACGACTTTCTTTCTTCTGCTAGAATGATATTAGTAATCAGTTTATTTTCAGCATTAATTCTGTTGTTTTCATTTTTTTGCATTTTCTTGGCATTGTTGTGATAATTGACTGTTACATATGCATCGGCTCTTTAAGAGATTTATGTATAACATTTGTCATACCTTTTGTCCACCAGTCAATCTTTTTACTCATTGATCTTTCTTCTCAACATTGGAGCTGGGTTGTTAAGATCAAAAGTAAATGCTTAAGAAAAAATTGGGATCAATTAACTTTAATCCTCATTTGGTATATCTGGGTTGAAAGGAATAGGAGAATTTTAAAGGTCATACACTTTCAGTGCTTGTAATTTGGGATAAAGTTGAGGCATCTTTACAAGAATTTGGGGATACATGATATCCAAATTGGACGATTTGTAGGAGGGAAGGAGGACAGATACAAGCTTGGGTGAATTTAAGGTGGCTGCAAATGATGAAAGTTGTAATCAGCCAAGTAGGAGTTGTCTTCCCCTTTGGAAACCCCCGAATATAGGATTAGATTACAGTAAATTTTGATTAAGCAGCCAAAGGTAATACCGAGCAAGTTGAGGGAGTATGACTTTTCCATAATAGTTCACAATCACCTCTTTTCATCCTTTCTCTAGATATTAGATCAGAATCTAATAATATGGTTGATGCTCTTCCCTCGGTGTCAAGGTTATCTAAATCTATTGATAGAGGATGGAAGAAGTTATAGGTCAAAGAAGATTCACAATTGATTATTGAAATTATGAAAAGTGGAAGATGTAATTCCTGAAATCAGCTTTTCTCATACTAAGAGAAAAGGTAATAGCGTGGCAGCTTGGGCAGCAAATGAAGTATATTTGGTATTACAAAAAGGCTTGTTTAATCTCAATTGGAAAATTCAATTTTCATTGGTTAGTGATTTACGACCTTGCATAGAAGAGGAGACATGTAATAAAGGGTTTATGTTTTATTCATCATTAAAATTTGCATTGAAGATGGTGCTACAATAGATCACTTTGAAAATAGGCAATAACTTAATGAAAAAAAAAAGTCATTAAATTTAATATATTTTCCAAAATATTTTTTTAATATAGATAGATAACATGCAAATTTACTTGGTAATGCAAATGACTTGATGAGCAATACAATTTCATAGTATTGCCCTTTACAATGATGCTTACGTGGAGATGATTATTTATTATTTTAATATTGTATAGTTTTTAAGAAGCAAAGCTCATTATTTGTATCGTCATTACTAGATGGCATTCAAATGTACTAGAGCTCTTATTGATGGAACCTCAGTTTTCTTTTGTAGAATTTGAAATCTAATTTTACTCTTTGCAGAATTGGAAGATTGCCCCCAACATTAATCACTTTCAATGGTCATGTCGTTGGTATTAATCCTTCGGGGAAGAGAGAGAGATAAGGGTAAGGAGATATATATAGAGGAAGATAGAGATAGACATGGAGATGGAGGTGGAGGAGAGGGAGAGATATAGAGGGATGAGATAAATATATAGGGAGATAATGAGAGAGGGAGATATAGAAAATAAAGATATACATGAAGTGATATGTAGAGAGGTAGAGAGAGGAGTGATATTAGGGTAGAGAAAGATGGAGAGATAACAAATTAGAGATAGAGGGATAGATGGAAGAAGAAATATGGAGGGAAAGAAAGAAAAAAGAGAAATAGATATATATAGGTCTAGAAAGGGGGAGATGGAAAAAACAAATGGAGAAAGATGGATGGATAGAAAGAGGGAGACATGTCTAGATATATGGAAGAGAGGAAGATAGAGGTAGAGATGAAGAAAGAGCGAGAGGGGAAGAAGACAAATAGATGGAGAGGTAGATAGAGGTAGAGGGAGAGATAACAATAGAGAGAGATAGGTAGATAGAGAGGGAGAGATAGAGAGATATAGAGAAGAGAGAGAGGGAGAGGGAGAGGATATAGGGAGATATATAAGGGGGGGGAGGGAGAGAGACAAACATATAGTAGATATAAACAAATAGAGATTGAGAGAGGGCGAGATAGAAATATATGGGAAGAGAGAGAGAGATGGAGATATATGGGAAGAGAAAGGGAGAGATGTAGACATAGAGATAAGGAGATATAGATATATGGGTAGAGGTAGAGATAGAGAAGAGGGATCAAATAGGGAGATATAGGTAGAGAAAGATATGGATAGAAAGAGAGAGAGGAGAGATAGGGAGAGAGAGGGAGTAATATAGATAGAGGGGGATATAAATAAATAGAAAGGGATAGGAGATTAAGCATATTACCAGTAGAAAAATACAATCTACACTAGAAAGCAGTTCCTTAATAGTTCAATTGTTATTTTCACAAATGATTATCCACCTTAAACTAAACTTCTTCAAATAAATAGTCTTGGAGTGATCTAGCTCCACAAAAGATTGAGCATAAATGGAACAAGAGTTAAGCTCTAAGAGATTTGGGACCCCAAGAGTCTTATCAATCAAATTCCCAATACAATATAAACTATCTTCACCCCAAAACTATAGGAGAAGAGTAAGCGGATTATTTAGATTTTTCTTCCTTCATTATTGTATAATGATACTTTCTCATCTATACAATATAAGCTAGAAATATATACAAGGAAAATAGAGATATAGCCTACTAATTTAAAACTTCTCAAGTGCATGCCATTATTACAATTGTCGCACTAAATTAAAATTCTACCATTGATTTGAGAGCATATAAATAAATACCTAAATCTCTATCATTCATATCAAACCCTAGGGTAGATAAATAAAACATACTAACCAACCTAACCATAGTTTACTCTAACATGTAAATGGTTGAGACTTTGAAATGTGAAAAAATAGTGTAAGCAACTAAGTTAAAATCAATAGTGATGGTCTAAACGAAAAATCAATTATAGAAATATCTTGACCATTGTGGGATTGGGAAAGAGATAAGGGTCTATACATCCTAACCTCTCTTAGATCTCCACATTTAGAGTCTTAAAGATAGTCAAACATAAAATGAAACATTTACCAAAACATGTCAAGTGTAGAATTAGTTACATCTCTCTAATACTCATTTAAATAGAAGCTCAAGTTTAAATGTAAAGAAAATGTTTTCTCAATTTTATGATATGTAACAACAAAAACCTTTTGACATTATTTGTATCTTTGCAATAAGTGACTTGTTACAATCAAAACTACCTTCAAATAAAATATACATTTAATAAAAAGAAACATAATTTTTACATACACAATAAAAAAATTTGTTTATAATCACAATCATAATCAACATCTTTCATTTAATACATCTAACCTAACCTTATTATTTTAAAAGAATAATTTTTTATTTTTTTTATTTTTTTATAATTTCAATAGGTCAATATTTCTCCTTTCGATAGCTTTATTTATTCTCTGCCAATTGAAACCCTACTGGATTGTGAGGTTAACGTCCATTCTTCGGCCAAAACACATTTTACTTTTCTGTTTGTGCCTCATTACAATTTAGCAACATGTTAAAAGAGTCATATTCCAACTTATCTGTTTGTGACACAGGAAGCACACTTTCAATATAACTAAGAATCTCTTCGGTAGAGAATATTGGCATCGGGGTCGTTACTCTTACTAGTATCGATAAATAGATAATTTGAGAGACATTGCATTTGCTTGAAAGTTTCTAAAGCTTTTAATAAAATCCATTTTGTGCATATCCTGCAATCATTGCATTCAAACATACAGTTCTCATGCCTTTTCTATGCTTCCAAATTTTGCATACATGTCTATAAAGCATTTCGAACTATAATATCTACAAAAAAAAACTGCCTTGTTAATGCTCCCACTTTTTCCATGCATGTCTACTAGGGCAGTTGCCAGCATATGGGTTAAATCTATTTGTGCCCTGAATCTGTCAATCACTTAAAGTTTCATCTGTATAAATCGTAGAGTAGTTTTCATCCTTTCATTTTCATAATTCTTTTTTCAATTAATGTTTCTTATTAAGGGGGTTTACATTTTACTTTGTGTACTCAACTCACAAGACTTCAACTTCTTAAGAAATTAAGTAAAAAAAGATATATTTACTTTACGACTCTTAATCGATTTTTTCAATTATTAATAAACAGAATTAAACATAAAGTTCACTATATTGTCTTCGGCGTACCCATTGCACCCCAAGGTGCAATTGCTAGTATACTTACTCACATATTAAGTGTTTTTCAGTAGAACAATTAAACTAATCGACTCACATGTTAGGTGTATTTTTAGATGGGGACAGTTCAAACTGTTTTCTTTGTACTTAAATTTTATTGGAAGCCAAATGCTACAAGAAACCTAAATCTATAGCTTTTCAGCCATTGTTGATGCAAACTTTAAATAAGGTTGGTTGGCGACCAATTCACCAAAATTAATGCAATTAATGGCGTACGGCAGCCTACCCATTTGGAAGGAATTTATTACAATGCTCTTATAGAATGGGCCCTGAGTAGTCTGGTCATAAAATGACATTATCGAGTACAAAAATAATTTGAAAGCAGATAATTTAACCGTCTTATTTGAAAAAGACTTGATAAAACTGCGAATTTTCTGATCAAAATCTATCCAGAAGACTTGAAAAATACCTTAGAACTGTAACTTTTAATACTTTGGACTTCTTGATCTCCTGAACGTCATTAAAATCTTTAATCCCTAATGCTGATTTTGGTTTTTATGGAATCCAAGAAAAATATCGTCCTGCTCCAGCAAAAGCCAGTGAATATGACAGCCATGGTTTCCACCCTCCGTTGCAAAAATACCGAGAACTGTCTTTTACACGTACTAAAGTAAACAGTTAAAAAGAAAATGGTCAAAACCCTGACCTGCCCTTAAAAAGAGCAAGAAAAGAATTATTCTATTTTTCAACACTAAATAGAGCTAAGTTTAAAAAGGAAAACTTTTTAATGATACGCGTCGTATTGGATCTCCGGCGATTTATGTCCGCGACATGCGACAAATAACTAACCAGCACGTGATGGCTTAAAAAATATCGGCAAACGTATACACACAACATGTCATATATACATAACATCTCATCTTTGGTCTAGTCTGCCTAAGCCCATTCAGGGTTATAACTTTTTTCCTTTTTATAGCTTGCTTGTTTTTATTTGTATTTGTGATAGATAGCACGGTAGCACGGCTTTCGTTGCTGCCCCGATCCTTAAATTGGGCGGATTCTTCTAAGGGGATCATCGTATCTGCTCTGTAGAACGCAGGTGAGAAACTGATTCAAACGAGATTTTTTTTTTCTTTCTGGAAAATGAAGTTTTTAGTTTCAATGCTTAATTTGTCGATCAAATTGTTGTCTGGATGGCGCGCGATCCTGTTTTCTGCGTTTATGCATTTTGATTTATTTCGCGAAAAAAATGGGATTTTTGCCGAGGGGGAGGGGTAGAGATCGGGATTTCAATTGTGATTTTTGACTGTGTTTTAATTCTGTAAGATTTGATGTCTGAAGGTGATAGAGATCGCATTTTTCTTCATAGAAAATGGTGATGGTTTTCGTTCTGTGCATAATTGGTTGATGGGATCGTTTTTTGACCGTCGGGGCTATGGATCTATGTTGTGCATCTTGGTGCCGTTTGGGAAATTTTGGTCCATTTAGTGAGCTTTTTTTATAGGAAAGGCGGGGTTTCATCTGTTGGGGTTCTGTCGCTGTATTTGATTAGATTTAATGTTTTAAATCTGTGGATGTTGCATTTCTTTTCATTTGTTAGTTTTGTTGAGAGTTTGTTTTTGGGGTTTGGAGGAAGCTTTATAATTGTAGATCTTTATTTCAATAAGAGAATTTTGTGTCCATATTATAGGTTCTTATTTGTATAGGGATTTTATCGCTTCGATGAGAAAATAATCATTTTTTTCCTTTTTTTTTTCTTCTGGGACTTGATTTTGAAGTATAAATTCAGTGGAGATTTCATTTTGGTCTTTAAATTTAGGCAGAATTTAATTTTGGGTTTATATATGGGGACATTTGGATTTGTTGCATGAAGGTGATTTTTAAAGTAGTTGGGTCAGCTGATGATGATTAATGTTTCCTTAGGTGAAGATTCATGGATGTTTTTGCAACCATGCAATAATTTTGGCACATTTTTCTTTCTTATGTGCGACATGTTTTTCTATCTTTTTGATGTTTAAATTTAGAACGGTGTTGATTAAGGGCTGATTTTATGAGGGAATTGATATTGGGGTTTGAATCTAGTGGGACTTGCGGCAAAATTCTAGGATTCTGGAAAGTTATGCTATTTGGCAAGCCGCTGATGATTATATTTTCTTAGTTGAAAATTATTGATTATATTTTTAACTGTGTGACTGATTTGAGTATTTTTCTCAGTCATTTCTTTTGTCTTTCAAATCTCCATTGCATTTGATGGCGTTGATGATATATGAATTTTAAGGTTCAGTGCACATAATGGAGTACTGTCAGTATTATGTGGCTGAAAGGTAAAATTTAGGCAACAAGACAAACGATCCATATTGTTCCTAGCTGCTTAAGATCTAACAAAATATGTCAAGTTACCATATGCTCTCCTTTAGGATCCATCTTCACGAAGATGGTATTTTCATGGTCTATGCAGATAATGTTATTCAAGACAAAGTTTCTTCCATTGGAAGATTGCATACCTTTTCCTATGTCTTTAAAAATGATCTGGTGTATCAAGGGGAGGTACTCTTGCATAATCTAGGCGAATAGTATCACTCAGGTTGAAGCATTTTTATGTTAGGAGTTTGCAAAATCTCTTCCCCTAATACTTAAATGTGCCAAAGTTTTAAGACTTGATGTCCAAAATTGATTGAAATGTGTTTTTGTTGGGAGCTAGTTTTGGGTTTGCAATAAGCTAACTTGCTAAAAATATGTAGATTGCTGTTAAAATTAGTATCTGTCTTGATTGTGTTTATTCTTCTTTATATGGCATTATTTTGATATGAGACTCTCCATTGAAAAATCTGAAATACATTTGGATATTTTTATGGATTTCATTTTTGTTTATGAGTTGAGGGAAAGTTGATTTGTGGGCTTGGATTTAGCAGGCTTCCTGAAATCTATGATGTTTGATCAATTCTTGATGATTATGATATCTTCTGAGAAATAAATTCATGGATTTGTAATTTTGTTTTGATGTGTGTGCAGTTATTATGTTGTATGTTTCTTTGATATAATCTCATCCAATCTACAACCTTTCAAAAATTTGTTGCATTTGATTGCGTGAGGATCTATACATCTTAAGTCTGACAGTGGAAGTACAAGCCAGTGAATTTGTGGCTGAATGGTAAATTCAGGGATCAAAACAAATGAACCGCATCATACCCTGCTAAATAAGATCCATCTAAATTGAATTAATTACCAGATATTCTCCTTAATAAATAATCTATCTGCAGGAATATTGTCGTTTCATAGTCTAACTGAATGTTGTTATTACTTATTCATGGGTCAGCAGTTTTTGATTGAAGCCTTTTCCTCAAGTATGGAAATGATCTGATCCATCAGGAAGATGCTTTTGTCATAATTTAGGTGAATGGTGTCATTCACGGTTAAGTATTTTTTGCTAGGAATTAACAAACCTTTTTGGGAGTCATTAAATGATGCAGTTTACAATATATTTGCAGACTTTTTGGGTTGACTTCTTTGACCGGTTTCCGGATGCAGGAGGATTTGCTGGTCCTGCAAGACGGTTTTGGGCAGTGACACCTGAAGAAATATGGGTGTTGAGATTGTGGGATCTGATTATGTTAAAGATCAAACAATCTCAAAATTGATGAACGTTGATGGGGAGAAAACTCTAAAACTTGAAACTAATGACATGAAAGCATTTTCTGGTTTTGAGGCAGCTGAAGCACCCACCGGTGCAAATGGATCCCTGAAAGTGCAGGATCAAAAGCAGGAGACTGTTATAGACAATGGGATACCTGTAGATGTTAAAGATGACTGGCCTGCCCCAGCGGAAGTTCACCAGTTTTATATGGTGAAGTTTCGATCTTATGATGATCCACAGCTGAAGTCAAAACTTGACCAGGCTGACAAAGACCTGCAAAAGAAAAGTCAAGCTCGTTACCAAATAACTGAAGCGTTGAGAGCTAAAAGGGTCTGTTTTTAGTTCTTTATCCTTGTACTATTTTTAGTTTTAGTAATGTTTATTTTCCTTAAAAAATGATTCAACTATTGTGATAATCCCACTAGAGTAAGTGAAAAATGTAAAATGATGGATATAACGACTTTTCTAGACTTTCATACAATGAGTAACAAATTAAAACCAATCAAAATGCATGTGCAGAGTGAGAGGGCTGAGATTATTGAGAAATTGAAGCCTTTGACAAGTACAGAAAAGGTTTATAGGAAATCACTGGGAGAGAAGAAAAAAGAATTGGAGCCCATCCAGACAGCTTTGGGTAAATTCAGGAATGCAAATGTTGCATCTAGAGAGAGAGGTCAGGGTTTGTGCTCTTCCGAAGAGGAGCTTAATAGAAGGGTATGTGTTTCATTTATTAAACATCTGTTTTGCTGCCATTTGTAAGTACCATTATTTTGTTGCTCAATGTTACATCCAGTGATAGAAGTTCAGATACATAGTACATTTAGAAAGATGCCAATTTTTTATTTTCTCTATTGACCTAGTTGTAGTTTTCTCCTATTTTCTTGCCTTAAACAGATACAAAATTTACAGTTTAGAATAGAGCATGACAACAATACATTGCCAGAGGAGAAGCAGATGATTAGAGAAATAAAACAACTTGAAAATACAAGAGAGAAGGTTATCGCACATGAAGCGATGCAGGCTAAACTTCAAGACTCCATGGGAGAGAAAGAGCTTATTCAGGACCGTTTTAAAGTATGTGGTCTCTGTATGTTCTTTTGCACATGAATTGCTTGATTTAGACCAGGATTTCTTTTTGTTATGTATTAGGCTGTTTCTGTTATGAGCTTATAAACTGTTATTTAAAATTTTTTATTCCCTGCATTATAAATCAGAACAACAAAACACTAGATTACAATATTTTTTCTGATTTGCAGGTTTTGGGAGAGGATTTAGATTCATTGAGGAAGGAACAACAAGGTGCCTGGAATAGGATTAAACCCCTCGAGGAAGAATTGAGGGTGATTGATGAAAAAATAAACTCATTGCAAGAAGAGTTAGCTGTTGCAACTGAAAAAAGAGATAAGGCTGCTGCAACAGTTTTCCAATTGAAAAAAGAACGTGATACTGCGGTATGTTCAGTGTAAAACATCTAACTAAGGATTTTTACATTAATTGAGCAGTTCAATCTTATCTTTTTTCATGTCATAATTTAAGATTGGTGCTTTCAAGGGTGTAAGGTTTAAGCATGGCTTTCCTTAGTGGTCTCAAGCACATTTTTTCCAGTGTTGCATGGGGCCATGTCCCTGGGGTCCAGGTGATGTCCTGGGAATGGGACACCCCCGTTTTTAGGACTGAACAGCCTGCACCATTTGGTGCATAAATATAGAAAAAGGTAACTTTTGAATTTGTTTTCTGCTAAAAGCCCCCAAAAAATCTACAAGTGAGGATTGTTATTGTAAATTACCTCATTGTATTAATTTTCAAAATTTCGGCTTTTGTAGTTTGTTCAAGTTGTTTTAATAGCTGTGCCCTCGCCACCCCCAAAATCTGTGAAAGTTTTTTGCCTTCCTTGAAACTGTGTCCCTGTGCTGCCACCACCACCCGTCATGGAAACTTGGAGAAACACTGGTTTCTTCAAAGTTTGATTTATAGAATCTTAGGGGCTCAGATGTATTCTTGTTTTAAATCACTTCTAATTTGTCTTCTTTCTGTAAGTATAGTTATTGTGTCTGTTTGCAGCTTTAAAATTTAAAATTCTATTGATCTATTGTTTATTGCAAGCTTTGTTACAGGTGTTACAAATTTAAGTGATGTCTTATTAAACCAACATAAGCCCTTTCCTAATAGCTTTTTATCTTTTCTGGAATTTCAGAATGCATCATATTTTCAATATCGCGCTGTGCTAACCATTGCTAAAGATTTGGCTTCTAAGAAGGACAGTGCAGGAGTAAAGGATTTTTCTCAGAATGAGGTAGAAATTTAATTTCACAGATTCATGATTGAGATTGAAAACTGGAACTATTTTTTCACTTACTGCAAATTGAATGATGCATCTACAGGTTGAGAAGTTTATGTCTCTCTGGAAGAGCAGCTCAACATATAGGGAAGATTATATAAAGAAAATTTCTCCCTTTCTTTACAATCGACAACTAAGCAAAGATGGCAGGACACCGAACCCTGATGAAAAGTCTGCAGTTCCAGATGGAGGGGAAGGTCTGGGATCAAATTTTGGCAGGGATAATCAAAAGAAAGAAACTGTAATATCAAAGGCATCAAAAAATTTGGCAGAACATGGCCTTCCTGACTCAAATGTAGATTCTAAAGAAAATATTCAAATAACTGGGTCTGGCAAGGGTAAAGTGTCCACAAAGCCGAGTAATACATATGAGTCTGAAACTCCTGTGGCATCAGATGTGATTCCAAAGGACAAACCTACAACTCATGATGAAGAGGATGCAGTTGTTTTGAAGGAGAAGAAGAGAGAAGAAGAAATTGCTAAAGCAAAACTTGCTCAGGAAAGGAAGAAGAGGCAGGCTGAAAAGGCACTGGCTAAAGCTGCAGTCAAGGCTCAGAAGGATGCTGAGAAAAAAATGAAGGTGTGTGTGATAACTTTGCATTGGGTTTTAGTACATCATTGGAATTGATATTTTTTCTTATATTGTTTCTAAATGTTTTGTTTATTCACATTAATCTTAATGTTGCTCATTTTACATGCATAAAATACTAGTAGTTTATGCCAATGAAGTGCCTCTCTTTGGGTATCTTCATTGCCAAGATAGTCTTCATTTTGTGGGTTTGACATTGTGATAATGAAACATGTATTTGCTAAAATGAGCAGACATGTGTAATGTTCGCTGAAGGTCATGTTAGTCTTGACTTTTACCTCCTTAAAATATTTGACCAAATCCCAATTCTTTTTCCAACTTAAAACGCCCGAAATGTTTGCGCTGGCAATATGGCAGATGTCAATAATGGTCTTCAGATGCATATGCGCTATTTTTCTACCCCCATGTATCTGAAGAAAACTTTTATTCTTGTTGCTCATATAAAATTGGACTGTACTCTGATTTTACTACTGGAATTTCAAAGTCTCCGAAAGGGGGTTGTTATTATCAAAGTCTGCACTTACATGTCTAGAGAGATATTACAGTATGTTATATAAATATTTGGTTTGATCCAATAAGTTGTAATATGCACCTTACCATTTTTTTCTGAATCACAGTAAAGCTACAGCTAGCTGAAACTTAGCCAAATAACCATTTTCACTAACCAAACTGCTGTTTCAAGGGTTCTCATATCAATTTAGAAAAAGAATATTGAATACCCAAATGAGCAAAACAAACTATACTTCATCAAAACATTAAAACCCATATACTGCAATACATTTTTCAGTCTGATACAATTTGCAACAGCGAGTTTATAGGCTGTTTACACTCAGAATTTCATGAACATCAGATATACAAACCTGAATAACATTAAGCAAGCTCCCAAAAGGGCGCATTACATAAACTAGACTATTTTTGACATATCTGGAAGCTGCAACTCACAACAGGTCTGCACACAAGTCTGGAACAGCGCATAGAGGTTCTGTTAATGGCTTCACAACACCACAAAATTGCACGTCTCCACCAGAACTTGATGCCAAAGTGATAATCTGCCCTAGGCGCCTCCAAACGAGCAAAAATCTGCTCAAAAACCTAGGCGTCCAGCTCCCAAAAGTCACATGCCCTTGTCAAGGTGGTACGGCCAGCTATTGGAAGATTTCCTGCCTGTTTATGGCTCTCAAAACCTGCTGTCTTTGTGCTCTGAAAAGTAGTCTTGAAACTTCAAACAAATTCACCAAAATCTGAAGCAAATAAGCACCAGCGCAATTCCTGAATGAAACCACCAGCAAATTTACCAGGAAAGATCTCACTTCCCAAGTGGATGTCCTTTGTGAAGATTACTGTTCTCACAACTCACAAAGCCCTTGAAAGACAAAGTCAACCAGCAATAACCTGTTCATCAAATTCCTCCAGCATAAGTTGCAAATGAGCTCATAAAGTTTCTTTTGTATCTCCTCCAAAACCCACACCCCTCTTGGAGAAATAAAAATATTTTATTTTATTTTAAATTCCCCTTACTCCCACCTGGGCGTCTCCCTTTATGTTGCTCAAATATTTACTTTTTAATACTTCCTTGTGTCTCCTCTAAAAGTCACCTTTAATATTTTAATTAACGCTAAGTTAAATAATTTTATTTTATAACTTTAGCATTAAATAAAATAACTTCTCCAACCAAAACATTGTTAAAAGCACAAACCGACTATCCTGAGATGAAACTGAAGCTGAGTGACATGGTTGGTGCCAAAACGGTGACTTACTAATAATAGACATACTAAAAATAGCCATAACTGACAAAGTGTCTGAAAACATCTAATCGGCAGGAACTCAAAGCAACACCTGGAAAGGTATAGGCTGCACTGCATGTCTCGAGGATTCAAGGGGTTCCCTAGCCCTTCCCAAATTAGCCTACGGGAACCCTGAGGGATAGGTTAACGGCTAGCACTGACATAGCTTAGGAAGGGGACAATACATAAGTATTTAAATTCTCTTTGTTTTCCAACTCTGATACGCTTTACCTTTATCTTGATTGTTGTTGGGTGCTTGTCACACAGGAATTGCAGTGATAATTGCCCTTTGATTTTTACTCATTCTGCTGAGATTTGTGGCTGGCAGCAGCTGTCATATAATGTTATCACACACACCTATGTTCTTAAATCCCTTGGAATATATGTCCAGTAGTCTGTATACTCACAACTTGCCTTGCACCCCCTGGAAATTCTCAGCATATGTTCTTATCTCTATGCTTAATAGTTAATCATATAGCATATATCGTTTAATCCCTTATGGTTTGTTGAGATTTTCAGATTTTCTACTCGCTCTGCTGAAATTTGTGGCTGGCAGCAGCTGTCATATAATGTTATCACACACTCCTATTTTCTTAAATCCCTTGGAATATATGTCCAGTAGTCTGTAAACTCACGACTTGCTTTGCACCTGCTGGAAATTCTGAGCATATGTTCTTCTCTCTGTGCTTAGTCATATAGCATATATCGTTTAATCCTTTATGGTTTGTTAAGAACACAGTAGTTTTTGCTCATATGAAATTTGGTATTTATAGGAACGTGAAAAAAGAACTAGGAGGAAAGCATCAGCAACACAGGCTTCAGAATCTGAAGTAGCAGTAAATATGGTTGCTGAGGCTGCAAATGGTGCTGATGAGCCGGAACCAAAAGTGTCTGAAGATACAGAACAACAGAAAGAAGTTGAAACCAATAATAAAATCAGGTCAAGAAAGAGAGATTTCACAAGCAAGTCAAAAGTAAAGGCTTCTTTTCCCAAGTCTGCTCTGAAAAAGAAGCAATCTTTTCCTAGCTGGCTTTGGGCAGGCATAGCTATTCTAGTGATTTTTCTGCTCTTTGCAATTGGTTATTATTATGTTCTATGATTTGAGCTTTACTTGTGGAGAGTTGAAATTACATTTCATAGATTTAAAGCACCAGAATATGAAAGGAGATAGATCTGTAGTTTGTACCATCAGGAACCTAGATTTAAATAAAACAATTTTGAGTTCTCATTCTTTTGGAGATCCCATAAACAAAACGTTGGCAGTTCTTTGATTTGGATAATATTTCTCTCCATTTCTGGAGGAAGAATTTACTCTCTGAAGATCATTGGCTGTTTACTCAAGATGTTCCATGTATGGATAGCTTGGATTCTATATTTTACCTCAAGCATAAATTAACATTTTTCCATTTATGTTTTGTTTTTTATTTCTTTTCTAATTAGTAAAGCTGAGTTCCATGTGGGATATGTAAAATCCTTGTCCGCGTGAGAACTTGGAAAATTTCTCTACGTTCTACATAGGCAAATACTTGAATGTTGATGAAGAAGGCTACTTCCTTAGTATCTAATTGCATTGAAGGGTCTATGGCTTGTCAATGCTTTTCCTACAATCCCGACCCGGGTCTTTCTATTGTGTTTACTTTTTTCCCAAGATCAATATTGCACGTTATAGAAAGTACACAAGTAAAATAGGTATACGAAAATTGTTACAAGTGCTTTTATCACAAATCTGATTTATAGGAAACAACTAACCTTTTTGGTTTCGAGTTAGTACAAATCCTAAGAAGAAACTGAAGGAGGCGGCTGCCTTAGAAGTCGCAACAATTGATAATATTGATGCTAGAGGTACTTGAAGGAGGCTGTGCAAGGCAGGAACTTTGTGGCTATATCGACAAATGTTCATAAGAGCACAGGACATTGGAGACGTTAATGCTCCATACAGAGGTAAATGAATTATCTGTTCGTTTCCTTCAAATCCGACTTGGAGGAATCAATCAAATTAGCTGCAAATGTGTGTAACATGGTTTCTTTGTATTGCTCAACTTCCCTCAAAGTACAAGGTTCGCTAACAATTTACCTAGCAAGAATGTGAAGTCTTATGATTTATACTAGGACGCCCATAAATCCCTAATTTTCAAGTCCTTGAAGTGTCCATTTTCGTACTCCCAGGGAAATACATTGCCAAGATAAATGTGCTTTGTTGTACATCACTTGTAGTCCTAGTGGTGGAAGCATCAATCTCTTTGCCTGTCGAGGAATACTCGTGTAACAGTTGTACTTCTAATAGATGCTAGTCTTCAGGTTTCAACCATGCACTACATGCTAACAGTGTCTTAGTAGTGAAAACACGTGGCTACTGAACTATGTACCAGAATGTTGTTAATCATTATTCCATGTTGCCGTTTTAATTTATTAAGTTGCAAAATAACATACAATATGATAGAAATGCTTGCTATCATGCAATTAGAGAGAGAGAGGGAATGATATGTTAAAGTGGTATCCGGGCTTTTACAAAATGGTTTCTTTTGTCAACTGAAATGCTTGCATAGGTCTTAGACATCTCCGGTCTTTGTTGGTGCAAGTAAATTTAATCAATAGATTCATAGTTGGTTAGAGCTAGATAAACTGCCTTGCTGATTTTTCATTTTCATACAAAATTTTGTCTTGTTTCCTCTATATGTTTGATGAAAAAAATAATTTAGCCTACCGAGTCTGTCTTTGATGAAAAATTACAAATCCTCAACTGAAATGCTTGCTTAGATCTTAGACATCTCTCGTCTTTGTTGGCGCAAGGTAAATTTGATCAGTGGACTTGTAGTTGGGTAAAGCTGTTTAAGCTGGATACACTGCTTTGCCGATTTTTGATTTCCATGCTAAATTCGTCTTCTGTTCCTCTATGTTTGATGAAATAATAATGTAGCTTACTATATCTTTGACAAATTATAAATTTTGGAAAATAATTATTAAAGAGTCAATCCAAGGGGCGTTTTCTTTCTTGCGAGCATCTAGGTTGGACTCTTAGTGAGACATACCTTAATAAATTTATGCTTCATGAACCTTTTGAGTTGAAGGCTGTTTGGATTGGTAGATGGCCCTCTCATGAGACATACCTTAATAACTTTGTGTGTCATGCACATTTTGGATTGTATTGTTTGTGATCACGTCACAAATTTTTACAAAAAGATATTTACCGCTTTCACATCACCAAGGACATGTGAGGGTGAGGTGAGAGCATAAGGTGGATGAATATATATACCATTTTCTGATCACCAAGGACATGTGAAGGTGAGGTGACAGCATAAGGTGAATATATATATACCACTTTCTGATCACCAAGCATATAGTGAGGGTGAGGTGAAAGCATGTAGTGAGGGTGAAGGTGAGAGCATAAGGTGGATGAATAAATATATTTTAAATACATAAAAAATCCCAAAAGATGTATCAATAGATTGTATAAGCATGACGCTGAATAAATATATTCAAATATTTCTGGAATATTACCAAAAAATAACAAATAATTATGAATCAAATCTGTTATTACAATATGTTGCTGCTCCAGATACAAATGGTTATTTTAGAAAATAAAATAAAAAGCTTTCAGCACAAATACAACTTTGAATCAGATTGTTCTGAAGAAAACAAAGAGGTTATGATCCCTAATGTCCAAATCCAAGGATTTTCATCTTAGAATCCTATAGCTGAACAGGAGGTACAAAGTGATATAAAAAGAATTTATTTTTGTCTATCTTAAAGGCAACTAAGCACCTCAAAATATAGCTCCAGCAGGTACAAATTTCGAGTACCCCAGTTTCCCTCTATTTCGAACACCTCACTTTTCCGCTCAAAGATGACAATTAAAATATTAATGAGACTTTTTCCTTATGAATTAATGTCACACCCCTATAATATATATTATTTTATTTGCTGTTTTTAAACCATAGCCCATTTATTGCTATTAGACTGTTTTAGAATACCGAGAAAATGAAGATAGGACCCATATAAGGTAATTAATTAAAAAGAGACATCACCTTGTCTCAGTTTGGAGATGGTGTCGGAATTTGCACTCCCAATTTCCATCCATTCACAGTAACCACGTATGCTTTTAAGAGTAAATCGAATTCTCTTAGCTTTGGACATATTTCAATATCCATGATGCTTTTGACATGACTACTTTAGGGCTTACTTTATTGATAATCAATTTATGTTTGTTCATGCCTTTCACTCAGCTATAGTTTTCTTCTCCATTGTTTTAATTCCTTCTCTTGGAAATCCCTATTCTTCCTCTCATTGCCTTAATTCAATGACTGCTCCCCATCTTGCACTTTTTCTCCATTCCCATTGAGAAGATTCTTGCCTCACCGAGTTCGTGTGGTTTTATTATTTGGGTGAAATGAACTTCGATCAGAAAGACTTGATCTATTTCAAACCTTAAAATGAATTTGACATCAGATTGCCTTGGGATAATGTTAACAAGAATCCATTCTTGTTTGTGTATATCCCTTCACTT
>VDFB02086081.1:40995159-41006207 GCA_007258455.2 Sequoia sempervirens | reverse complement strand
TTCCACATTTTACCATAGCATTGTTTCTCAGTTGTCACAGCAAGATATAGCATCTACACATTGACATATATCACATATCCAAAATTCACACTATTGAAAGTTATCTCTCTCATAATTTCACCATGTTTACCAATCAGAGCATTTGGGGTTGACCTAGTACAATTTCTTAGTGTGGACCTATTCCAAATCATACAGAGCCTAATTGAACATCAAACATGCATCTTGGGTTTTTTGGGACCTATCTTGAAGATTCGTGAGTGAATTCATTTTTCATGGAGCTAATTCTTCGTATCTTGAGGCTGACATTCATATTTGATCATTCAATGAGTTATTAACACTTGTAGCCAATGCAGACCTATATTGAGGATTGTGAAGCATATTTATAAGCATTGTAATTCATTGTCAATCATCAATTCTAGATCTATTAGTTGTTCATGATTAGATGGATTCAATATAATTTCGTACAACCCTTTGGGGGCATGTAATAAGGCATGTTGGCCAGTTGTACTATTGAAATCCCTTGTGGTAGGCTTGTGATCCATTATAATTCACCCTTGTGGCCAATGTTGCATGCAAGCATTCCATATTAATGAAGATTCATGTTTGCAAATAATTTTTTTGTGTTGTTTCTACTGTGTTGACTCATTGGTGCATGGTTCAAACTGTTCCTTCTTGTACCCTCCTACCGTGACTACACCAAGTGGTATCAAAGTGAGTTTCAATTCTTGAAGGCATTCCTTGAGGTGAATAGATTGCCAAATTGAGGCAAATTTCATTTATTTTCAACTGATTGTAGATTGTGAGGAAGTTGAAACCCTTGTATCCAGATCATTGAATTGAGGTAGTTGCACCGAATTTGAGGGGAGATATGTTGCCAAGAAAAGTGCTTGCTATGGTGAGTGTTGCTAGAAGAATAGATGAAATGTTGGAAATGATGTGTGAGATGTGAGTTAGGTTAGATATTGTTGAGGAAGCTCAAAGGCAAGGCCTAAACCCTAGGCAGAATGAGGAAAGTGATGATGAAGCAAAACATACAAATCAAATTGTGAAACCCTAGATGTAGAAGAAGGAGAATCTGATCAAGTAAAGATGTTGAAAGCAATCTTGAAGATTGGAAAGCAACCTAGAGTTGAAATTCAAAATTATGCAATAAATTTGAATCCAAAAGAATTGGTCGATTAGATAAATGAAATGGAAGAATACTTCAAATATGAAGAAATTGAAGATCCAAAAAAGAGTCAAATTTGTGAAAACAAAGTTAAAAGGACATGTTGCATTATGCTAGAAAGAAGTTCAATTAGACTAAAATAGAAGAGGCAAAGAAAGAATCATCAAATGGGACAGAATGGTGACAAAATTGAAGAATCAATTCATACTAGTAGATTATGAACTTGAATTGTTGAAGAGATTATAGAACCTAAGACAAAAAGGAAAGATCTGTGAAGGAGTATACTGAAGAATTCTACAAGATGATAATCAAAACTGGTCATAGTGAAGCAAGCAAAGAGAAGGTTGCAAGATACATCAATCGATTGAGAGAAAACATTCAAGAAGAATTGAGCTTCGTAAAGATGACATCTCTTGAGGAAGCATATCGGTTTGCATTGAAAGTTGAAGAGAAGATGAACAAGAAGTTTGAACAAAGGAAAAGAAGTGCAAGAGGAAGATTTCAAAAGGGTGGAACCCAGTCCAAAGAAAGAAGACCTTATGTGGAGCAAAGAAAAGGATACTAAATCATACCACAGAGGAAGAGAAGATAGAGATTTTTACCACAGTGATAGAGGAGGTTATAATTCTTACCACAATTAAGGATACTCGAGATGTGAAGGAAGATAAAAGAGAAGACCACTTAGAGGAACCTATTTCAAGTTTGGAGATAAAGGACATAGAGCATTTGAGTGTCATCAAGGAAGTACTGAAAAAAACCCTGAACATACCAGAAGAGCAGCTTTTGTGGATGAAGAACATGTTGGATCCCCTATTTCATGTGGAAAACTAGAGAAAGGTGAATCATTAGTGATGAGGAGAGCATTGATGCATGAAGAAGTAACTAAGGAACCATTGCAAAGGAAGAGTCTATTTAGAACCATATGTAAGTCTAGAGGAAAGGTATGTAAAGTTATCATTGATAGTGGTAGTATTCATAATCTAGTTTCAAAGGAGATGGTGACCAAGTTGAATTTGAAGATATTGAAACACCCAAACCCTTATAGGATATCATGGATTCAAGATGATCATAAGATATTGGTGAATGAGCAATGTTTGGTGAAATTTCATATTGGAACATATAGGGATGAAGTGTTGTGTGATATTATGCCTATGGATGCATGTCATTTACTATTAGGGAGACCATGGAAATATGATAAGAAATCAATTCATGATCAAAGAAGGAATACTTATACTGTGACATCAAATGGAAGGAGAATTAAGTTCATACCTTTGGAGGAAGAGAAGAAGACTAAATTTTGTGGCATTTCTAGACTATGTTTGGTAGATGGAAGGAATTTTTTGGATGGATTAAGGCATGAGAACCAATTTTATTCATTGATTCCAAGGATTGGTGTAACCTGGGGATGGAAAATCCCACCACAAATGAAGAAGTATCTAAATTATTGACAAAGTATGAAGACATCATGTCACAGAATGTACCAGAGGGACTCCTACCTATTTAAAGTATCAATCATCATATAGATATTATATCGGGAGAGAGTTTTCCAAATAAAGCAACACATAGAATGACACTAATAGAGAATGAAAAGTTGGATCAAAAAATTCAAGAGTTGTTGAGGAAAGGATTGATTAGAGAAAGTTGGATCCAATGTGCAATACCTGTTGTACTTGCACCTAAGAAAGATGGAGAGTGGAAAATTTGTACAGATTCAAGAGTAATCAAGAAGATCATTGTCAAGTATAGATTCCCATTGCCAAGGATGGATGACATTATGGACTATTTGAGTGGAGAAAAGTATTTTGCAAAGATTGATCTCCAGAGTGGATATCATTAGATCAGAATTAGAGAAGGAGATGAATGGAAGACTACATTTAATACTAATGAAGGATTGTATGAGTGGTTAGTGATTCCTTTTGGGTTGACCAATGCACTGAGCACTTTCATGAGATTGATGAATGAGGTATTGAAGAAATTCTTGGGTAAGTTTGTCATTGTTTACTAGGATGATATTTTGATTTTTAGTAAGACTAGAGAAAAAAATTAGTTGCACATCTAGAAAGTATTACAAAGGTTGAGAGAATAGAAGTTGCTAATTAATATCAAGAAATGTAGTTTCATGAAGACAGAGTTGGTATATTTAGGATTTTTTATTTATGTTTAAGGATAGATGGATCTAGAGAAAGTGAAAGAAATCTTAGATTGGCCTACACCGATAAACATTGGAGAAGTAAATCATTCCATGGATTAGCTAGTTTCTACCAGAATTTTATCAAAAGTTTCAGTAGTGGTAGTAGCCCTATGACAGATACAATGAGAGGAGACAAGAAAGAATTTAAATGGATGTTTGGAGCACAAAATAGTTTTGAGTTGTTGAAGCAAAAGGTGATGGAACAACGAGTGTTAGCATTATCGGATTTTGACAGCGTATTTCAAGTTGATTGTGATGCAAGTGGAAATGCAATTGTAGTGTTCAGTCAAGAAGGAATACCTATAGCATATTTTAGTGAGATGTTGAATGATGCTAGAAGAAGATACTCAATTGATGATCAAGAATTCTATGCCATAATTCAAGCCTTACAGAAGTGGAGACATTATTTGTTACCTAAGGAATTTGTGTTGTATATGGATCATTAGGCTTTACAGTATTTGAACAGTCAAGGAAAGTTGACTAAGAGATATATGAGATGAGTAGAATTCTTGTAGAGTTATACATTTGTGTTGAAACATAGGAGTGGCAAGTCGAACAAAGTTGCAGATGCATTAAGCAAGAGGAATTTGTTGATAGAGATGAGAGTACAAGTATTGGGATTTGAAGAGTTGAAAAATATGTATGAGGATGATGCATATTTTGGTGAAGCATGGAGAGTATGTGTTGGATAGGACAACTGAGAGGGGGAAGTGAATCAGTTTTCACAAAATTAAAACCTTTAAATCATTCACCAAAACTAAATTTTCTTAATACTATTTAACTAATTAAATATTAAGTGCAAGTGCAGAAACTAAAAACCATCACACAAATACAACAAAACCAAATTTACGTGGAAAACCCAATAAGGGAAAACCAATAGTGAGGATTAACTCACATTATAGAGAATATTAAAATTGGTTACAAAGGCTCACTACCTAAAAAATAAGGCTCACTACCAAAACAAGGACTCGTTGTCCCAATCAGGACTCACTATCCAACAAGACTAACAACCTGGAGGGCTCACTACCATAGAGATACAAAGAAGATAGAAGAGATATGTTATAGAGAGAAGACAATCTCAATGCAATAGAGAAATCCACCACAATTTGATCAACCACTTGCAAACAAGCATGAATAATATAGTACACCTTCAACTCACTGCATCCAGAAACTCCAATATTTAGGCCGCATTGTCTTGCCATGAAAAATGCTTACACACTCACTGATTTGCATCAATCTCACATCTATCTACTCTATTTATTTGCACTTATCTCCATTTCCTCTTTTTATGCTTTATTTCACCACTAACTCATCCTATATTTATACCATCTTCAACTTTGAAACATATCCAAAGTTAGCCATCAACATTAAATTTAAATTAGGCGGTACCAAACATTCTAGGGTGGAATTAGAATGGGGAGACCCAAACACCGCTTGAGTGAGGACCGAAATAGATCTAGATGCTACATCGATTCTAAAGATATTGTTCAACACAAGGTGAGCTGACCCGGTGTAAAAACATAGAACAATTAACCTGAACCTTCCTAAATGCACTAAAACTATCTTCAATACAACCCTAACAACTCAACTCTAGAATTGCAAGTCATAAGACTTTACTGAAGAGAAATATGGACCAACAACATTTCTCCTGGACCTCAACCAAAACATAGAAAACCACAGTTAACAACTAGTGAACATAACTCGCATTGTATAATGAATTAGAAGCCAAAAATTTGGATGTAGCATCAAAACTTCAGAATGTCATAGTAGCACAGCCATCCACGACCTTCCTTAAGCAGTTAAGCTCTACTCCAAGGAACCAAGCTTTGATACCAATTGTTGGATAGAACAACTGAGAGGGGGGGTGAATTAGTTGTCACAAAATTAAAATCTTTAAATCATTCACTAGAGAAAATTCTTAATACTGCTTAACCGATTAAACATTAAGTGCAAGTACAGAAACTAAAAACCATCACACAAACACAACACCCGATATATGTGGAAAACTCAATAAGGGAAAAACCGCGTTGAGGATTAACTCACACTATAAAGAATATAAAAAATGGTTACAAAGGCTCACTACCTGAAAAAAAAGGCTCACTACCAAAACAAGGACTCCCTATCTGGATCAAGACCCACTATCCAACAAGGCTAACAACCTGGAGTGCTCACTGCCACAAAGATACAAAGAAGATAAAAGATATATGTTATAGAGAGAAGACAATATCAATGCAATAGAGAAATCCACCATAATTTTATACACCACTTGTAGACATACATGAATAATAGAGTACAACTTCAGCTCACTACATTTGAAAACTCAACATTTAGGCTTCACACTGATCTGCCACACTCGCATCACACACACTCACTGATTCGTATCAATCTTGCATCTATCTGCTCTATTTATTGGTGCTTATCTCTCTTTGTACTCACATTCACCATCAACTCATCATGTATGTATACCATCTTCAACTTTGAAACATATCCAAAGTCAGCCATCCAACATTAAATTCAAATTAGGTCGGTGCCAAAAAATCCTACGGTGGAATTAGAATTATGGAAACCCAAACACATGCTTGGTGAGGACCCAAATAGATCCAACACACTACATCAATTATAAAGATAGTGTTCAACACAAGATCAACCAAACCAGCATAAAACACAAAAAATTAAGCACGAACCTTCTAGATACTAAAATTATCTCCAATACAACCATAACAACTCAACTCTAGAACCACAAGTCATAAGACTTTACCAAAGAGAAATTTGGACCAACAACATTTCTCTCGGACCTCAACTAGAATAAAGAAAACCACAGTTCACAATTAGTGAACATAACTCACACTGTATGATGAATCAGGAGCCAAAAATCTGACTGTAACATCTTCCAACAACCATGACCAGCATATCTAAACCACACAAACATAGGAGCAAATTTTGGAGCAAAACCCGAAGTAACCACTGAACACCTACAACCTTCCTTTAATACAATTTTCTCAATATCCTCAACATATATAGCCAATAACCTGCAACCATGACATCAATAACAACAACAACCAATTGACAACCAATTGACCAGTTGACATCAATGACGACACCTTCATTCTTTTCCATTCTTGCAACAATATGTAAGGAACTAGCAATTATAGACTAGAGCCAATGGTTGGATTATTTCATTCAGGAAGGTTTGTTATTCAAAGGAAATCAGTTATGTATACTGACGAGTTCAAGGAGGGAGAATTTAATCAAGGAGAATCATAGTGGAGGTTTAGCAGGACATTTGGAGTGGATAAGGCACTAGCTTTGGTGAGTGAACATTATGTTTGGCCATAGATATATAAGGATGCAAGGAAGTATGTTCAAAGTTGCAGAATTTGTCATGTTGCAAAAAAAAGTAGTCATAATACTAGATTGTACAAGCCTTTGACAATACCAGAGAGACCTTGGGAAAATTTGAGCATGGATTTTATTTTGGGATTACCAAGAACACAAAGAGCGTATGATTTTATCATGGTAGTAGTAGACAGATTTTCTAAAATGGCACATTTTATTTTTTGTAAGACTAATGATGTTGTGCATGTTGTTGATTTATTTTTCAAGGAGATTGTGAGATTACATGGATTACCTACGAGTATTGTTTTAGATAGAGACACCAAATTCATTGGATATTTTTGGAGGAAATTATGGATGAAGACGAAAACAAATTTGAATTTTAGCTCAACATACCACCCATAGGTGGATGAATAGATAGAGGTAGTGAACAAAAGTTTTGAAATTTTTTTGAGATGTTTGTTTGGAAATAAGGCAGGAAGTTGGGATATAGTTTTACCACAGGTAGAATTTGCATATAATAATTGAGTGAACCAAAGTATAGGGAAGACACCATCTTAGATAGTTATCGGAGTACATCCTAGAGGAGTTATAGAGTTAAGGTACATCAGTGTGGAGAATAAAAGGAGTGTAGAGGTAGAAGAGTTTGTAGAGTTCATGGAGACATTGCATAATCAGGTCTGGAAGCATTTAGAAGACATGAATGGAAAGTATAAGGAGAAAGTAGATAAGCACCAGTGACATAAGGAATTTTTTGTTGGAGAGGAAGTGATAGTATATTTGAGGAAGGAAAGATTTCTAGTTGGTACATACAATAAGTTGAATATGAGAAAGTTTAGACCATGTAAGATACTTAGGAAGTTTGATTCTAGAAATGCATATGAAGTGGAGTTACCAAAGACATTGTGTATATCACTTGTTTTCAATGTTGCAGACATATACAAGTTTCATAAAGGAGAATTAAGTGACAGTAATGATGAAGCTGATTTGAAGGAATACTTACAACATCAAAAATTGGAGGAGATTGAGCAGATTTTGGATACCATAACTGGAAGAAGCACTAAGAATAAATAGTACAAAGAATATCTTTTGAAGTGGAAAGGTAGACCAGTGGAGGATTCATCATGGATTTCTTAGGCTAAGGTGAACCATCTTGGTTTTCCTCTTAGCCCTAGAAAGTGAGGGACTCACTTTTCTTCCAACCCTGGGTGTCTAATGCAAGAGCATCCCTGGTTGTAAAGCAATCATATATCAACCAAAAAATATTTCTTTTCTTGCATTACATTTATTAGCAGTTTTAGTAGTTCATTTTGTATTTTACGACATCATTGTTTCTCAGCTTGCAAAGAAGGATATAGCATCTACACATCGGCATATGTCACATATCCAAATTCAGACTGTTGAAAGTTATCACTCTTAGAATTTCACCATGTTTACCAATCAGAGCATTTGGGGCTGACCTGGTCCAGTTTCTTTGTGTGGACCTATTCTAGATCGCACAGAGCCTAATTGAACATCATACAAGCATCTTGGGTTCATTGGGACCTATCTTGAAGATTCATAAGTTAATTCTTCTTGTGTGGACCTAATTCTTCATACCTTGAGACCGACATTCATATTTGATCATTCAATGGGTTATTAACCCTTGTGGCTAACATGGACCTATATTTGTGCTTGAGAATCATATTTATAAGCATTGTATTTCATTGTTGATCATCAATTCTAGATCAGTTATTTTTTCATGATTAGATAGGTTCAATATATTTTTGCACAACCCTTCGAGGGCATGTAATAAGGCCTTTTGGCCAATTGTACTATTGAAAGCCCTTGTGCTAGGCTTGTGCACCCTTGTAATTTTCCCTTGTGGCCAATGTTGCATGTAAGCATTCCATATTAATTAAGATTCATGTTCGCATATCAATTTTTTTTGTTGTTTCCGCTATGTTAGTTATTGAGGATAACATAGATGAACATTTTTTTTAATTTAAAATACATTAGTATGTTTCTAAAATTAAAAATGAATTGAGGATATTATAATATTTTCCTTGTCAAAGAAGATAGCCATGGATGGTATGTGACAATAGGTTTCATCAAAAACGTATGTGAAATGAAATCATGTGTATCAAATGCAATTTGAATTGGATCATCTTCTCATGATTTTTCCACATCTTCTTTCTCTTCCAAATTCTAAAAATGCAAAAAATTTTCCAAAGCATAATGAATCTAAATGATTGGAAATGAGATCTAGGGCTAATAATTAGTCCAAATCACACTTTCTACCACTTACATTCAGGGGACACAAAAACGAGCTCAAAGAATAGCTCCAAACCGCTAACAAAAAATGATAGAGATGTCACAAAAAAGCTATAAACTCCCACTAACAAGAAAGCCGACTCAAGCTTCTTCACCAAGGAGAAAGAATGGGTGAGGGGAAAGAAAGTGTGGAGAGGAACCAACCGGAAGACATATTTAGAGATATAGCTCTCCTCACAACTCCACACAACAACCAAAACCATGGAACCAATAGACAAAATTCCCTCAAGCCTTCTCCCATGCACCACCAAAAAGGGGCGGAGGGAAAGATAAAACCCACATGCACCACAAAAAGTCGCAACCCCGAAGGTGCCATAGAGTAGAAGAGACCATACATGAGCCTCCAATCTCCATCTTGGGAAATTGTTCTAACAGGCTAATTTGATAGTTTTAAGTGTGTTGTCATCAATTTTTTTATTTTAAGTAATTATGGGTCTCCATATTAGTGTTTCAATGTCAGGTCTAGTGCATCCAATTATAAAGGGGGGTCCACTATGCCATTAAAGGTCTATAATTAGGCCTTAGGGGGTCCTAATTCCTCATTTGTGCATTTTTCTTTTAGAAATTTGAGTGGAGAGGAGAATGCATTTGGAGCAGAGAAGCAAAGTGATGAGAATTTTGGAGAGCTCACATCATGGATCATTCATTTGGACCTTCAAGTGGCCTAAGGGATCAAGAAATGTGGTACATATCCATTTGTGCTTTGAATTTTTTCTTTTTTTAGTAGACTTTAGGGCTCAAAATTGAGCAAACACATGTAGTGCACTTTCTACATTGCAATTGTAGTCACATTCAACACATCTATAGGATTGTGCGACACATTTGTTAGGTGCATCATATTTGTTCTGTGGGACCACATTTGTAGCCAGTTTGTAACTGTTTTCAGACCCACAATTGAATTAGCATCATAAATGTAGGAAACAACACCATATTTGTAGGGTAGCACCGCATATGTATGACAGTGCACCGCATTTGATGATGTGCACTACATTTGTGAAAAAGTGTGACGCATCAAACCATTGAAAAAATTAATGCAGTTTTAAGATAAAAAATCAAGTTTCAAAATGTCTAATAGGTTTAGTTAGGTTTCTGATTGACATAATGTGTTCATTTGAATATAGGTGAGGCTTTTATCCTTATATACTTACAAGAGTCGGTCGTCATCGATATGGCTGCACAACCATTTGGATGAGATGAATAGGATCACTCTACACATGTTGGGATTGTATTATGTTACATTCATGCCTAAGATCAAGGCTAAGTAGGGTTTGATCAATGCGCTAGCCAAGTGGTGGTATTCAAAGACTAGTTCATTTTATCTACCTACTGAAGAGGCAACAATGACATTGGAGGATGTGTGGCACATCTTGCAGATTCCCATTGATGGGGAGAGAGTTGTCTATGACTTAGACTTTGAACCCGCAACCATGTGGAGGTGTTTTGGCATAGATGACTTGGGAGAGGAGTATGAGATCAGATGGGAGACCCTCATAGACTGATACAAGCAATTGATCATCATTGTTTGTGGTTGTATAGCAAGTGTTCTGTTCCAGACCAAAGAGGACACGATTTTCCCATTAGATGGGGCTGAACATTGGCCAACATGGTGGATGAGTGTATTGTATATGTCTAGGGCTTGTGTGTGCTTGCTATGTTGTATTTCCTATTGCATGATGTTCCTTACAATGGAGCCTGTTCTATTGGATGCAAGATGACACTACTCCATGTATGGGTGTGGGAGCATATAGCATTTTTTAGACCAATGACAATAGGGACCTTCCACATGGTTTTCCTTATGTATTCATTTATGGAGGAGATTTTTCTCATACTCATGTTGGCGATGTAGGATGGTGGCAACATGAGATTGATTTGGTGGATTCCTTCACATGGAGGCCTTACAAGCAATATGCCCCTTTGGACGATGATATTGAGCATCTACCTTACTGTAGGAAAACTAGATATTTGATTGAGTGGACCATTTAGAGTCAACACATTGTAGAGCGACAACTAATAGAGTGTGTGCTAAGACATTTTGGGGAGCAA
>VDFB02086081.1:40754253-40995059 GCA_007258455.2 Sequoia sempervirens | reverse complement strand
CCCTCACTAAAGTGGGAGTTAAATACATAGTGTAGGAAAAAGTATCCCTTTTTCACACTTAATTTTTTAATAAATATTAAAAAAAAGGGACTTAAATATGCCTTAATTTAGTGTTTCAATATGTTTTACATATTCACATTAATTTTAGGGCCCTATTAATTAAAATGGACTTAATTGTGCCTCATTTTTTGTATTGTAAGGTGTACCTTTACACTTTCGTACTAACCTAGGTCTTTATTAATTAATTGAGGCTAATTTTCCTTAATTGGCCTCTTTAATTCAAATCTAATCCTAACTAATTACATTTTTTGAGGGATAAAACTCAAAATTCATAAATGCCATAACATAATGTTTAACATTGAGTAATGTGTGTCCTAGGTAAGTGACTTAGGACCCATTTTCCATAGGGTGAATGGGTCTTCACGTAGGCCTAGGACCTAAATTCAAGCTATATTTTTGGCAGTTTTTTAATGACTTCAAATGTGTTTTTAGATGCCAACTTTTGATATTTGAATTTTGGTAATTAATGTTAAGATATGTATAAATATAAGGTTATTCACTATGTTTCATCCTACAAAGTTTTCATGAGCACCTACCAATTTTATGTGAAAGTTTATGATAGCAATTTTATGAGTTCAAGAGCAGAAATATTGAAGATTATTGCAGAAATCAAGATTCCATTATCATTTCAAAGCTTTATTTGCATCATTCATGTTGTTTGAGCTAATATGGTGATGTAGAGTTCAAGATCTATTCAAGTATTCAAAGGAATTGTTTCAAATCAAGTTTCATCATCAAGATCCACACCCATTGAGGCCAATTCATGCAAGTTGTAGATCTACAATTCAAGGATAAAACAAAGGATTAGTGAGTTATGAAATTTCTTGTTCATTCATCATTCCTTCATGCTATTTTTTTCATTTCCAGGTTTAATTACCAAAATAGGGTTTTACCAAGGAAAACCCCCATTCACCTAGCAAACAACATTTTTCTCTAGATTTGATGTGTGATTGTAGATTTTAGGTGGAAGATCCTTTGAAGAGAAAAATTGAAGAAAGTTGCAAGGAAAGTTATCATTTCATGGAAAGTCTTCTACAAAATTTATTTCCAACTATCTGACAATGAAAATCAAGAATCTAGGAGTGCAGACATAGCAAAAGAGAACTGAGAAATGATTTTTGTAGAGCCCTAGCTAGGACCCATTCTCCATAGGGTGAATGAGTCCTCAATGAGCTTCAAAAAGTAACTTTTGGTGATTGGTACACACTAATTTCCCTTTTCCAGATCTACCTTTTGATTGTTATTTCCAATAATTTTGAGTGCAATCTTCTATTTTCATTTTATAGCTTGAATTTTGGAGTTTATTTGATGGTTTTTATCCTTCTCCCCAAAGTGCTATTTAATTCACACCCTATCCTTGCATAAAGTGATTTTTTTTTATTCATAAATTGATTTGACTCTCGTGCCAAGAGACATTGCAAATGTTTTCTGTTGTTGTCATTGATGGAAACCCTAATCGATGATTGGATCCACACATCATCATTTGCTCATATCAACAGTCAAATTGAAGACAGTCAAGGAAGAACAGAGCATCCAACAGTTTTGTGTTCATCGATTGACATGTAGATTTTTTGTTGTTATTTTGAGTTGTGGATCTCATAAGAGGTTGATCAATGTATTTCTTGAGTTATCCAAAAATCTCAGTGCCTCGTATCAAGTTGTGTGCAAGTCTGGAGATCTAGTTGGATATCTTTATGTTCATTAGTGTTTGGTGGTCGACCCACTTGATTTAATGTGTCATGGATATTCGAGGAATGTTTACACAAATATTTTTGTGTTCGAGCATTTTGATATTGGTCTGAGATAAGTTGTGGCCAACCATTGTGGATGTGCATTGAATATTATTCATGATTTGAGCCATCAGTTGTAAATATTTTTAAGTTTTATTGAAGCTGACTTCTTGCGATTAAATTCTTAGTTGCGAATATATATAAATGATCAATTATATCACTTTGGTATGTGAATAAGGTGTTTCAATGTGTGTTGTGAATATCAGAAGGATGATTGAGCGATTATGCACAGTTTCACTTATGCATTAAAGATTTTGTGATGTGAGTTAGAGCAGAGCAGAGTAGAAGTGCAGAATCAGTCAGAAGGATAGAAGATCAACTATTAAGCCTAACCGAAACTATAATCAAGCATTTGTAGATGCCACTCTCTCAGTTCATTATTTTGGATATAATCCAAATCATTGTAAGGCAGTGTGCCTTTCTATTTTGAGCAATGAGCTCTAGGTAGTGTGCCTGAATGCAAGTGCATTCCCACATTGTAATCTTCCTTTTGAGTATACTCATATCATATTGTGGATTGGCCATCCACCATGGTTTTTCCCCTAACAAGGTTTCCACATAAAAATCTTGGTGTTATGGTGTTGTGGTTTTTTTCTTTCCATTCATGCATATTTATTTTGGTTGAATGTTTTCAGTGGGTTAAAGATCAAAAATACAAATTTAATTTTTGCATAACACTAATTCACCCCCCTCTTAGTGTTGCTTTTTTCCAATAGACCCATCTTTTGGTTGTTATCCATCTCATCGTTTGAATCTCATTTTCTTCAAAGAAATAATGGAAAATAGGGTTATTTGTTATCATTTTGGTGAACCCCCCTTTGATAACCCCGTTCTTCTATGTTTCAATTATTAATGTAAAAATGTAAATAAAAATAAATGTAGTTAACTCTATAACCAAATAATGCATTAAACATAAGATGAGTATAAATTTGATATTCATTGGGATTAGGAATTTAGTAAATTATAGCTCAGTAGTTGCTTAGGAGAATAATAGTTTGTTTACATTATGTTGGGATGAGCTCAAATATTATGCAAAAATCCACTATCATAGATCTATTCTACACATTTGAACTCTATTTAATTTCCATGCATATGTTCTTCACTTCACTTGATTTTCCTTTATCTCCTTTGTGTCTTATGGTATCTAATGGAATTGTGTTATTTATAAATACCGTATTAGGGCTCTCAAGATTTATTCTCCTAAGCTAACATGTAGAAATATGTACAAGTGACAAAACCAACACTATTTAATCATGCATATGCACTTAGAATGCTTGTACAAAATTAGATTCTTTTTAATGCATCAATTGAAGAGTGTAAAAGTAAATGGTAGTCCTTCAAAGGCTTAGATATAACCAATGATTGGGATATTCTCTTATGTGTTAAAATGATTGCATTGAAAACCTTTAAATACAAAGACATAGAAATAAACCACCCAAAATTAGATGAGTAAATGTTCAAATTCGAGTTTTAGTCTTAAAATTAAAAATATGAGCATAGATAAATGTAATTGCAACATGGATAGGGGGATTATATAGGGGTGACGAAAATAGGCCAGAGATAAGGGTTAAGTGTATAGGAATATATGTATCATAAAATTATGATAAGATATAAATACATAGAAATAAGATTAGATGGTATAGAGCCAAAATTTAAATAAAACTTATGTCATTTATCAATATATCTATATATCAAAACTCTCTTTTTAAAACAAACACAAAATAAAATTAAAATAACATGAATATAGAAATTTGACACTTTTATTCGAAAACATATTGTTCAAATATAAGAATTTTACACTTGTAAATATTGATAAAAATATGTGTATGAAAAAATAACACTATAATCTGCACCTAACTTCTAAGTACAATAGAATTCCAATATATCTAAAGTGAAGTAAAAAGAAGGTATTAGAATACTTCAAATAGTTGTTTTCTTAACTTGAAGCTTCTTCCACAAATTGATCCTATAAGAAAAGGAATAGTATATTTTAAACAACGAGAGGATATTCTCCTTTCTATCTATTTTGGAGATTTCTTTGTATCTTTAGTTTTTTCTCGAAAGAATAATATTTTAATCTCTTTGATATGGAAATACCTTACACAAAGCATCTTCCTTTGGAAACTTTACTAGAAAAAGGCAGCTTGATAGACAACTTAATTTGTACCTCAAGCAATAAACAGTAATGACTTTACAGTAAATTTGACGGTGGAACCCAATTGTCAAGCACTTTTTCTTCATGGTTATCCATTCTGAGCCCTTCAATATCTTAGGTATGACATGTCCGATATTTTCGCTCTCAACGACAGCAAGAACGTCAGCTTTGAAAAGAGCAAGCTCCAAACATGGACGTAAGCAATTACGTCACTCCACCGTTGCTTGCTTTGGTAGGCTGCTCTACGCAATGCAGAACAAAGACGATCAAATTCAAGACCTAAATATCCAATCTGCCGAGCCATTTTCCAACTTCACATGGAAAAAGAAGTCCTTCATTTGGTGAATTATTGCAAGAAGACAAAGGAGAGGGCACTGTCTACTGTCCAATATCTTGGCGACATATCTCAAATGCATCTGGAAATTGTTTCTTCATCATTCCATGTCAAAGTGGGGGGCTAAATTCAGCCGTTCTTTCTAAAATGAAAGGCAACTCTCTGGTGGAGCCCAATTTATGATGCTGTCTAAAAATTCGATTCGCATTAAGTAAAGCCTGTGGTTTTCATATTGATGGTTCTACCTTCGTCATAATTATAATAATTTAACTTGACTTGTGGAAAAAGCAGGATTTCCAATGGTGATCGAGTTGGGCTCATTTGAATGAGAATTTGTCGATCAAAGCCAATCTGTTCTCCATAAAAGGCCGTGTCTATTCACATGAGCTTACCGCTTGTACAATTTTAGATTTGGTCCTCTAAATATAGTTTTAATGGCTTCCTGCAACACCCTCTATGAGAAGAAAGAGGATCACAAACTGATTGAGAGAAAGAGGCGCCGTGACATGAAAAGTTTATGCTCGCTTCTAACATCATTGATCCCTGCACATCATCTCAAAGTAGAGTATTTTTCTTATCTCTTATTGATCTCCTCTAAATTCTTGATGAACTAACAGATTTGACCCTTCTTTTCAGGCAAAGCGTTCATTATCAGATCAGCTATTGGCAGCTGCATTCTACATTCATGATTTGCAGAAGAATGTGCAAGAGTTGGAGAAGAAAAGAGAGAGTCTAAGAATCTTATCCCAAATTGAGAGACCTCCTCAAAGGATGTCAGGTTTTAAGGAAAATGGTGAGATTAATGTACCCATTGATGCATCCAACGCTTTTCCCATGGTGAAGCTTAAAAATGTGGGTTTGGGAATTCACGTCACTGTAAATACTTTCAAACATACGGTTGCGTTATGGAGTTTGTTAGAGGTGTTAGAAGGAGGAGGCCTTGAAGCTGAGACTGCATTGCAGTCTATTGTAAATGATAAGACCTTTTATACCCTTCAATGCAAGGTAATTCTGTTTGTTTATCTGAAATTGGAGTTCTTAAATTTCTGTTCGTTCCTTAACTGTGAAATCTGCCAGTGCAGATCTCGGATGTTCGCCGTTTTGACTGCAACGTGACATATGAGAGACTTTGGCAGTTGGTGCGGGAACACAGATCACCGTTTCAGCATTCAACTACCTGAGTTTGATCTATGCCATTTCTAAAAAAAATTCTTTAAACTGGTTACAGTCTTTTATAAGCCTGATAGTAGCTCCGGAGCATCCCCGGATTTCTACAAGAAGTTTATTTATTTATTTTTTTCCACTCTGTTTCTGAACCGCACTTTACTTCTGTCTATACATCATTAAATGGTGTGATGCTTTTTAGCATGTACGGATGATTAGTGCTGGAGTGTAGTTTTAGCATAGGTAGACAGCACTTTAGAGAAAAGATATAGTTTTAGCATACATAGCTTGTTATACCTAGACAAAGTGTATGCGAACAATTCTAAGAAATAATTTTTTTTGGTATAGAGACTAACAAAAGCTTCTCATGGTGTGTAGACTACTTGTTAAGGTATGAATATAAAAATCCTAAATTTTTGCTGTTTTTCATATTTCAATTTTTTTATTAATTACAAAGTGTACACCCTCTTCATTCATATATAAAGAGTAAGAACTATCAATAGGTAATTGAAGGATAAAAAAACATATAGGTAAAACACAGTCATAAGAAGACAGTAAAAAATACTTATTTCATAAATTGTACAATTTTACTTTGACAAAACTTGTTATCAGATTGGAACTGTAATACTTGATCTTTAATTTGCTGAATCTGAACCATGCTCTATGAGTTCTTTGTGTATAAGATTTGGAGCTGCAAAAATAAAAAAGCCATCTGTAGAAAGATGTGAGAGTGAAGCCTTAAAGTTTCACTTACTTGATGAAATTTTATAAAAAATACTGTTGAACATCTAGTTTCCCATATGTGTTTTACTATAACTTGTCTAATGGAATCAACAATAATATTGTTGTGCATACCAAAGCCAAAGATAGCTTCTTTCCAATTTAACACATGATAGAAAATAGTAGAAATTTTTAATAAAATAGTTATCCATTGTTTCTTAATATAAATGAGGTCCCAAAATATATGCTTCATGTTTTCAATACATAAGCAATAAGGGCAACTGGCTAGTTGAACTATCATACATTTCAATCTATCTCCAACAAATAGCTTGCAATGTAAAATTTTCCAAGCGAACACTTGCAAGTCAAAATCTATTTTTGAATTCCATGTTTGAGCACTTATTCTGAACCAAAATTTGGAATTAAATTTGCATTTCCACTTATGATTAAGATGAGGAATAAGAGGCCATCCAAGAAGGATATGAATATAAACCTTCTTCAAAGGAAAAAAAATAAAATGGATAGAATTACAACCATTTCTAGTCTTTGGAAAAACTGCATTCCCAAGGAGTGCAAAGCTTCATAGAAAGGCAAAGAGGGACAAAGGATTGCACAAAGATAAAAAATTGTTTGTATTTATCACTCAACCCATAATGCTCTTTGAGGTACTACCAAGAGGCCCAATCAAACTTGTTAAAATCTCAAATATCTTTCAATTTATGAATTCTCTTTTTTAAACAAATAATAAGAATTCCTTTGGAAGCTAACAACAAGTGGTTGATTATGATATTTAATAAGTCTATTCCACCATATTGAAGTTGAGGCAAAATTGAATCCATGTTGTAGTGAAGAATTGTTCCATTCTAAGAAATGACAAGCTTGTTTTCAAGCATTTGAAATAGACTGAAGAGGAAAGAAATATTTGATTTAAAAGAAGGGAGGCATTAATATCCTATCCAACTAGTTAACTTCTTCCCACATTTTTTGGCTGCAACTCTTATGATTCAATGAGTAACTAAAATCTTCCATTGTTCATCTCCTTTAGTAGCTCTAACAATACATTTTGTAACAAGGAAAGGTCCAGGAGTTTTGGTGTCTATGAATCGAAAGAATCCATTAGTTCTTGGTTGAATACAATGAGACCAAGAAGAAGCAATGAAACCTGCATTGCCATCCCATTTTTATAAGAAAAAATTTCAAATTATTTTGTTTAATTCTTTATATCCTTGGTTGGAAGGCATCCAACAAGATGAATAATATACATGAGTAGCAATGATTTTTTTGTTAACAACCTTGATCTTTCCTACCAAAGATAAGAATTTATTACCCTAGGTAAACAATTTATTTTTTAATTTGTTTAAAAACCATGCCAACATTGGTGAAAGGGATACCTCTAGACCAAAAAGAATGCCTAGATCTATTGTTATCTCCATGTGCTTAATAAGCTTCCATGATTTAGGAATCCAATGAGGAATAGAACAATTTTGAGGCATCAAAAAATTAGTCTTATTATGTGATAATTGAGAACCAAAAACAACATTGTACAAATTTAAGATATCCAAGGTGTTGTTGAGTTCCTCTTTAGAATTTTGTAGAAACAACATGCTATCATTAGTAAAATGAAAGTTAGTAACCACCTTATTCTGAGGAATGGAAATACCTATAACAAGATTCATTTGATTAGCCTTTTGAAGGAGATATCCCAAAGCATCAACAATAAGAACATATAAGAAAAGAGATAGATGACACCCCTGTCTTATAGAACATTGAAGCTCAAAGGATATTGAAATAGATTTATTGATTACAAGGTGATAATTTGCATCCTTCAATAACATTTGAACATGGTTTTGGATCCTTGGACCAAAGCCCAATCACTATAGCATTCTAAGAATGAAGCTGAAATGAATTCTATCATACACTTTATCAAAATCAAGTTTGACCACTAAAGCATTTTTGACATGATTGTTGGGGCAATTCTATAGTCTCCCAAGACAACATGAGATTATCAAGTATAATTAGGGCTTTTATAAATCTTGTTTTCTCAACTCTTACAACACCCTACACAAAAGGTTTAATTATAGTAGGTAGAGCCTTAGCTATAATCTTGTATGAAGTGTTCAAAAAAGTAATTCGTCACAAGCCATCAATAGTTTCTTTGTTTTTCCCTTTAAGGACAAGTTTAATTAATCCTTTGTTGATTCTAAGACCTAAGAAACCCTTTTGAAGGGCTACCAAATAAACTGTATAAAAGTCATCTTTGATATGATGCCACATGACTTGATAAAATTTAGTTGGAAGGCCATCAAAGCCAGGAATTTTATTAGTTTTCATAGAGAAAAGTGCACGTTCATGTTCTTCCATGGAGAGAATTTGATCCAAAAATTGGCTATAACCTGGATCAATCATGTTAGGAATAAATTTCTTCACATATTCTTTTGAGGCCTATAGAAAATCTTGCCCATTATTCTCATTTGTAAATAATTTCTCATAGGGTCAGTATGTAATCTTCCTTCATCCATTATAGCCCCAATTTTTTATTTTTTATGTGTAAATAGTTAATATAGTTGAAGATTTTTTTTGATCCTTTATTCCTTTCTTTAATAAAATGAAGTCTAGCTCTAATTTTGGCCCCTTATGTCTTATAGTGGTCCAATTTTTGTTGTTGTGCTTTAGTAACAACAATTGAGTTTTGAATCATTTCATTAAGAGGATCCACATTTAGTTGTTTCCTAGCATGTTCCAACTTTCTTTGAAGATATTTATCTCTATGCTTATGTCTCCAAACTATTCTCTTGCCAAAGGACCGAAGAAAATCAATGCATTTTATTATAGTTGTATGCCACCAATAAATCTAGGACTCCCACTTTTAAAGTTTTGGATGAGAATTCCAAATTCCCACAAAAGTAGAAACACATTTTATGTTTATTAAATATTAGGTATTAATTTTTTAGGGAAGTTCATCAAAATGAGCAATTTTATTAGTGAAAAAATAGAGTAGATGATAGGAAAATGATTAGATAAGGTAGTTGAGTAGTCAACTTATACGCATGAACCTGAAGGAGAAACCTCCAAGTTTAGGTTATGAGAAATAGAGAATCAATCCAATCTACTCAACTTATTATCATTTCTTAACCATAAATTGGACAATGTAAACCAATTATTTCCATGAGTGGAGGAGTTATTACATATGCGGTTGATAACCCCAAGAATGTTTTGATAATATATTCATTTTCCAAATTCATTATAATTGAGTTTAAAATAGTTGAACCAACTAGATCTTCATTAGGTTCAAACAAATTAAAGTCTCCTCTTAACACCCAATCACCATTCAGGAGTAGTTATACATCTAATCCCAAAGAATAGATCTATTTGTAGGATTATTGGGAGCATATAAAGAACAAAATCCAATATGTTATCCATTAATAAAAGAGAGGTCCCAAACACAAGCATGTGATGGATCCTCTCCTTTATCAATTTCATGCTTAGAAATCCAAGGAGATAGCCCAAGTACAACTCCGCCATTACCATCATTATAGGAGATATGAAGGAACATTGCTTCTTTCCAAAGGCTCTAAGCATTTATTAATTAGTTTTACTTCTTGTAATAAAATAACATCTGGTCTCCATTTTAGAATAGTGTCTTTAACTTTAAACTTCCTTTGAGGGTGTGAAATCCCTCACATTCCATGATAAAATTTTGAAATTCATAATTATTTAGAAAGGTGATTATCATCTTCTCGTGGCAATACTCCAAAGTGATTAGAGAGGGAAACCATTTGTTTATAACTTGACCTTTCATTTACAATGGAAGGAGACCTTAACCTATGTGTAAAATTAGAATAGGGTGAAATAGTCCTAATTGGGGACTTCAACAAGCCTTGAGAAGGATGGGGAGATTGATTGTTGGTTGTAGAAAAAATCCAAGGAGAAGATGGAGAGGGTTTCCTCCTCTTCCTAATAATTCTTCATTCATCAAACATAGTCACATTTTTATAATAAGGGTTTGAATGGTGCGATTCAAACAGAGAATGGTTACCAAGGGAAGGAGGAATAGTGTTAGTTTGAGAAGGGGCGGGGAAAGGACTTTAATGATAGAAGAGGGAGTAAGGGGAGGTTTTATGAGAGTATTACATGGAATCCCTATATGATGAAAAGAGATAGGCCTATTTTTCCTAAGCATACAATCATGAATCAAATGACCCTCTTATTGATAGGAAAAGAAAACATTGGGCTTATTTAAATAGACAATTGGATATTCTATTTCAAAGTAAAATCATATAATATAATATTCTTTCGCAGAGGTTTGTTTAAATGCACTTCCACATACACTCTTGGGTGTACTCTTAAACTGAAAAAATTATCAAAACTTTGTTTGCACCAAACAACTTTGCCAAGTTGGATTGCAATCTCTTTGAGATACCGTCTAAATGATAGATTTAAAAATGGAAATTCTAGCCACATGACATAATGTGAATGAAAAGGGCCTTTAGGATGAAATTCAAATGTATAGGATTGAACATAAAAAGTCTACCCATAAATTACTCATGTACCATACGGTAAAACTTCTTGAAATTGTTCAGCAAACTTAAACTTGTAGGAAACATATCCTTTACCTAACCTTCTTATTGTTTCAATATCTCATCCCCTATTTTCCCAATTTGTTTTAACCCATTTATAGAAATCTAGCTCTATAAGAATTCCTTTTAAAAAGATCAAAATGATAGTTTTGGCTTGATTTTTACCTATGAGATCAGCAACTTCATCGGGCAACTGAAACTCTAAGTTTGACCTTATTCAGCATTTGATTGTTGTTGAAGTTCTTCTTCTTTTCCATTTTAAGAAAGCGAACTATTGTCCTTAACATTTTTCTCGATCATTCCACTTTCCACGTTAGGGGTATGCTCCATTTTTTTTTCTTCTTTATTTCAATCTGCTAAAAAAATGTCGACTTGCCGGTCGGGCTTTCAACTCCAGCCTCATCTGCAATGGAGGCTCTTCTCTCTCCTCTCTTTTTTCAGCCACCGAATAGTGAGAGGACATACAAAAGAGTTTTCACAGGACTGCCAAAGGAGCAATACTCACCACCAATGCAACCGTAAGAGTTAAATCTGCTTTATGCCTTTCCTCTTCTCCTCTACCTCCTGCACTCACCGTGCGGTCGCTAGGGTTTAGTCAACTTTCTCCCGTACAGAACTTTCCTCCCGTTCATGTTCCAAACTCGCCTCCCAATTACCCTCTTCATATATATTCACGACCATTCTTAGAAAGTAGACAAATTTTCTATGAACGATTTGAAGAAAAACATTTTGTTTCTATGGAGAGTAACAATAACTTATCTTATGGGGACTAATTATTTTTGACGGGACATAAAGTTCTAATTTTTATTGTTTTATTGTTTCATTTCTTAATTATTTATAAAGTGGATACGATTTTTTTTATTCAACAGGTAAACGCTTTTGATGAGAGCTATGAACCGGAATACAACCATTCAACAATACCACCCCAATGGGGTTTGAACCCTGGTGGCAAGAACAACAGTGCCACCTATAAACCATCACACCATGCCAATACTGGCTATAAAGTGGATACAATGAACACTCTAAAAAGATTCACAAAGTTTATGTCAACAATTTTATGATTTTTTATGTTTTTTTTTTAAGTTGTGATAAGGAAAAGGGGCCCATAGTGGGTAGGGGTCCAATGGTGGGTATAGAAGTAAGCTTCAGTGGGCCCCATAGTGGGTAGGCTTAATATCCAATAAGCTTACACTTAATATCCAATTGCAAAACACTTTTATCCATAAAGTACACAAACTGACAAATCATGTGATGCCACATCAGCACACCAATAATGCATGACTTAATGACCCACTATTGGTCTTTACCTTTTCTTGGGCCTTTTTGGATACCTTGACAAAAAGCATGTTGATGTGACATCATATTTGATGATGTGGCCTTGAAACCAATTCTTATAAGCATGGGACTTGCCAAATAAGCTACTATACAAATTTGGGAATGATTTAAAATTTTCACATAGCACTTTGAAAAGCGTGAAATTAGGGTGGCCCAATATAGGCCCCTCTCCCTTAGCTTCTCTATGGTGTGGATACTACTTGTTTAGGTAAGGATATTAAAGTCCTAGTTTTTTTATTGTCTTTAGTATTTCCTTATTATTCTTTTGGAAAATTGTGTAAGAGGAAAAAATAAATCATTTTTCTAATTTTATTTTCTCAAAAATGATTCTATTCTATTTTTTTCTAGATACACTAGATATTGTTTTTACATTTATAACTTTTTATTAACAAAACATAAATAAAAAACACATTCAAGCAAGTCAAATTTGATAAAAATATATATTATTTTAAAATATTTATATCAATGCATATTACATATGTAAGTACAATAAAGTACCACTTCTTAACCTATCTCTAATCCAAACAATTCATATTTACTAGTATAATCTTAGCTTGTGTCAAAATGGGAGCCTTGGAACAAAGTATGGACATCTATCAAAGTATAAACGATAGAATAATTGCATCAAATGTTGTAGTTATGAATATCTTGGTAGACATGAATGCAAAATGTACAACCCTGCACAAGACATGAATGTGTATAGATTTATAAATTATTAAAATTTATATAAAATAATTGTTTTAGATCTCTTTTTCAGATTTCCTAGTAAGAAATATACTTTATTAAGTTGTATGGTTGTATTCACTTATATAAAATAATTCTTCAATCTTACTTAATAAAATAATTTTCTAAATTTTAATCATAAAGTAAGATTGTGTTTGTTTTTATTGGACACACTAAGAGACTGAGAGTGGGAGGGTGAATTAGTCTTATAAAAAACTTAAACCTTTCTTGAACTTAGAATTTTTTTAGCACAATACAAACCTCTTTACCAAATCAAATCTTTAAACAAAACAATAATAGACAATGATATAACAGTTTGAATCTTCAACAACTTCAATAATCTTTAGCAATGAAAAATATATCAATTCTAAGTTTCTAACTAGATCAATAGAAAGGAAAGATGAAGCAAAGAACACACATGCATAGGAGAACAACAAATTTATGTGGAAAACCCAATGAGGAAAAAACCATGCTAAGAGTTAACTCACAATATAGAGGCTCATTACCAAAAACTCACAATATAAAGGCTCATTACCAAAAAGAACTTGCAAATTAAGGCACACTACCTTACAACATGATACAAAAGACATACAAAATTGAAGCTAACAAAAATTTAGGGGCAAGATACAAGGACCTAATGAGATTCACTATCTTAGAGCAGGATACAAAATTTTATAGAAGAATTATAATATTTATCAATGTAACACTCTACTGACTGAGGCTTTAAGGCTCATCTAATCTTTTCTCTTCACAATATATAACTAACTAGATACTAGGTATTCAATACATTCCACACACTCACTTTTTTGCACTTGTACGCTTCTCCACATAGTTGCATCCAAAAAATTCTTGCATTTACTTCAAAACTTTAATTAGGTCAGCTAGGAAGAAGATAAATAATGAATTCATTAGGTTGGCCACCAAAGCATAATGTGGTCCTATCTTGAGGATAGAGAAGACCAAAAGAATCAATACATATTCCAATGTGATCCAAAAAAATTCACGTGTTGGAACACATCAATCTAAGTTGGCATCAACGAAACGTGTAGATGAATGCGAAGCACATAACCAACTGGCTAAAAAAAATTCTTCCAATTGAGAATTCACTCAAGGTGGTTCTAACCAAGATAGGTTAGGACCCAAATATAGCATATCACATCTTCAATTGTTGGCACAAACCCCTAAGCACACGGTGCAAGCAAAGGAACAAGCTTTGTCAGCCAGATATCCATAAATAAACTAGAAATCCAACACAAGAAACAATGCAACACCAAAGAGGCCAATCAACAACACACAAATCACATAGGAACATTCCATTAACATCAAACAACACTTCTAGATATTTTTTTCATACTTCCATGCCACAAATAGCCACCACAAATCAAACAGGAACAAAATATTTCATTCAAAAATCACAAAACACATAATCAAAAGATATAACATTAATAGATCAAGTTATAGACCATTTAATCACATGAAATTTTAATTGAGATACTTCATAGATAATGATAGAACATTCATGAAACCCTGAGAGTAGAGATATCAATGCGAAGAAATGCAGAGCATTTCTTGAACTAGTCTAGAAAACCAATAATACAACCAACCTTCTTCAATTCATAGAAATCTCCTTGACAATACTGGTGATCTAAAAACATAAGAGTGCAACATCCATAGAACACTAACTTTGAATCCCAAATTGTAAAACCATATCTTAAACAACGGAGAAATGTGGACCATTCTCCCAAATAGACATCAATGCAACTTCAAGGAACAAAACCACTTAAGAAACTTATGGAGGCCTAAAATTTATTTTAGAAACACATGCTTCATAAGGAACATCATGAGAGAGCATATGTAAGAAATATTGTATACCTTCAACAATAACACTTCTAATCCTAATCTTAATATATCATATGAAATCAATTCTGATGAAAACAACTATACTCAATACTTCTTTGATTATTATCAAACAAGGCATGACATCAAACCATGAAATTCAACATCAAAACCGTACATCAATGTTAGCCCAAAATGAATATTGTCAATAATGACAATCAATGCCAACAATCTTCCTCACTTCTCAAGTACATACAATAGTGACAACCACAAAAAATTCATCAAGTTTTGTCATCAACCACTGTCAACAAGATCATCCACTACTACCAAACATATAAAAATCTTCATTAAGTGTTGATACCAAAGACAAACAATAATAAATGTTGACATCAATGAAAACAACTGCCAATAGTCTCCTCAAGTGTTGACATCAATGAAAACAATTGCCAACAATCTCTTCAAGTGTTGACATCAATGACAACAACTGCCAACAATCTCCCCTTTGGCATTGATGGCAACATACATATGCTCATTCCCCCCCTTTGGCATCAAGGACAAAGGGAAACACACAATTGTATGTAGAAGGAAACAACATAATCTCTAACTTCAGGACAAGGATCAAAGATCTTCAATGGAAACAACACAAACTCCCCCTTTGACCAACACTTCTTCCTCATAGACACACAATATCTAAACACTTGTACCAAAATCACCCTTACTAACAACTCCCCTTGAGTAGTAGTATACATCAATCCAAGATAGAAAGGTAAGGCATTAATTTATCCTCTTGGAAAGATGCACCATGTATGCACCTAGTTAGAATAAGGAGGGGCAATAACCCCTAGTTTCTACAAGAAATAATCAAAAGTATCCTTTGAAAGTGCCTTAGTGAAAATATCTACAATATGATCCTTGGTAGGAACATACTCCATTCCAACTTCATGCTCTACAAAATTCTCTTTTAGAAAGTGATACCAAATAGAAATGTGCTTCATCCGTGAATGCACTACCAAATTCTTGAAAAAATTAATTGCACTTATATTGTCACACAATATTGGAATGGATTCTTCATATACCACATTTACATCCTTCAAAGTTTGCTTCATCGAAAGCACTTGGGTGAAGCAAGATGTTGTAGCAATGTATTCATCTTTTGCTATGGATAAAGACATTGAGTTAATTTTAATTGAACCAAGAGATTGATCTATCTCCCAAAAATAATGCTCTTCCACTTGTACTTCTCTGGTAATCTATACAACCTTCCCAATTAACATCAATATAGGGACTTAGAGAAAAAAATTGATCTTTCTTATACCACTGACCATAATTCAGAGTTCCATTCAAATATAAAAATATTCTTTTCATAGCTTTTTCATGATACTTCTTAGGATTGGCTAGAAATTTTGCAACAAAACATCAATCTTTAAACATACTAATACATGTAGAATATCCACCTAACCTTATATAACTAAACTTTTATATATACCAATCGACACAAGAACTCAAACATATGTTCTAAAGAATAGACATGCATCCATAATTATTTGTAGGATTTAATGTCATTTGAAATTGTACTTGTAGACCCAAAAAACATTTGATGTAATAAATTATCATGTATTATCATAGTTGAACATGTCCATAAGGTTGTATTGACAATACATTCTTTCCCGAGGAATGCAGAACATTCCAACAAGCATTCACCATCATTTTACTCTTCCAGGGAACATATTCTCTATTGCATATAGTTCTTACATCATAAGGTGTAAATACTTGTGAACTTGGATAAAACACCTTCACATCTTGACCAGCATATCTTTTAGACAACAAGAAAAAACCTTTTTCTACGAAGAGGTGTAGACAAAAAATTCCATGACTTTGCCAAAGATTATGCACTATGAATGCCTTAGCAAACTTCTCAAACTTCCCTTTCTAAAACTTATCTTTATGTGTTGTACACCAAACTAGAATGACATCAATCAAAACAAGTGTACAAACCACCACACACCTTCTAGCTCCAAAATTTTCTATAAAGGTTCATTTATACACAAAAGAAACTACACATCAACTTTTTTGATTCAATTCTTCTTTCATGCTAAAGTATTCAACACCTTGTCCCTTTCAAGTGGTAAAAGATTCATGATGTGAAATCTCCCCCTAAGATAATGCATTGTATCAGTTTGTCTTAGGATCTTGTGTAGAGTGCACAAGTGTGGAATCATTCTTTTTCTCCTTTTCTTGAGTTTTTTCTTCCTTGTAGACCTTTTCATTTCCCTTCATTTGTTCATTATAGGATTCATATTTTCTTTGAATTGGTAGCTTTACAAAACCACTTATGTAGTAATTTTTGTTATCTTATTGCATGCATTTTTAGCCCACAGTATTGTGCTCTAAAACAAAGTTGGTCCTTTTACTTTAGATTGACACTTTATATCTTTTTGACCACAATTTTTGCAAGCATAACAATATCCATGAAATTAAATAGCATTGTTTCTATGAGGAACAAAGCATTTTCTACTCATGGGGTGAACCCACAAAAGTGGTTTACAATTCTAGTGAGGAAGGAAAAGTTGCAAAAATTGATCCCATGCAAAAAAAAATGGTTTTTGGGGGTTCACATGAACCCAAAGGGCATTCGATAGAACCCCCCTTCGAGTAAACCCATTTAATTGTGGTACCCACCATTCCTGACGAAAATCCAAAAGAAAAGGCTGATGGAAAGGGGGTTTGCTCGAACTCGGGTTCGAGCAAACTTTCATTCAAGTGAGCTCTTGGGGGTTCATGCGAACCCCCTTGGTTCACTTGAACCCCCCTTTTCCCCCCTTCTCCCCCTTAGGGACCAAAAAATTCCATAATTTTGTGCTTCAAAGCTCAGGGTGAGGATGAAAATGGAGGAGACTTCATAGACCCAACTGGATGATGGTTGTCCTCAGAACGGTCTATCCAACGAATATAATTTCAATATGTTTTGGTTTTATTGCATATTTGTTTTTTTTATTTTTATTAAACATAGGGCTTTCACCAAAAATGAATCTCTCTATTCTACACATGTGGAAAAATAATAGATTATAAAAAAAAATGAAAAATCTGAGTGCACTAGATATTGAAGTCCTTGATCCAACAAACAAAAATTTAAAATTTTGATACATAAAAACAAGTTACGTGTTATATGGTCCGCCTATGTCTGAATTGTAATTGGTTTGACTTCAAAACTTGATTAAGGAAAAAATATTCAATAAAACACTATGAAACCAATTGAAGCACTAGATATCATAGTTACAAATCTAAATTAAAAAAAAAAAAGAATTTTATCCTTCATGGAAAAAAAATTATGCACTATATGGTGAGCGTTACTCCTTAAAAATGTTGCTTACTGAAAAAAACTAGTTTTCGAAGGAGATGGAAAAAGAAGTGCAATTTGATTCCAAAATTTTGATAAAAATATATTTAGAATCTACAAAAAAAATGTCACAAATCACTAGTTTGCATCATCTTCAAATTCCTCACAGTTTAGCTGCTAAAGGTGCCCAAATGTGAAGATTTAGTTAGAAAAAAATATTTCAGTGTCCAGTTTGGCCAAAAATTGTAAACAAGTATTGTGGGATCACCCCATGTTATCATTCCTTCCTTGTCTAGTTCTACAATCAACAACCTTAAGTCCAAATTTATTGTAAGAAAATAGTAACCTAGAAAAGATTGATTGAACCTGGTAGGAGCATGCTTCCTTGCAATAGGAGGACTTTTGAAACCCTTTTTTTTTTGGACAGTGATGATTCCATCTTCTTTCTTGCCATCTTGATTAGTCTTTACATCTCCAGAGGCATTCTTCTTGGAGTCTTCAGTGTATACTTTCTCCTCCTTTATATTAGAATTTCCATCAAATTTGGAGCTATCCTTAGGACCAAACTTCTCCCCTTTGTCAATTTTCCCTTTTTCTCTTTTCAGATCATTCCTTAGAGGGATAATTTCTTGCTCAATTTTTAAGCATTTAGCTATTTTTCATTGAGCTTGGAATTCGATCAATATTTAATTCTCCTTCTTTCTTCAACATTGGCTTTTAACTTAGAGATCATACCTTCCACCCTTTTTAGTTTGATTTCACATTCTTTACCACCTTCTACTTTTTCTTTCATTCTTTTAGCTTCTTCCTTATATTTATCCAGCAAATTTTTCATATTTCTAATTTAGTGCCCTTGCTTCATTCAATTCTTCTAGAGAAAATAAAAAATTTCCTTCAAAACCTATTTCCCAATCACCTAAATTGAAATATCAACCTTTAGGTTCCATTGATTCTACATCCAGATCAAAAGAAAGCACATCTTCATCACTCAAGGAGCTTGAATCCTTACATTTTTCAACATTGCACTTTTTTATATCAGCATTGAAGGCCATAAATAGGGTTTCATCATTTTAATCATTCTCCTCATCTTCAAAACAACCACTGCTCACTTTGGAATAGAGACCATTTTTAACATTATCTCTTTTGTTACCCTTAGAAAATTATTTATGGGGAAATTTAGATGCAAAGTGACCAATCCTTCCACAATTGAAACATTTGAAAGGTTTTCTAACCTTTGTACTTTCCAGTGCTTTTCTTCAACCTTCTCACAATTTTTTCTTCAATATCATCAAAGTCATCATTTTGATCAATAATTTCATCTTCAATCTTTTTGATAGCTTTGAATGCACCTTCCTTCTTAGGGACATATTGATAAAACTTTCTCATTTCAAAGGAAATAAGAGCACCAAAAATTTCATCAACTAAGTACTGATCCAAATCCTTGGATTATTGAATATAAGACACTTTATGACTATAAGTTTTAGGAAGAGAACTCAAAACCTTCTTTATAATCTTACATTTTTTTACTTTTCCACAAAGTCCAGTGATTCCAATAACAACTTACTCTATTTGGAGCATATAGCTTGCAATGTATTCATCCTCTGTCATCCTCAAAGTCTCAAATCTTCTTTTAAAGATCTACATCATGGCCTGCTTTACCTTTTTATCACCTTTATTTATTATTCTAAGATTTTCCTAGACATCTTTAGCAAAATTATAAATCATCAACTTCAAAAGTTTTGAATCTACCAATCCACACAAGAGAGCATTTTATTCTTTGGCATTGCACTCATAGGATCTAATTTCAATTGGAACTAATGGAGGAGTGGCATGAGCAACATAACCATCGTTGATTGATTGCTACACACCAATACCTAGAGAGCTTAGGTAGCCTTTCATTCTCAATTTCTTGAAATTTTAAATAGTCCCATAAAACCTAGGACCCTTGTATGTACCATTGAATGTGTCAACCTGGATCTTTGCCTCAAGTGGTCAAGCTTTCTTCAAGGGAACTATACCCTGATACCAATTTTTGGAAACACCTAGAGATTGAGAGAGGGGTTGAATCATTCTTATAAAAAACTTAGACCTTTCAAAAATTGAGAAAATCTTCAGGATGCTACAAAATTATTTATCAAATCAAAACTTTAAACAAAACAATAATAGAGAAGAATATAGCAGTTTGAATCTTCAACAAATTCAACAATCTTAAGCAATGAAATATGAAGAAATTCTACTTCTAACCAGATCACTAGTAAGGAAAGATGAAGCAAAGAACATACATTCCAAGGAGAAACTAGGTTTACATGGATAACCCAATGATAGAAATCCATGGTGAGAGTTAACTCACAATATAAAGGTTCACTATTAAAAATGACCTACAAACTAAGGCACACTACCTTAGAGCAAGATATAAAGGACTTGCAAAACTAAATCTAAAAAAACTTCAATGGAAAGATACAAGGACTTGCTAAGATTTACCATCTCAGAGTAGGATACAAAATTTGATAGAATAATTACAATATTTGTCAATATAATACTCTACTAATCAAGGCTTTAAGGCTCATCTAATATTTTCTTTTCACAACGTACCACTAACTTTGCTGGATATTCAATACATTCCATGCACTCAATTTTTTGCACTTGTGCACTTCTCCACACAGTTGCCTCTAAAAGGATCTTGTATTTATATCCACCAAAAAACTTCAAAACTTCATCTAGATTGGCTAGGAAGAAGATAAACAATTAATTCAATAGGTCAGCCACCAAAGCATAATGTGGTCTTATCCCTAGGATAGAGAGGACCATAAAAAATGTAATACATTTTCCAATGTGATCCAAAATAATTCACATGTTGAAGCACATCAATCTAAGTCAACATCAAGGAAATGTGTAGATGAAATGTGAACCACATAACCAATTGGCTCAAAAGCATTCTTCCAATTGAATTAACTCTATGAAGTTCTGACCAAGATAGGTTAGGACCTAAATTTTACATAACACATTGTCAATTTCTAGCACAGACCCCTAAGCACATGATGCAAGCAAAATAACAAGGCCTATCAACCAATATCCACATATAACATAGAAATCCAACTCAAGACACAGTGCAACACCAAAGAGTCCAATCAACAACATGTAGATCACATGGGGATTTTCCATGAATAGCTACAAACACTTCCAAATACTTATTTCATACTATCATGCCACCAATAGCGATTGTAGATCAAACAAGAACAAAATACTTCATTCAATAAGAAAAAAATATAATTAGAAGATATAACATTCATAGGTCAACTTGTAGACCATTTCATGATATGAAATTAGAACTAAGATAATGCACAGACACTGAGAGCACATTCACCAATCCATAGGAGAAGAGACATCAATGTGAAGAAATGTAGGGCATTTCATATACTAGTCCAAATAACTAACAAAACTGCTAACCTTCTTCAATTCATAGAAATATCATAAAAAAAACTAGTGACCTAAAAAGATAGAGTGCAATATCGACATAACACTAACTTTCAATTCCAAATATAAGACGATATCTTCAATAGTGGATAAATGCAGAGCATTCTCCCAAATAGACTTCAATTCAGCTTCCAAGAATAGAACCACTTAAGCAACTTGTAAAGGCCAGAAATTTCTTTAAAAAACACATACTTCATTAGGAACATTAGGAGAGAGCATAAGACATACTGTAGACCTTCAAAAGAAACACTTCTAATCCTCATATTAATATATCCCTATGAAAACAACTTTACTAACAATAACTATTATCAACACTTCTTTGATTATCATTAGACAAGGAATGACATCCAACCATGAACTTCAGCAATAACACCATACATCCCAAACTAAATGATATTAATTTAATGACAATCAATGCCAAAAATATTCCTCACTTCTCAAGTTCAGACAATAGTGACAACCATAAAAAAAAATCAAATATTGTCATCAACCACTAACAACAAGCTCATCCACTATTGCCAATGATATCGCAATCTTCATCAAATGTTGACACCAAATATAACCAACAATCAGTAGCAGAGTCATTCAGCTGGTGAATTAGTTGGTTACCATGGTATCCACAACTATCATTGTTAATGGATCTCCCTCTAGATTCTTTCAAAAGTCAAGAGGTTTAAGACACGGTGACCCTATCTCACCCATTCTTTTTACTATAGTGGCTGAAAACCTGGGAAGGAATCTTAAAAGATTGATCGAACAAAGGTCTCTTGTTGGTCTTAGTCCTTCTTGCATGAATCTGATATGTTCTCACCAACAGTTTGTTGATGAAACTATGCTGATGGGTAGATATTTTGTGAACGAGGCTAAGAATTTGAAAAAAACTTTGGTTGTATATGAGAAGGCGACTGGGCAGAAGGTCAACAGACAAAATAGTTCCATCTTTTTCTTCAATACCCCTGAGCATAGACATGTCAAGATTGCTAGAATCCTTGATTGCAAGGTGGAATCCTTACCTTCTTCTTATCTTGGACTTTTGTTATGCCTTAAACCTTCGGATTCCTTTTGGTGCTCTTTGATTGATAGGTTCAAAAATAAGTTGGAAAGTTTGAAAGGAGCTCTTTTGAGCCAAGCTGGAAAAATCCAGCTTCTTAAAGCTTCTCTTCAGAATCTCCCAATTTATGCTTTAAGCCTCTTCAAAATCCCTGCTAAATACACAGAGGCCATTGAAAAGATCCAAAAAAGATTCCTTTGGTCTAGAGTGGAGGAAAGAAATAGAATGCCTCTTATAGGATGGGATTTGGTTTACAAACTGAAAACCTTGGGGGGTTTAGGTCTTAGAAAAATAAGAATTATTAATAATACTCTCCTAGCCAAACAAATATGGAGATCTTTCTCATCTGGTGAAGAATGGAAAGATATTTTAAGAAGTAAATATATGACTGACTATATGACCCTCAAAGCTATGCTGGATTCTCCTGTCCTCCCACGTGGTTAAGCTTGCTGGAATGATATGATTGCTGGTACAAAATTTTTGGAATCAAGGATAGGATGGCACATTAGAAATGGCAATCAAGCTAGATTTTGGGAGGATAAATGGCACTTTAAGGAATCCCTTATTAATATTGAAAGATTCAACAGATGGGCAGAGCAATGTAAAGCTGCTTTCAAGGAACTTGTCAAAGATTATTGGTATGAAGGAGACTGGGTGAACTTATGCGTGATCAGTCAGGAGTTGGTTCCGCTTCAATCCTTCTTAAAGGCTACCATCTTGGGACAAAATCAACAAGATGACACTCTTATCCGGATGGATAACCCTTCGGGTAACTACTCTTTCTCTTTGGCTATCTCTTTGATGTCCTTTTCTCAAGCCCTCCCTCCCTTTTGGTCTAAAGCTTGGATTAAACACTTGACTCCAAAAGTTAATATATTTTTCTCGATAATGCTTCAGAATAAGGTTCTCACGGTGGAAAATCTTTGTAAACAGGGATTTCAAATCCCCAACAGATGCTACCTTTGCAAGAGTGAGGTGGAGTCATCCAACCACTTATTTTTTCACTATCCATTTGTTTCCTTAATTTGGGGAAAATTATTAGCTATCTGGAATATCTCTTGGGTGTTCCCCCAGACCATTGAAGAGTTCTTTTTACAATGGAAAGGCCCTACTCAAAATCCCTATATTCAAAGGTTATGGGATTTATTATTCCCTTTTGTTTGGGGAGTGTGGAAGGAACGTAATAATAGACTTTTCAGGGACAAGGAGATGTCGGAGAATAATGTCTTTGAGAAATTTTTTAGGCTTATAAAGGAAAACTTTAATGTGATTCCTCAAAAAATTCTCAACCTGGAAGCTATGGTGTGCACTCCCTATGATTTAAGGATAGCAAAAGATTGGAATATTAAAGTGGACATTTCGTCTGCTTCCAAGCCAGCTAAGAAAAGTAGGGAGGGTGTTTGCTGGACCTTTCCCCTAATGACTAGTATAAGGCCAACTTTGGAGTTGTGAAGCACAACTCGGGTATGGCTGGAAGTGGAGGTGTGCTAATAGATTCAAATGGAAACTTTATGGCAGTTGTGGCTATATCCATTGGCCACCAAACCAACTATGTGCCAGAGGCTATGAGAGCATTTCAAGTTTTAAAGTTAGCTCATAATCTGAATATAAAAAACTTATGGCTTGAGCGAGATTCTAAAAATATTATTGATTTTCGTTTAGGAAGGACCGCACCCTCATGGTCGATAAAGAATTGGATAGATAGAGCTAAGTCTATTCTAGACACATTTGAAAAAGTAAAATTTTCACACATCTACAGGGAAGCTAATAGCGTGGCAGATTACTTTGCGAATGAAGGGGTTAGGAAGCAAGGATTGAACACGTGGCAGAATTCTAGGGACTTGAGAACTGAAGTCAGGGCATTACTATATTATGATGTTATGCATGGGAAAGAGGCAAATACAATTAATGATTAAAGAGAAAGGGGTCAGGTACATCAAAATCAAGAGATTTTATGGGGCCGTGTCATGTTACTTAGAAGGGAAGAAAAAGCAACATGCTTTGTGGGTGCATTGGAACAACTGCATAATTTTGCAATAGGTTCTCGATGCTGGTAGAGTCTGTAGCAAGGAGCAAACGAAAATGGGGTGGGATACGAAAAGAGTTGAGCCTAAAATCTATGAGGTGCACACTAGGAATGACAAGGTTTGGGAGTAGATTGAAAGAGGTGGGTTGGTTCCATATCTGGAAAAACTTCAAGGGCCCAATTCTGTGGCCATGGACTAGTTCGAGAAGAATTGAAATGACAAAATAATTATCTTTGGAAGGAAGGTGAAGCTAGATGAGAAAATTATAGGGGAGATTACTAGAATTTCCACTGAGGGCATGAAGTTTTATCATGACAGAAGGTTCTCTGATGAGGCAGTCATCAAAATTCCTAAGAAGCACAAGGAGAAATTAAAATTGGTTAAAATCTCTAATAGCTATTTCAAAATTGATGCCATCAAGGCGTTGTGGAGAAAGGTACTTCATGTTATAATGGAGTATATCACACTAGACAAGAGATTTACCAGAGTGTATGGGAGTATTTCTCCATTCTTAACCACTTCCGCCATAAGGTATGGATTTCTTTGCCTCACTACTTGTTATGTTTGTTAAGTAATAGCCTTGAGGACCATAAGAAAAATCCTAGGAGATACCCTATTCTTCATCCTGGTCTTATTAGGTTAATTTATGAACACTATTAAAGCATGTGGGCTTTATCTAAACCTGTTGCCTCTATGGAGTTTGAGGACTATGATACTGATAGTGAGGGTTCAAAGATTCAGCCAAACCAGGAGAGAATTGTTGAAACCTACCCTTCCTCTGAGATGTTTGGTAAGAAAATCCAAAAACTCTAGCTTGCTAAAGCTAACCCTGATTCCTTACCCGACTGCTCTGCCCCCTTAAAGAATCCTGCTCTTAAGGGCTCCCTTGCCAACAAGATAGTTTCCTACTCAGTAGAATCCTTGGAAGACAAAGCCGAGAACCCTGAAGCCAGTAGAAATTTTGTCCCCTCCCCTCCCGCCTCTTTAATATTTGAAGGTATTATATTTCGTAGCTCCCCCAACCCATGTGATGTTAATCTCATATTAGATTGGGTTCAGTCTGGTGACATTTTGGCCTCTGCTAGAAATGGCATTAGTGACATTTTTAGGGTCTTAAAGTGGGCCTCTCAAGAAATTAATGAGCTCAATAAAAGAAATAGGGCTTTGTATAGTAAGTTGGAGGAGTTGGAACTGAAGCTGGCCGCTCTTAGCAAGAAGAAGGGAAACAAAATAAGAACAATATTGGAAAGAAAGGAGGTGACATTGAGTAAAAATACAAGTCTCTAGAAGAGGAAATGGTTAAAATCAAAAATAACTTGAAAACAGTCATGGAACAAAACCATAAAATGGCTAGGCACAATGCCATTATTATCAATGCTATATCTGAAAAGCTGGAAAAAACACAACAGGGTTCGCTGGTTGTTGATTTGGAAGAGAACAAGGAAAGCAAGAATGAGGATGAAGGTATTTCTAAAAGGACCTAGGCCAATCTCAAAAGGAAAGCACCTCCCACTACACAGATGGTTCAAATATTAAAGAGGGGGGTTCAAGATATGAACGAGCTGGAAGCTGAGACTACTAATCTTTTAAAGACTCATTTAGTTGTTGTTGGATTTTTGTCTAGTTTTTTTGTTTTGTGGCCTTCGTTGGCCTTTTTGATGGCTATGGGAATTTACTGTTGTTATTTTTAAGCCTTTCCGCCTGTAATGTCTTTATTGACTCTATCTTTATTTTGTAAACTTTGTGGTTTCGAGTCCCTATAAAGTCCATTTTTTCCTCTTTCAAAAACAATCAATGTTGACATCAATGACAACAACTAGCAACAGTCTCCTCAAGAGTTGACATCAACAACAACAATCACCAACAATCTCCTCAAGTGTTGGCATTAGTGACAACAAATGCCAACAATTTTCACTTTTCTTGTGAGTAAAAGTCTATGATCTTTGTCTATTTGTAGTGGTTTCCTATCACTCTAATGATTATTTTTATTATTCTTGGTGGAAATAGGAGGTGTGCTCAGTGGAAAAAGGAGGTGTATTTAGTTTGGAGCATAGGTTTCAAGTTTCTCCAGGTATGATTTTGATTGGATTGTTAAAATTTTATATTTATTATATAAATTTTGATGATTTAAAGCTTAAATATTGCACTTTAGTTATGTCAATTGTAGCATCATAAGTTTTTGAACCCAAGAATTTCACACATGTTTAGCTCCCCTTTTAATATTTGGACCTAATTATGCTTATAATTTTCTCGTTTTAATGTTGTTTTTGAAAAATCAAAATAGAATTAAAAATTAAAATTATTTACTTATTTAACGACATTTAAATTTTAAGTATAGGTTTAGTTTAGGTCTCCCATACCCTTGACCATCCTATTCTGCCTAAAAATTAAATATTTTATTTTTGGGAATATTATATTTATAAATTCAAATTCATTTGTTGGCTTTTCAAATTAATTATATTGGGAAACAAATAAATACATATAAATATAATTCTTTTTAATCATTTGAACATCTAAGAAAATCTAGAGAAATATTAAGAAAATTGAGCATCCTAAAAGCAATCAAGAGTAGAATAAGCATCATTATTACAATATTACTTTAGTCAAGCTTCATTTTAGTAATGCATCAATTTCATGAGTAAGATTTTTTTTTTTGTGATCATTTGTTTTGTGAGTACTAACACTTGTATAAATGTCCATCAATAAAGCAATTTATTCCTTGCATGACATGTTCCCATAAATTTAGTTTATCAAGGAGATCAGATTTGAAGTGGTAAGTTACAACATTTGTTAAATTTTCACTTGTTTTTATCCATTTACCTCTACCTGACAGAGGGTACTCTTTACATCATCATAGTAATTGTGGAGGTGGAACCACCAAAGTGGGGTTTGACTTCTAGGAAAGCCCTTATATGGAACAATATTTTCTCCTCTCTCTTATGTGTAGGTGGTAGATCTGACATAGATTTGGGAGAAGAATCAAATCCTAATTACAAGATCAAGCATTCAAACATCATCTTTCAACATATTAACGAAGGAATAATTATTTATCAAGATAAAAAGTTCATAAGCTTAAATAAAGGAGTAACATGCAAACTATAACTTACTAATACCTATTTAGAGACCCTAGAAAGTACTACTTCCTAGTATAGGGTGCCCATGCCTCTGATTAACTATGTCGAGTTGAGATTTGAATGCTAGGTTTTTCTATATCTGCACTCTACTTCTATGCCATATGTTTCTATGTTTTAGTTTTGTAATTGTTTATATTTCTATCAATTTTTTGTGCATACATCATTAGCCAAGCTCACTATTATACCACAATATATCACTTCTATGTCAGATCGAACCCCACTATAAAATGGGACCATAAACCTAATCGACCATTCTAGCTCTTCCATTGAGGATAGTAGGCAAGTGATCTTTTATGATCATTTTTGTGTCCCCCAAATGTTTGTTAGGGAAATTTAGGGCATCTCAAAGAAATCTTCAAGAACAGTGGTGCCTTCAGTAACTTCAATTTTGATTAGATTTCCTCAAAGACAGGTACACCTCTGTCCTAAAGCGGAAATAGACATAGTTCATTTCCCACATTAATCCTTCTAAGAGAAGCACATGTAAATTAAACATCATGCAATAACATATTCTAGAAGAAAAACCAACAAAAATGAAAGATAAGATAGAAAACTAGAACACATAGATTTATGTGGGGAAAACCCTTTCAGGTAAAAAACCCCACAGTCCAAAGATCGAGCCATTGTATTATTCAGTAACTGAAGGTTACAATATAATTCAAGCTCATATCCTTTTCTGAGATTACATCTTGTTCATTTTCGATACAATCTGGTAACCAACTCTCCCTCTGTACATTTCTTGATCAACCTTTCAAACCAAACAATCTTCATACTATTGCAATACCCTCACACAGTATACAGTACAGATCAACATGAGAGATCAACCATGGAATTCAATCCATGATCAAGAGAGAATTTCACAGCATAACCCTGCCTCTCACTTCCTCTGTTTCGGCCTCAAGGCCTCGGCCATCTAGCTAGCCTCTTGTCCCTCTCTATAACACTCTCTATCTTTCTTTGACTTCTGAACATCCAAAAATACATACACATTTGTTCTCTACTGCCTCTATGAATCAGTTCGTTTCCAACTGTCAGATCACAACAACGGTTCACATTCTAACTCCTCGACTTGTCCAAGTCACACCACATAGGACAGTCATCACTCGGTCAAAGATGTTCAAAATGTATTCACATTTTGGTGAGACACTAACCGTGACTCCTCGATGCCACAAAGCCAGATCGTCATTATCGCCAAGAGTCTTCACTATTGGAAAGATGTTACACCGAGTTCACAAGCTGCATCGACCTCAGTAATCCCATCGGTGAGACTATCGTCATTCAGTAAGAGATCATACCGAAGTCCACAAGTCACGTAGACACTAGTATTCCCTTCAGTCAAACTATCGCTACTCGCTAGGAGATCATACAGAGATTCCAAAGTCACATCAAAATGTCCTATTGTCAGTGAGACTTCGTTCATCGCTAAGACTTCATACCAAAGCTTCCATGTTACCCCGAGACCACCTTTTGCCAAGAGTCATACTGAAGCCATCTGATAATAAACACATGTTGCATTGTTGGAAAGACTTACCGCTATCGATGAAACATCATACCAAGGCAAGTATTTCCGCCAAGGGTCTCCCCGATGTCTTCGAGTGTAACATTGTCGACAAGACAATCCTTCATCACTAAGAGTTATTCTCGAGTGTTCAAGTCACCCTGATGACTCTAAGAGAATACTTATCGGTGAGACTTCTCCCTGTTGCCAAGAGTTCCTACCAACCCTTATGTTATCCCGATGACTCCATATGTAACACAGTCGGTGAGACTTTCCATATCACTAGGAAAACATACTGAAACATTTGAGTTACTCTAATGATCTAGTCGCCATGAGTCTCCTCGACATCCGCTAGACACCAAACCGTTGCCTAAAGGTCTCCACTCCGTAGAAGGTTACAGTGAACATCACAAGTCACAACGACAACACCAGTTGGCAAGACAACATCATTGCCTCAGTGACAAGAGCAATACACAAGGTTACTAAACTGTGAGTTAGCTAGATAGAAGGTAAGTCACACTGACTTTTCTCTTTCAGAGGTTACAACCTATGAGATTGAGGCACATATTCCAACAATCTCCCACTTGACAAAGATCACACAGGAACCTCTAGAGCACTTAGAAACTAAGATCACACTAGCTTCACCAGTTCAGACCCTGCAATACTCAAGACACCCAATCAACAGGATTCCATAGATAACAATCCACCAGAAAATCTGCAGCAAAGACCAAGCATCCAACTGCAACTCACTGTCCAATGAAGCAACCAAAAACCAACCAATCACAGCCTTCCAGGAAACCATATAGACCTCAAACATGCTCTCATGCTCCATCAATAATTCTACACCAACATCCAAGATGTCCACCATTCAGGCAACAATCCTTGTCATCTTCCAACATGCCACTTGTGGAAGAAAGATACAAGCCAAGGTGAATAAGCACCATTCCAACAAACATAAGCAAAAGATCCCATAGATATCAACAACAAGATATTGCTACCACTTCATTATGCTCAGACACTATACAAAAGCAATATCAACTTCAAAGCCTCAAACAGAACACAACTGTGAAGTCATTCTCCAGAAACAAGATAGAAAACACTAGCTAGAACAACAATCAGACTGACTACTTCCATCAAACTGATAGACCCATTCAACTTAAAATAGCACCCACAACTCATACTATTCCATCCAATCCCACATACCTAAAAGGTATAAGCATTAGTAAACTCATGCCAAACTATAACCAACTCAATAACAACAAATACAAGCTCCAAGTGCCAACCAGTCGAAGATGACAAAACACAACAGGAACTCCCACTACTTGAGTAATTCCAAATCTAAAAGATCAAAGACATACCAAGTCTATGAATAACAGGACATAGAAAATGTAACCATGTAGTACCAAAAATATCCACAATGATATGCACAACCTACAACAAACCGTTACAAGATTCATTTCTCTCACCACAAGTCTTCACAGTTCTCCCAAGTTCTCCACATGCAATCAAAGGAAAAAGGATTAAGAACCTCCATGTCATCACCCATGAACATCAGTGAAAACACATGACCACAAGCAAGTGATCACTATAGCTCCAACCAAACATCCAGGAAGTAAACCAAGACCAAAGAAAGAAACTCTACACACCATATCCCTGTAGAACATCCTCCTATAGACACTTCTAATAGTCAACTGTGTCAAGAATGATCTCTTTCTCATCCCAAAAGAAAATCCTTAACAACATCCAACCGTTCAATCACCAAGATCAAATGAACTTCTAATATCATGTAATCAACATGGATGTAAGCCTCTCAAAGAAGATCAAGCTAGTTCATTCCCCATTCCAGGAAATCAGCCCATACATCATCTCCTACCAATTCTCATCAGTAAAACACATAACAAAAAAGCTCAAGGAGATAAACAAGTTGTACAACTTCCACTATGAATCCTCCATTACCATTAAACAACAATTCAAGATCCATATCATGAGCAGACCAAGAGTGGGAACAAGAATACTCCTTCAAGATATATAAGCCATCATGACTAATCCAAGAGTAATCTCCTCATAGGTCTCTAATTGAACTCATGTTCAACCAAGGTGTAGGCTTCTCAGACTTTTTGCTAATTTTTTTATCAAGAGTAACAATCAACAACACTTCTCTCATAAGAGAAAAATAGCCTCACCTTATTCTTCATGTATCCATGAGTATTAGCAACTGATCATCTCATGCTAAATTTCAACTGCATTACTACACTATCACGAAGTATCAAGCAAATAATCAAAGCACCAAATACACAAAGAATTTACCAGACCACTATCAAACCTCCAATCATCTGAATCGGGAACTTATCATGACATCATTATCTACATATCCCCTTAGGAGATACCATACTTCAAGTGACTTCACCATGGTCTCAACTACAATGGACAAACAAAAGTATACCATGACATAAAGAAAATAAACTCAAAACCAACATCACCTGTGAAGCACCACCAACACCTCAGCCAAAAACTCCAAGCATCCTCCATGGATCCAAGATGTTGCACATCTTCAAATAATGTCCATGCAAAAGTGAAAGAACCCTTCTGTAGAAACAAGATCTAAAATCTCCCCCTTGAAACATCTGCAACACTAAAGAAGACCATTCACCACCATGTGATGAAACCACACTTATTGCTAAATCTCCCACTGAAACGTGACATCTGAGCTCTCCAAGCATCATGTCCACCTGCTTCAGGTTCCCATAACTGACTATTCAGGTACTCAACAATATCCATCCTCTCATCTCAAAATAATCACACCAATGCACAAGTGACCACAAACAAGGCCAGCTAACAAGTCTGCACCAGCAATGAATCAACCTCATGGATAAAGACAGTCCACATCCAAGTTATCTCACTACAGCCAATGGGTAGCTAATCCACCAACCGCATAACTCGTAGATCACAAACATCGAACATGCAAACCCATTATTGCATTGGAAATTGCAACACTGATATTTCAAAGAGAATAACCACGTAGACAATTATGACTCAAACACTAGAACATGCCAAATCTGATTTTCCAATCATGTCCACAACGAGCACCATAATCAAGGAACACACAAGTACCACCACAAGAATGCTGAGTGAAAAATCACGTACCAATACTCCCATGTAGAGAAGAAATCACACCTTCTCAAACCATGCACGAAGCATGCATGTAGAACTGCAACTATCTCATCTAGCAACACCCCAAAAGCCAGTGTCTAGAAAATAGCTTAACAACAACTCCACATAACCACAAGTTTTGCTTAACCATGTAAAACATGTACATGCATCCGAGAAAGAGATAGGCTATTTCATAAGCTTGCAAATCAACTAATGATTAACTCCATAGCCTTTATATATTCGAGATTAAAAGGAAAATAGTGCCTTCACACACCAGGAAAACACCATCTAGCATAAGCACTCTCTTCCATGGCTGAGAAACAAACTAGGCTTCTCCATATCACCAAGGAGCCTCTCACACATACTTCCAATATGAAAGATTTACTACTACACAACCATAGAGCAAGAAAATACACCTCATACACCAAGGTTATACCACTGTCAACCAGGAGACACAGATCACAACAAAACAACATGATCAACTCCCTTTTCCATCTCCACCATCCTTCAAGCTGCGTGTTGTCTCTAAATATCACAAGACTTCCACTCACCAAAGGATCAATAAATCAGTCCATTCCTCTAGATTTCCTCCAACCTATCAAGCTAAGAAATCTTCACAGGAGAAATACCCAAAACTAGCAACCAAAATATGGCTCTGATACCACTTGTTAAGGAAATTTAGCACATCTTAGAGAAATCTCCAAGAACAGTGGTGCCTTCAGTAACTTCAATTTCGATTAGATTGCCTCAAAGACACGTACAACTATGTCCTAAAGCAGAAACAGACAATTCATTTCCCACATTAATCCTTCTAAGAGAAGCACATGTAAATTAAACATCATGCAATAACAGATTCTAGAAGCAAAACCAACACAGATGAAAGATAAGAAAAAAAACTAGAACACATAGATTTACGCGGGGAAAACCCTTTTGAGTAAAAAACCCCACACTCCAAAGATCGAGCCATTGTATTATTCAGCAATTGAAGGTTACAATACAATTCAAGCTCATAGCCTTTTCAGAGATTACATCTTGTTCATTCTAGATACAATCTGGTAACCAACTCTCCCTCTGTACATTTCCTGATCAACCTCTCAAACCAAACAATCTTCGTACTGTTGCAATACCCTCACACAGTATACAGTACAGATCAACATGAGAGATCAACCATGGCATTCAATCCATTATCAGGAGAGAATTCGGTAGCATAACCCTACCTCTCACTTCCTCTATTTCGGCCTCAAGGCCTTGGCCATCCAGCTAGCCTCTCGGCCCTCTTTGTAACACTCTCTATCTTTCTCTTACTTCTGAATGTCCAAAAATGCATACACATTCATTCTCTACTGCCTCTGTGAATCGGTTTGTTTCCAATTTCCATATCACAACAAACGGTTCACATTCTAACTCCTCTGACTTGTCCAAGTCACACCATGTAGGACAGTCATCACTTGGTCAAATATGTTCAAAATGTATCCACATGTTGGTGAGACACTGTGTCTCCCTAATGCCACAAAGCCTGATCGTCATTATCACCAAGAGTCTTCACTATCGGCAAGATGTTACACCGAGTTCACAAGCTACATCGACCTCAGCAATCCCATTGGTGAGACTATCGTCATTTGGCAAGAGATAAAACCGAAGTCCACAAGTAATGTAGACACTAGTATTCCCTTCGGTGATACTATCGCTACTCACCAGGAGATCATACCGAGATTCCAAAGTCACATCGAAATGTCCTATTGTCGGCGAGACTTCGTTCATCGCTAAGACTTCATACCAAAGCCTCCAAGTTACCCTGAGACCACTTTTTGCCAAGAGTCATACCAAAGCCATCCAATAATAAAAACATGTTGCATTCTCGGAAAGACTTACTGCTATTGATGAAACATCATACCGAGGCAAGTCTTTTGGCCAAGGGTCTCCCTGATGTGTTCGAGTGTAACACTGTTGATAAGACAATCCTTCATCGCTAAGAGTTCTTCCCAAGTGTTCAAGTCACCCTGATGACTCCAAGAGAATACTTATCAGTGAGACTTCTCCCTGTCGCCAAGAGTTCCTACTAAACCTTTATGTTATCTCGATGACTCTGTATGTAACACATTCAGTGAGACTTTCCATATCGCTAGGAGGTTATGTGCAGGATCATGATGGGCCAAAAAGTGGCAATATGATGGGTATTTGTAGGGTATGTGGCTAACGACTTTGTTTTTACCCAAAATTGATGAAATGAAAAGGGTTTTTAAAGGAGATTATCAACTTTCTGCCAATATAAATTATGCTTTACTTTGAATTTAATAAATAATTATTATTCATTTTTTATTTGAATTACGACTAAAGTCCTGATTGATAGGTTGATTGAAAAACATCTATAGCTTTCAAACAGTATAACATTTTTGGAATCCAAAAACTGCATCACATTCTATGCTTCATATACTATAGGATTAAAAAAAGAAAAATTGAATTTCATCAAGTTTTGACCAAGTTAAGGTGTTCAGACATACGAGTTTTTATATTTTTTAAAAGTTGTAATAAAAAATTCATAATTAATTATTTACTTGGAAAAAAATTACAAAAAAATATGCATCACATCTGGACATGAGTCATCTACTTATGTTTAATATATTATAAAAAAATATTATCATTTTATTGTGGTTAGGGTGGTTAGACAGACACCTACTTCTTATTTTTTCCCTAAAATTTAAGTACTACTGCATTGAAATTTCAAAATTTCACCAAATAGATTTAAAAATAAATAAAATAAACCTAATAGTTTAGAAACTACATTCAATTTTCTACAGATTCTATTCTTACATATTTTTGAAATAATATAGATAACTTATTCAAATTTTTACATCAAGTTGCCTAACTTTGATTTTTCTGAATTTTTTGCCACTTAAGGGCCTGTTTTTTCCATGATGATCCTGCACATACCTAGGACAACATACCAAAACATTTGAGTTACTCTAATGATCCAGTCGCCCTAAGTCTCCCCAACATCTGCTAGATACCAAACCATCGGCCAATGGTCTCCACTCGGCAGAAGGTTACAGCGAACATCACAAGTCACAGCGACAACACTAGTCTGCAAGACAACAACATTGTCTCGATGACAAGAGCAATACACAAGGTTACTAAACTGCTAGTCAGCTAGACAGAAGATAAGTCACACCAACTTTGCTCTTTCAGAGGTTACAACCTGTGAGATTGAGGCACATATTCCAACAATGTTAGTGGATTAAAGGTGTGATTTTGACTCTAGAACCATTTTTTCACTAACACATTTTGGTGGACCTATTTATTTTTACATTAAAAAAGCTTAGGGATTATATTGTTTTCATTTTGATGTCTAAGTCCAATGGGGGAGTGCAGGATCATGGGTGTCCAGAAAATGGCGATATGACCAAAAATTAGCTAATGCCTTTTTTTTTAATCTAATTGATGAAACAAAAAAGGGTTTATGGAGAAAATTGTCAACTTTCCAAAAGTATAAGATATGCCTTATTTGGAATCAAATAGATAATTATTATTGATTTTATATATACATTCCAGGACTAAAGTCCTAATTGATAGGTTGATTGAAAAACTTCTATAATTCTTAAACTATTTCAAATTTTTGAATCTAAAAGATGTAAAACATTCTATGCTTCCCATACTATAGGATATAAAAAAGAAAAATTTAATTTCATAAATTTTTGACCAAGTTATGGTGGTCAGACAAACAAGTTTTAATATTTTTAAAAAGTTTTAGTAAAAAAATCATAACTAATTATTTACTTGCAAAAAAATTACAAAGAAAAATGCATTACATCAGAGCATGTATCCCTTACTTATATTGAAAGTTTCAAATAAATAGATTATTTTTTGCTTTTACTTAGGTTGGTCAGACATACACCTACTTTTTATTTTTTCTTGAAAACTTAGTGCTACTACATTGAAATTTCAAAATTTCACCAAATAGATTTAGTTTTTTTTCAGAAAAGGAATAGTATCTTAGAAGCTACATTTAATTTTCTACAAATTTTGTTCTTACATATTTTTCAAATTATGTTAATAACTTATTAAAAATTTTATGTCAAGTTGCCTAACTCTATTTTTTGAATTTTCATTGCCACTTAAGGGTCTACTTTGGACCCCCATGATCCTACACTGACCCCAATATTAGGTTGTTTTCATTACTCAATGTGCATGCAAATTTTAGGAAAAAACATTGAAAAAGTAAATAATTTCATTTTTTTTATCATTCTAAAAACTTTAAAAAGTGTTTTTTTTTCAATATTTTCAAGATAAATTCAATTAATTATAGTATTTTGAATTCTATAAATTATCATTTGGATATATTGCATTGTTCTAAAAACACAAAATTTTAGAAATGCATGTGATTTACATAGAGATATTAGGTTTTGGGGTGATTTTAAAATTCTATTTGATTTCAAACCTAAATAGGTATGCAATTTTAGATCCTCAAAAACTATAGTTTGTTTTTAAACTTCTAAATTATTAAAAAATGCACCTCTATTCTAGGGCATACATGCCCTTTTCTAGCTAGTTTCTATCAAGATTTCAATCATAGTTTTATCTTTGTGATCCATGTCCAGATTTGTATTTTGTTTCTTAAATTTGTTTGAATTTTTGTCACTGTTATCTATTTTTGTCTTCAATATATGAGAAGTCAAGCATCTTGAAACTTATAATAATTAAGCATTGAACCTTTATCTAGAGAGATGTTTCCTCCTTTGGTTAACCTTATGAAGCTAATCAATGATGTGCAATAGATGTAGGTGTTGAATAGTCTAGAACATAGTAGGGGTATGTGTAGGATCATCATGGAAAAAATAGGCCCTCAAGTGGCGATAAAATTCAGAAAAATCGGAGTTAGGCAACTTGATGTAAAAATTTGAATAAGTTATCTATATTATTTCAAAAATATGTTAGAATAGAATTTGTAGAAAATTGAGATGTAGTTCCTAAACTACTAGGTTTATTTAAAAAACAAAAAAAATCTATTTGGTGAAAATTTAAAATTTCAATGCAATAGTACTTAAATTTCAGGGAAAAAATAAGAAGTAGGTGTCTGTTTGACCACCCTAACCACAATAAAATGATAATATTTTTTCATAAGATTTTATATATAATTAGAGGACTCATGTCCCGATGTGATGCATATTTTTTTGTAATTTTTTTCCAAGTAAATGATTAATTATTATTTTTTTATTACAATTTTTTAAAAATATAAGAACTCATATGTCTAACCACCTTAACTTGGTCAATACTTCATGAAATTCATTTTTTTTTTAATCCTATAGTATGCAAAGCATAGAATGTGACACATGTTTCAAATTAAAAAAATGTGATATCATTTGAAAGCTATAGATGTTTTTCAATCGTCCTATCAACTAGGACTTTAGTGATAATTCAAATAGAAAATGATTAATAATTATTTATTAAATTCAAAGTAAAGCATAATTTATATTGGTGGAAAGATGAGAATCTCCTTTAAAAACCTTTTTCATTTCATCAATTTTGGGTTAAAAAAAAAGTCATCAGCCACATACCCTACACATACCCATAATATTGCCACTTTTGGGCCCATCATGATTTTGCACATTCCTGTAGATGGAAAAATCGTTATAATAGCTAGTGTAGTGTAGGAAAATGTACTCCTTTACATTTCCACACTTTTTGTGGGTCACTCAATTAAATTGGACTTAATTAAGCCTTAATAAGCCCTATTTTATATCTACAAACCTAATAAATTATATTTTTTGAAGGTGAAATCCAACAATAATTAATGCCAACACATAATACTTTACCTTGAGCAATGTGTGTTCCAAGAATAGGTCCCTAGGACACATTCGCCCATGGGAAAATGGGTCCTCCCTAGGCCTTTGAACCTAAATTTAAAGTATGTTTTTTGTGGTATTTTAATGGACATCCCTAAATTCAAATTTTGATTGTGGCTTGTAATGTTTAATTTTCACGAAATTAAGGATGCATACCTATATATACTAGGTTATTTCATCAATTCAAATCCTAAACAATCTAGAAATTCAAGTGAGCAACAAGTATAGAAAATTTAATTATCAAGGGCATTCAAGAGTAGATTTATTAGAGATTTATTGCAAAAATCAATATCTCAAGCATCATGTCAAATTCTTTTGCAATCATGCATGTTTTTGGAGCTAATATTGTGATGTAGGTTTCAAAGATTCAAGCAAGCATCCAAAGTCATCCACATCCATTGAAGACATTTTATGCAATATCAAGATCAACATTGTAGACTTCCAAAGGTTTACTCAAGGGTTTGATGAGTTGCAACATACCATTGTTCATTCATCATTCCTTTCATATTTCATTATTTCAATTCAAGGTTTAATTACCCAAATAGGCTTTGACCAAGGAAAACACCCATTCACAAAAAAACAAACATTTTTTCCCTCTTTTTTTTTGTATTGTAGATCTTAGGTTGAAGAAGGATTGAAGATCTATTAAAGAGAAAAATTGGAAAAGTTTATCAAAGTTGCAAAAGTTTTTAAATTTGTCATCAATTCACAGAATCTTACCTATAGATTTGATTTTTGACTGAAAATTGGATCAAACAGAAGTTATAAAATATCATCAAAAGCTTCCAAAAGTTGGTTGAAATCCTTGATTAGAGACCAATTCTCCCATGGGTGAATGAGTCCAAGTATTCCTCTAAAAAATTACTTTTGGTGACTAGTGCACAGTGTTTAACCCTTCCTAGATCTATATAAAGTTTATTGTTTCTATTTTGAGCTTTAAATTGATGTTTAAAGTTTGAATGAACATAATTGAGTAGATTTTCCATTTTTTAGTTTTTCTCCCAAAAGTGTTCAGGTTGTTACCCTTGTCCTCAATCATAAGGAAATTAGTAAATTCCCTCATTGAGTTGACTCACTTAAGGGTTGTAAGTCAATTCATTGTTTGGATCTCATTTCCTAATGAAATAAAGGAAAATACATATATACCATATATTATTTTTGTGAACCCCCTTTGCAACACATACCCCTTATTTTTCAATGTTTCAGCTAGTTGCACTCAAGCTCTCACAAATGCTCCAAACCATTCCCAATTTCACCCCTTTAGTCATCGCATCCACCATGTAACATAGAAATCGGCTCAACTCTAGTTTTGGTTTTTCTTATGGTAATTTGTATGGCTTTGTCCCTTCCTCCACCATACCTAAGTTCACCTAACCACTTACTAAATTTGAAAACAACCTTCTAACCATTAATAATATCCCTACACATTACAGGCATTCTCAAAATATGTCATAAAATGATCCTATCATAATCCAACTATTATAAAGCATGTAATCATTACAACAACAAATCACAAATATGAACCAAAATCAAACCAATCTAAACCGACCCACATACCTGATGTGTAGTATATTCTCATTTGACATACTAAAGATACCCATTCCATAGAACATTGGGAAACCTTGCTTCAGAAAGTATACTAGAAAAGGAGATCCCAATAACCATGTGTCAACCTTTACTACCTTGTGTAGTGACTTCATTTTTGGATATGCTCTCCTAGTTAAACTATTTCCTAAATGGGTATGTGCAGGACCATCATGGAGAAAACAAGCCCTTAATTGGTGAAAAATTCAAAAAAATCAGAGTTAGGCAACTTGACGTAAAAAATTGAATGAGTTATCTATCTTATTTCAAAAATATGTAAGAATAGAATTTGTAGAAAATTGAATGTAGTTTCTAAACTACTAGGTTTATTTAAAAAATAAATCTATTTGGTGAAAATTTGAAATTTCAATGCAATAGTACTTAAATTTTAGGGAAAAAATAAGAGGTAGGTGTTTGTCTGACCACCCTAACCACAATAAAATGAAAAAATATTTTTACAATATTTTAGATATAAGTAGAGGAATCATGTCTCGATGTGATGCATATTTTTTTGTATTTTTTCCAAGTAAATAATTAATTATGATTTTTTAATTACAACTTCAAAAAATATAAAAACTTGTATGTTTGACCACCTTAACTTGGTCAAAACTTTATGAAATTCATTTTGTTTAATCCTATAGTATGCAAAGCATAGAATGTGAAGTATGTTTCAGATTCAAAAAATGTGATACATTTGAAAGCTATAAATGTTTTTCAATCAACCTATCAATCAAGACTTTAGTCATAATTCAAATAGAAAATGAATAATAATTGTTTATTAAATTCAAAGTAAAAAATAATTTATATTGGTGGAAATCTGGGAATCTCCTTTAAGAACCCTTTTCATTTCATCAATTTTGGGTTAAAAAAAGTCGTCAGCCACATACCCTACACATACCCATCATATCGCCACTTTTTGGCCCATCGTGATCCTACACATACCAAAATCATTAAAATATATGGCATGGGAATGGTTTTCCTTGTTTCCAAATGATGTATGAGAATGTCAAGAATATGGTGATCTACATCACCCAAAAGAATATTATAGTTTAATTTGTTGTTTCAGTTTTGGTTTTCACTTCATATAGAACTTTAGTTTTGGATCTATAGTCGATGGAGGTAAATTAGAGGAATATTATTGTCATTTCATTTGAAAAATGGCATTTCCTAATATGCATTGTGAAGGTTTGATTATTTGCTGAAGTGAATTATAGTTGGTTTCCAAAGGAATGATGTATGAAAATAAATAAATGTTCATCTTCTATTCTTTTGTAATGCCTCGCCGTGCGAACCCCAAAGGACAATAACACAATAATTACAACACAATTTTTTTTTAAAGTTAACATAACACATTAAGTCATGACATAAATTTCTTTTACATACATCCCTTAGGGTACACGAGGAGTCATTATGTGACTTAGATCCATACAACAATAAAGAATAAAATCCAAAGATATAAACATTAACAAATATAACACATACATGATTAAGCATTGATAAGAAACCATCTGGGTACGCATTGAATAACAGCTACCATGGCCAATATCCACATAGAGTTTAACATTACATTACATTACAGTACAATGTTCTAGAGATACAATGATACAAAAGTGTTCCAAATATGAATGAAACCCATACAATAAGATAACATGATGCCATGTACAGAGGAATACACAATATCATAACCGGCTCCAAAACAGATACAACTTTGGAGTCGCTGCAATAGCACCAATCCGCACCTCTCGATCCTTGACTAGGGACCCAATGGGGTGCTTAGCACGTTCCACCCGACCATGTGAGTCTGAAGACCCACCCCCCGTGCTAAGGAGCTAACAAGAAAGAGACCTCAACCAAGAACATCCAAACAAGGAACCACAAAACTCAACAACATACAAAGGTATCATAACACTCAAGGAATTACAAAGACATAATCAACCACATCCAAGAGTCAACATAATAACTTAAAGTCATAAGTCTCATCACATAAATCAAAGCAATGACCAGTAATCAAGTAACCAAAGGATGATCACGAAACACTTCCAAATCAAATTGAATTAATAAACATAATACAATTCCAAATTGCAATTAAACAATACCATAACATCATATCACAGTATCATAAGAGTACAAGGTCAAAACCCAAACATCAACAAGCTTTATACAAGACCAAAGAATACACCATAGATAAAATAGGGCAAAACCATAAATCATTTCAAACAACTATGCTTCATCAATTTAAGACAAAGGACCACTTCCAGAGGATTTCCAAAGAAGCAACATAAGAAAGAGTGTTAGAGGAGAGTGTCATCGCATGGCTTAACATGGATTCTCTAGGCTACCTATTGCAAGGTACTGCCTCCATCTACTGATGGATTATCTAGGCAACCAAGCACTAGGAACCGCCTCCATCTATGGTTATCTAGGCTACCTATCTCAAGGAACTGCCCCATAGGGTTGCTCATGCGGAATCATTACCTTTCGCGAAGACAAGGCAACGATCATGCCAACCACGGCCTTCTCAATCCCCTTTAGTCTGTGGTAGCACTAAAAAGAGGATGAGGCATCAATTATCTTTTTAATGTGATTCCACCCACACCCTAGTTAATTACTTAGGTTTTCACTTATTAATCACACTCTAACGAGGGCTATCTTGGCGCCCCTTTGTGCACCGACCACCCACTTAGAGCCACTCTCACTCTAGACACTCAAAACATAAAAACCAAAATCCAAAGGTTGTACAACATAACAAGAACATTAGATCACAATAGAGAAACATGCGAGGCATTACCCATCTCGCTATAAACACATAATCAAAATCTTACAATTCTCGTACATCCCTTTCAAAATCCAAATACCAAAGCACTTGCCACATCAAAGGCACATAGAGAGAGAAAATTGACCAACCATAAAAAACAAGCCTCTAGAAGACTCTCAAAAAGTTTACACTAGGGTTTCCCCATGAAAATCTGACAACAGTAAATGCAAGACCTTGAAGAACTAAATGTGATTCAAATATAATGAGAGAATACATCAAAATAAGATCAACAACTCCATTAAACAACATCAACAACTTCGATACGAACTAAATCGGTAATCCAAGGGAAACCTCTATTTTCTCCTCTCGGAATACCCATAACTTCAAAGAACTTTTGAATTTGACTCATTAACAACTCAAGCAGAACCGTCAATCATGACAAAGATAACATTAACCAATTTTCCACTTAGGTAAAGAGAAAAAGAAAACCTATAGCAATGTAAATTAAATGCGAGAAAGTCCCTAACTCAAAATCAACTCACGAAAAGTCACATTGAAAGGATCTATCAAAACAATCCATAAAACCACTAATTCAAATACAATATATATCCATTCATTCAATAAGAAGTAACTTGAAACCATCTAAAAAGAACATTATTATAAGGATCAATCATTTCCATCATTTAAGGATATCACCATATTGCAAAGTGAAGATATAATCTGATGTTATTAAGCCATAAGACACTAATCACAAACATACTCTTCCAAACACAAATTAAAACAAATATAGTCCAATTTACACTTTATACTGTTACTCTTAAATAACAACAATCTCCATCCCTAATTCTACCACTCTCTTCTTTTTTTTTGTCAAAATTACTTAATTCCTTTATATAAAACAAGTTAATAACTTTACGACGATATAATTCAAGAACTTCCTTAATATCACTCAATTAATCATTTAATCCATTTAATCCTTCTTTTTCTTCCAATCTACAAAAAAAATGATATTATTAAACTAGCATTTAAGGCTTCCTTTATATCCTATCTCTTCAATTATTGAGACATCATTTAAGTTAATTTAAAGAAAATGAAGAGACATATTTTACTATCTATCTCACTACACATTTATCACAATAGTGACTCCATTCCCCTATAGCTATATGAAATTGTTCTCACATATTAATTATTATACTAAATACTCAATCTCCTTTTTAAACCATAATGTTTTTCCCCTATTAAACTAGCCCTCATTTTAAGATAAGGTAAAGGGAAGATAATAATTATTTTTAGCTCACACGTAAGGAGGAACAAATTTAGACTAACTATAAACTCCTATATGTACAGGGGAAAGAATGTTATTAGAGGTTGGGGTTACAACTACCTTTGTAAACATGTATGCAAAATGTGAATGCAAAGACAAGGTACATGACGATTTGATAGGGTGCCTCAGAGATGTAATCTCATGGATTGTAACGATTACAAGATATGTGCAAAATGAATTTATTAATTTGGCTTTAGAAACTTGCAAGCAAATGCAACTGGCAGGTTTAAAGCATAGACCAAGCATGCTAACTGATAACACAATACCATTGTGGAAACGTGGAGTTGTACCCTAAGTTCACATTTAACAAGTATATATATATATACGCGCTGTATAGAGGAAACTAAAATTAGCAGGGGCAAAAACTACATAGCAGAGATAAATTGAAAGTGAACTCAAGAGACTTAGCTGTAAGCATATATTGGAAGGCATTAGAAATTTCCAAGGTAGATTCCATGAAATAAAAATAAAAGAAAATAATTTTCTAAGAGATAAAAATAGTTGCAAAAGAGTTTTGGTAGACATGACTACAAATCATGGAAATGCAGATGAGAAATCAGACTTTTTAGCAAGCCATAGATGTGGTTTCATGGACGCCATGATTGCAGGATATGAACAAGATGGATTTACTGAGAAGGCTTAAGAAACTTTTGAACAAATGAGATTGGCTAGTGTATAGCTAAATTCCATTGTATATTTTAACTATGTAGAGCAAGGGATGTCATTGAAGTGAAAACCTAAAAGTGTGCATTAAGAATCTTGGCTGTAATTTTTGTTTTAACAAACATACCCTAAAAACCATCATGGAGACCCTATTTTTAGGCTGCAGTTCATCAAATTGGGGAAGCGAAGGTCATCACCAGTAAGGAGGAGCCTGGAGGAGCCAAGACCAAAGGTAGAAAAATGCCCCAACTCTAAATGGTGCAACAGTGGCAGGTTGCCAAGTATAATAGAAAGTGAATATTGGAATTTGGAAATATCACCATCTACTTGCATTATTATCAAATCCCAAGTGTTATCCCCAATACTAAGGAAAGGAGAAAGGTGAGGTGCAAATACATGACTTAAAAGAAGGAGAATTAATGTACAACCTTTTCTTTTATTTGAATTCATTCCTGGGAGTGGATTCTAGCCTAATCAAAATCAAATTTCTCTAAAACAATCATGCCTAACCAGTTATTTCAGCTGAAGATCAAGAAACCAGAAGAAATTAATTCCATCAGTAAAAGTACGAATGCAATTACAGAACACAACCCTAGAACATCGACCCAAATAAAATATTTCATGAATTTATACAACAAAACCATTGAAACAACATGATTAGGCGGAAGAAGTGAATAATTCCATCAAATTCAACAGAACGTCTAAATATTTAGACAGTACGCAAATCTCAAACCTGAATCAAAGTAGCAGACAACATAACTGCGAATTGAAGCACAAGAAAGCCATACCTCAAAATCCAAAATGCATTAGACATAGAGCCAGCCGGGCATAGCCATCACCATTACCGTTGTCTCTTTCCTTACTACACTTTATCCTCCACCATTATTATTATTCCCTTTGCTATCGCTATTTACTCTAGCGCTTTCTTCAATGCCGTTCATAACGCTCAAGAAGGGTTTACCAGAAATGGCTCCAAGCTTCTCTGCAAGATCAAGATCGCCCTAATCGGAGGGTTTTATAGATTGAAATGCATCTTGCCCTTTTTACATTGGAACTTTCTTTGCAAACAAGAAATTTGGGATTAATTCTTCGAACAAAAGTTGACAGATTCTGAGTAAATCTTGCTTGATCTGCACCCCAAGCCCCATCAATCCCTTCGATACTATCCTTTTATCCATACAAGAGTAGCCTCTCTTCCCCCTTATTTTCTTTCTTGGTCAGTTACAAATCAAAAATGAATTCCTAACCTCTTGGTATCTCCCCTTTTCCTCCCGAATAATTCCCGTTTATAATTTGTTTCCTGGTGTCTTTTCCACTCCCCTCGGGAAACCGTTCAACTTCCAACAGTTATGAATGAATGACAGCCACTACCCTTAATTATTATTTTATAATTGACTCTTTAATATATGAACCAAATAGGTCATCTATTAAATATTTAATAAATATTTAATAATTTAATCTTTCTTTTAGTTACAGATAAATATTTTCACCTTAATTTATTTAAACTCAAGTACAATTTTAATATTTAATCCTCCCTAATATTTTCTCACTTTTAAATTTATTAATTGAATTTAATCATTAAATGATAATTATTTTTCCTCATCTAATCTGATTACTTTAAATAACTAACTCCCAAAGATAATTCAATTAATGTTTATTAGTGAATCTAATTCTTTATTTAATTCCAGATAAAACAAGTAATCCTATAATTAAATTAACTTTATTAATCAAATCCAAGCATAATATTAGTGTTATCTCATAACCTTAAATAAAATCACCACATCATCATGACATTACCAACAACGACTTACTTGACATCAACGATGACTGAAACGAAGGGCACTACATCTTTTGAGTGTGATCTCTTCTTATGGTTTGATTGTGCTTGGTTTTATGGTCAATGATGATAAAAGAGGTGAATTTTAATTCTATCATATGGAATTGAAGGAGGCTTGTGACATGATAGAATAAACTTTGAAACAAAAGAAACTAAAGAGCACATAGTGAAACCAAGAAAGTGGAGAGGTCAAACGTTGCCAATAGAAAATAATTTTCCATGCAAGAATAAAACAGAGGGGTCAAAGCTTATGTTAAAAAACAATAAGAACATGCCATACAATTAAGAGGCCAAGTAATATTTTTTGAAGAAAATGAAACATCTACAAAATGAAGATATGCAAAGAAATAAGAAATATGACAATATGATATGGAATAGATTAAAAAATAAATAGTTAGTGCCAAGAGGAAAAGGAAGGGTCATGGCCTATAAAATTTGTGTGGAACATTTTTCAAAGAATAAAAATATTGGAATAGGGGCACAAGGGGGAGGAATAAGAAATAATAAAAATAGAGAAAAAAAAGAAAAAAAAGAAAAAAATATAAAAAATACAGAATAAAGAGGTGTGCAAGAGAACATGAGTAGCTTGGTGGTATAAGAGATGGATGTACAGAGGAGTCACATGTGTAGAGGAAATAAATAAAATTGATAAATATAGTTAGATTTTGACAATTGAACCAATTAGACTTGTGGATTATATCATCTCCTATAGCCAATGGAATTTTAATTAAGTAAAACTCATTGAATTTCCTTGAATTGTGGTACCATTTAATATATTCAAATTTGATGAATGATAAATTGAATTAGAATTGTGTATGACCTAATTAATTCAATTTCCCAATAAGACTTGTGAATTTTGTACTATATCATTTGGTATTAAAGCTAGATTGTGTTAGTGTTGGAAAAGACCTTTAGAGGTGGTGTTGTGGGTGACTAAAAGAGAGGAAGAATTCTAACTACAAAGGGTATGAAACATGGCACAAAGAGAACATTAGTGAAGAGGGTGTTGAAAACTTATAAGTACTAAGAGGGAGGGTAAATCAGTACTTAATGAAATTATTTCATTCATCAACAATTAACTAAATAAATCATGACAAGTAGAAGAACACAAAACTATACAACCATAACACCAAATTTATGTGGAAAACCATACATGGGAAAAACCATGATGAGAAAAATACTTGGACCTACTATCCAAATATAGCCTCACAAATAAAAAGGTTTTTCTAACAAGTTTTCATAGTCTTTAACCAAAGGAAGCTAACAACTCCTTGCTCAATAAAAAAATTACAATAGAGGTTTACAACCTCAACATACAACTGGAATATGTTAATACTTCTATTACCTCTAGCTCATTTCCCTTGGTAAATTCACACATGCATATACTTCTACAAGCTCTATTGTCTACAAATCACTTCCTTTAACACACTTTCTCATTCGCATTCACACATTCTTATTTGCAAATTCACATACATTTACTATTGATATCTTAAAACTGATCTTTTCCATATTTCATTATCAAGAGATATTCTATGGATTCTTATTCACACACTGTCTTCTCAAAACATTCACATTACACACACACATTCTAAAAAGATTTATCTTCTATAATTTATACCCTCTCCAAACTTCAAAAGGTTTCTTCTTGTTGGCTAAAAACATGCAATATGAGATATACATTGGTCACAATCAATTAGGCTTAATTTTTTTTTGTAGTACTAGAAGGAAATAACATGTGATTCAAGCTGAAAGATATTTAGGACCTATTTTACATAGAACACATTTCCAAAAAACACACACATATGCAAACACTTTGTGCAAGCAAAACAACTTGTCAAGTCAAATCAAAAAAGTATGTAAGCAGTCGTGCATCAACTCCAGACCAAGATGGTACTACATAGACCAAGAAAGATTGTACAAATCACTCCAATATACTAATATGAATTGGAACAATACTTCTTTGCACTCCTTTTGACTCCAAGCATATTGGAGTATAGGGGAGTATCACATATCAACTTGCAGATGATTTAGGGAACACAAAGAGACTCCACCATGCACCCTATAACCTCTTTTAACAAATTTTAGCAAGTAATTACTAACACAAACCATTTGAACACCAACAAACCAACCTACCAGGTTTCCAAAACATAGACAACACACTATCATCTATAGAACCACTGGTAGTACATTGAAACAAGTGAAACATGGACTGAGAAGACACACAAACTTCAAAAAATTAAATCCAAAAGTGTAATGCAAAATAATGTGATGTAGTGAGGTGTGGAGACATCTAGTTCTTCCTTAGCAATCATTGACAAGGAATTCACATGATGTTACTTTTTTAACACCAGACAGCTCTATGGTAAAAAATTTGCATAGAAACTTAGAACATGCATACCTCATAGCTATGTAGAGCTACGCATTAAACCTCAAGATCATAACTTCATTTGCAAAGAGATTCAAAGCATTAGATAGATCTCTTGTGATTCCAATCTTTGTTCCTTAGATTGTTTGGAGACTTATGCAATTATTTTCATGTCTCATATGGTGACTCTCATTAGAAACATCAATCAAATCACTTTGACATCAAACATAAAATTTAGAAGATAAGGTACAACTATATACCAATATCCACAATAGCTCGTCCATCAAAATTCTTCAATGATGACAATATAGGTGAATGTAGTAGAAACTGTTGAACACACCCAAAGATTGAGAGGGGGGTGAATTAGTCTTTTCAAAAAATAAACCCTTTAGGAAACCTAAACTTCTTTACCAAAATATAACCCTCAAATAGATTAGAAACAAAGAAAGATATATCAATTTAGTTCCTTAACAAGGTCAAAAACCCTCAACAATGAAAGATATTGTAATTCAACCCTTAACTAGATAAACAACATAGAAAGATGAAACAACAAACACAAATACACAAGATAACACTAGATTTATGTCAAAAACCCAATGAGGTAAAAACTATGGTGAGAGCTAACTCACAATATAGAAGCTCGTAGCTTACAAAATTACAATTAGGCTCACTGCCAAAGACTTGCAAGCTAAGGTGCACAACCTTAGGGAAAGGTAAAAGGGACTTGCAGAAATGAAGTGCCCCACTTCAAGGCAAGATACAAGGACCTGATGAGATTCACTAAATTAGAGTAGGACACATCAAGATTATAGAAATTATAATGTTTTTCAACACAAAACTCTACTCACTGAGGTGTCAAAGCACACCTGATCTTTCCTCCACACACTTTCACACTTCTTTTATGAGATCCTCAATATTTTCCACTATGTTCCCACTTTCTTATTGATATGATCTTACATTTATATCCTTTTCAACTTCCCACAACATCAATTAGACTTGTCATCTAGAATAAATACAAACAATAATCTCAATAATTTGGCCACAAGAACATAATGTGGTCCTATATAGAAGATAAAGAGGAAAAAACACAAATTAATACATATTTGAGTGTGATAAAAAAAAACTCACACGTTGGCACACATTAGGTCAAGTCAATAAATTAAACATGTAGATAAAACATGTAGCACAATACCACTCAACCTAAAAACATAACTTCAACCAAATTCACATAGTGTGGTTCTAACCAAGATAGGTTAGGACCCAAATACACCTTAACACAACTCCATATGCTGGTGAAAACACTAAAGCACATAGCACATGAAATATGACAAGCCTTATCAACCAAATATCCATAAATTTCCCAAAATACAAACTCAAATACAATGCATCACCAAAGAGATCAACCACTGATGTGTTGATCAAAAAGAGATGTTCCATGAACATCCAACACCACTTCTAGAAATGAATTTTATACTTTCATGCCACCAACAACTATCGCAAACCAAATAGGAGCAAAACACTTCCTACTAGAAGCATAAAATATACAACCATGAGATATAACATTCACATATCAACCTATGAACCACTTAAACTTAGGAAATCTGAATTGAGACATTATATACAGACATTGAAAGAACTTTCACCAAGCCATAGGAGTAGAGACATCCATACAGAGAAATGTGAAACATTTTCTAAGCTAGTCTATAGAACCAACAACAATACCAACCTTTTGAAATTAATAGAAACTTCCTCGACAACACAAGTGACCTAAAAAATATAGGAGTGAAACATCCATAGAACAAAAAATATGAGGGTATGTGTAGGATCGTCATGGAAAAAACAAGCCCTTAAGTGGCAAAAAATTTAGAAAAATCAGTGTTAGGCAACTTGACGTAAAAAATTGAATAAGTTATCTATATTATTTCAAAAATATGTAAGAATAGAATCTGTAGAAAATTGAATTTAGTTTCTAAACTACTAGGTTTTTAAAAATAAATAAAATATATTTGGTGAAAATTTGAAATTTCAATACAAGAGTACTTAAATTTCAGGGAAAAAATAAGAAGTAGGTCTCTCGACCACCCTAACCATAATAAAATGATAATATTTTTTATAAGATTTTATATATAAGTAGAGGACTCATGTCCGGATGTGATGCATATTTTTTTGTAATTTTTTTCGAGTAAATAATTAATTATGATTTTTTATTACAACTTTAAAAAAATATAAAAACTGGTATGTTTGACCACCTTAACTTGGTCAAAACTTCATGAAATTTAATTTTTCCTTTTTTAATCCTATAGTATGTGAAGCATAGAATGTGACACATGTTTGAGATTAAAAAAATGTGATACCGTTTGAAAGTTATAAATGTTTTTCAATCAACCTATCGATCAGGACTTTAGTTGTAATTCTAATAGAAAATAAATAATAATTATTTATTATATTCAAATTAAAGCATAATTTATATTGGTGGAAAGCTAAGAATCTTCTCTACCTTTTTGTTTCATCAATTTTGGGTAAAAAAAAAGTCGTCAGCCACATACCCTACAAATACCCATAATATTGCCACTTTTTGGCCCATCATGATCTTGTACATACCCATGAATCCAAAACCATAAGATCATATCCCCAATAGTGGATGAATGTAGAGAATTCTCCCAAACAGTCTTCACAACAACTTCCTAAAACAAAAACTTTCAACAACTTGTGAAGGCAAGAACTTCCTTGCAACAACACATACTTTTCCAAGATCAATAAGAGAGCATACAAAATACTTTATACCATCAACATTATCTCTCCACTATCATCATTACTTCTATTCCTCATCTTAATTCTTCTAATTCTCATCTTAATATATCATCTTGATATCAATTCTACTATCATCAACCATACTCAATAATTATTTCATTAACAATAGACAAGGTGTGACATCCAACCATGAGCATCAGTAACACATCCTCATGGAAAACCAAACTAAATGTATTAAAAAATGATAAACAATTCCAAACAACTACTTCACAAACATATGCAACAAACTCACCAGGTGTTGACCTTACAACAATCTCCTCAAGTGTTGACAACCAATTCCAACAATGCAACCAATGCAACAATTTCATGAACTATTGATATCAATGACAACCAATGCCAACAATCTCCCCCTTTGGCATTGACGACAACACAACTTCTCACTCTCACCCTTTGTCATCAAGGAGAAAGGGCCACACATGCATATTGAAAGAAATAGAAGATACTCTAACTTCAAGGACAAAGGGCCAAAGATCTTTAATTAAAAAAAACAACACATTCTCCCCATTTGACCAACAACTACACATCTTCTTCAAGCAACTATACTAGCTCCCCATATCAGAAAATATTCTTTCCAAAAAATACATGACTCTCTAGACTCCCCTTACCACCAAATCCACTAAGAGGTAGCATACGTCAGTACAAGAGAAAAAGGATATGACATGAATTTCCCCCTTGGATAGATGCACCAATTATGCATCTAGTTAGAAAAAGGAGGGGAAATAACCCCTAAATTCTATTGGAGATACTCAAAATTATCCTTTGAAATCACCTTAGTGAAGATATCTCAATCTGATCCTTGGTAGGCACATACTCCAATACGACTTCATGTTTTGCAACCTTCTCCCTTAGAAAGTGATACTAGATAGAAATGTGTTTGGTTTTTGAATGCATCATTGGATTCTTAGAAATGTTAATTGTGCTAGTATTGTCACACAATATTAGAATGGGTTCATTATATAATATCTTTAAATCCTTCAAGTTTTACTTCATCCAAAGCACCTAGGTGCAGCAAGATGTTGCAACAATATATTTAGCTTCTACTGTGGCTATATATGGACATTGAATCCTGCTTCTTACTAAAACTAGAGAACAATTTGTCTCCCAAGAAAAATGCACTAACACTAGTACTTATGTGGTCATCCACACATCCTTCCCAATCAACATCAATATAAGAACTAAAAGAAAAATTATCATCCTTCTTATACCATAAATCATAAACCAAAGTTCCCTTAAAATATTTGAATATTCTTTTCACTATTTTCTCATGAGATTGCTTAGGATTAGCTTGAAATCTAGAAACCAAACATATTGCATATGTAATGTCAGGCCTAGAAGCAGTCAAGTACAAGAAACCTCCAATAATAGACCTATAAATATTTTGATCAACCTTCAAAGACTCATATTTTTTTCTTAAATGACAAGTAGTAACCATAGTGGTGTTTTCTAGGTTGGAATCATCCATGCCAAAAAAATTCAACATCTCCTTTGCACACTTTTCCTAAGAAATAAATATACCATCATTTGTTTGAACAATTTAAAGCCCAAGGAAGAAAGAAAACTCACCAATTATAGATATCTCAAACTCTTTATGCATCTATTTTGAAAAATTCTTACACATATCATCGTCTCCATGAAAGATGATGTCATCCACATATACAACCACAATCAAAATATTATCTTCCTAAACATTAATGTATGGATTATTATCTGCAGTACCTTTTTTGAATCCTTGCTAAAGTAAATATATAGATCCAATAAAGCATACCAAAATCTAGGAGCTTTCTTGAGATCATACAAATATTTCTTGACTCTACATACAAATCCAAATATTTTGATAATTGGAAAACATCTGGTTGCTCAATATATACCTCTTCCTCTAGATCACCATTCAAGAAAGCTGACTTGACATCCATCTGATAGCCTTTGAAATTCTTGTGAGCAACAAAGGCAAGAAACATCCTTATTGCCTCCATTCTTGCTACTAAAGCAAAAATTTCCACAAAATCAATACCATCTGTAAGATAGGGAAATTTAAAATGAAAAATAGCTAAGACCAGGTGGCAACCACTCTACCTATTATCTAATCCCAAATCCCAAATCTAAAAAAGAGAGTACAAATGATCAAAGAGAGCAAACAAGAATGAAAGAATAAAAGAAAGCTCCCTTATCATGGTTGGTTATCTCCCTTGCTTCTCCTCAAATCTACTTTTGTATGCTTTCCCTCTATTTAAAATTATTTGAACATGGGTATCTGCAAGATCATCATGGAAAAAATAGGCCCTTAAGTAGCGAAAAATTCAAAAAAATCAGAGTTAGACAACTTGATGCAAAAATTTGAATAAGTTAGCTATATTATTTCAAAAATACGTAAGAATAGAATCTATAGAAAATTGAATGTAGTTTCTAAACTACTAGGTTTATTTTAAAAAAATCTATTTGGTGGAAATTTGAAATTTCAATGTAGTAGTACTTAAATTTGGGAAAAAATAAGTAGGTGTCTGTGACCACCCTAACCACAATAAAATAATAATATTTTTTTATAAAATTATAGATATAAGTAGAGGACTCATGTCCCAATGTGATGCATATTTTTTTGCAATTTTTTTCCAAGTAAATAATTAATTATGAATTTTTTATTACAAATTTTTAAAAAAATAAAAAATCATATGTTTGATCACCTTAACTTGGGGAAAGCTTCATGAAATTCATTTTTTTTAAAAATCTTATAGTATGCAAAGTATAGAATGTGACACATGTTTCAAATTCAAAAAATGTGATACCGTTTGAAAGCTATAGATGTTTTTCAATCAACCTATCAATCTAGACTTTAGTCGTAATTCAAATAGAAAATGAATAATAATTATATATTAAATTCAAAGTAAAGAATAATTTATATTGGTGGAAAGCTGAGAATCTCCTTTAAAAACCATTTTTGTTTCATCAATTTTGGGTAAAAAAAAGTCCTTAGCCACATACCCTACAATATCACCACTTTTTGGCCCATCATGATCCTACACTACCTGCAAGTGATAGTGATATGGTATAGTGAATGTTGGAGAATGTGCTTGCAATGAGAAAATTTAGGAGAAGACCTTCTTTAATAGAACATATTTTTGAATGGATGGATGAGATTGATCTTCTAAAATGATGCTAAGATCAACGGTGGAGGATTCATGCACCACAAAGTAGTGGGATAGGGACAACTATGAACAGAAGATCAAGATTCTTTGGAGACTAGAGGAACTCAATGAAACAAATTCAAAAAGAGAAAATGGAGGGAAGATAGTGGAGGAATTAAATAAAATTATTTAATTCATGGAAGGCATCTTTGAACATATTATTTAATTTGGTAAAAGATATGAAGGAATAAATAATCATTTTATATTATTTATTGAAGCATAGATGGAAATAAATATTTAATTTAAAATGATTATGCAACCATTTAAATTAAATATAGAGGAAAATAGAAAAAGGGATTCAACTTAATTATTTAATAGAGGAAAAGGGGTAAGAGGGAGCCAAATAATTTTAATAATTATTTAACCATAGAAAGATGAAAATATTAATGAATTGATAAATAATTAAGAATAATTATTTAACTATAGACAAATAATGACGTGCAAATAATTAAATAAATGATAATTTATTTAGTTAAAGAAAGAAGAGTGTAAGTGACACAATTAAATAAATAATTTGTTTATTTAATTGATCAAAGGAGAATAAAGATCAAGAAATGAGTTAATTAAATAATTAAAATTATTTAACTATGCAAGGAAGAAGATAGCACAATGGAAAAATGATGCTTGTAGACTAAGACATTTTTTAGTGTCTACATTTTGCCCTTGTTTGACATAGTGTGATTTTGAGTGTTTTGTCAAAAAATAAAATTCAAACCATGCCTTGGCATGCCTTGGAGAAGGTGGGATAGACCCATGCCCCCTTCAATTTTTTTTTGAAATTTTGAAAAAAAATTTTAAAATTTTGTGAAAATGTTTTTGACAAGAAAATTTAATGGAATATACAAAAAAAAGAAATGAATTTGAGACCATCAAGACATTAGTAAATGGCTTAGATATCAATATTTTACACTCCCAATTATGAAGGTCTACAAAATCTCACTTTTAGAAAGGTATAAATGGGCCTAGGGTTTCCAAAAATAGTCATTTATGCATTTTGAGTTGAGTGAATAGAGAGAAGAGTGTAAACCCTAGCACAAAGATCCTATCAAAAACATGTTGATTCCACATATAATGCATTGTAGGTACAAGGTTTAGACCTACAAACAACTAGAGGGATTGGGGAATGCATTAAGTGCTTGATCCTTGCTTGTAATTTTTTTATTTTTTGCTAGATTCAGGGTGCCAAAAGTGGGAAAATAGATGTGGTTAACCCAGTTGACTGCATCTATTATTACATGTGGTGCAAGTTCCTATGGTTCATCAGAAGTACTTTAGTTTGACACAACTAAGCAGTATTAGACATAATTGATTTTTCATGATGCATTTGAAAAATGAGACACAAGTGCTAGGTTAGGTGACACAAGTGTGGTTATGGCCTGCATGTGAAATTTTGTGATGCAATTGTGGTGTTTAATGTTGCATTATCTTAAAGTTCAAAATTGATACGTATTTTGATGCATTTACATTTTGGACTGCATTTTCTAAATTTGTGATGCATTTGCTTGTTGACTGCATATGCTAGACAATTTGGCACAATTGATTGTTTAAATTTTTGCCCCGATTTTGGATAAGATTTTCTTTGATGCCTAGGTCAAATAGGTTTACAAAAACTTTTGGATTGATGTAGTACTTGTTTGTGATCACATGTGCTACTAGACCTAATTCTTACTTGAGAGAGTCATCCCTCGAGTTTTAGACTTTACTGATAACTAGACGATGATCGGAGGGAGTGACTATTTTCCATGGGACTTTACCATGTCACATTCATGCCCGTGATTCAGGCGAACATGGGATTATTGACTACACTGGCCAAGCGGTGGCACTTAGAGACAAGATTGTTTCACTTGCCAACAAGGGAGGCCACAGTGACCCTGGAGGATGTATGGCACATCCTTAGACTCCCTATTCATGGAGAGCATGTATCATACAACCCGACCTGAGGATACAATGCTATTAGAGAAACCTCTAACCATGAGATTGAGGTAGATCTTGGAGTGGAGTACAAGGTTTACTAGGACACACTCATAGAGAGATACAATCTCTTTTTCATTGTACTATGAGGTACTATTGGTGGAGTAGTATGTCCTAACCGGTGAGGGCATGGTTTCCCTGTCATCTAGGGGGAGATGCTAGTTGACATGCTCACTCTAGAAACTATCTATACTTGGGGGCCATGCATGTTGGCCATGTTATACTTCTAGCTACATGATGTGGTGTATAGGGGAGGTCATAGTATCAGCTACAGGATCACACTCCTAATGGTTTGGGCATGGGAGAATATTGTGATATTTAGGCCACCAGTATAGAGGCAGCTTGAGGAGGGATTTCCATACATCTATATCTATGGAGGCATAGTCAGACAGAAATATGTCGGTGACATTAGCTATTATATAAATGAAATTGAATTGATTGAATCATTTACATGGAGACCTTACGGGGATTGTAATCCATTCTTTGATGACAATGATCACATACCATACTGTAGACAACCTCAATAACTAATTGGTAGGTATCTATTAGAGAGGGTTCAATGATAGTTTGGGGAGAAGCAATGAATACCTATTGGAATAGTAGAGTTTGCTTAGTCTAGTTGAGAGATTCAGCCTCAAGGTCCTATGATTCTTGTGACCACAACATAGTAGGATGTAAATGCATTGGATCAAACACAGTGAAGATGGGTAGATGGAGATGCAAATGCAAGTACCATTGCTGACTATGATGCATGGTGGAGACAACATAGACCTAAGCCATTGACTGATCTAGACTTTCCAACATTGGTGGATAGATTGAAGAGGGGAGTTAGGAGAGGAGTGCAGAGCTGAGGATAGGGCCAATGTGATGGAAGATGGGGAGGTGGATGGGATGATGAAGAAGGAAATGGTGGAATGTATAGGGGGAGAGGGAGCCAATGAGACAAGAGAGGTTGAGATAGGAGACACAGGAATGGGAGACCATCCCTTCCACCTCATCCACCAAGGAGAGACAATGATAGACAGGTAGTGGAGTCCCATTGCAAGGAGGGAGAGAGATAGGAAGAGTTTGTAGTGGGAGAGGTATACATAGATTCACCTTGTTAGGAGGAGAGGCAGCCAAAGGGTGAGCAACTAGTAGTAGATGTTAGTGTGGATGTCAATGTGTGAAAGCTTGGTTTTGATGAGGAGATGGTAGATCGGGAGGAGGACAAGAGGGAGAGGGCCATCATGGATGATGGATTGGAGGACATCCCCATTTTGGAGAGGATGGATATAGACGGGGACTAGCCAGTAGATGATCATATTGCATAGATGCAAGCATGGTTGAAGGTAGTATTGAGTGAGATATAGTAGCTATGGGGTGAGAGAGATTCAACTATTAGTAGGGAAGGGCAGGCCAAGAAGATATCTATAGACTTTATGAGTAGAGGTAGTGGGTCAACTGTAGAAATCCTATGAGAGCTCAAGAGGACCTACCAGGCTAAGTGATATTACACATACTTTTATGAGAGGAAGGTGCCTCAAGAGTGCAAAGAGTTGAGCTTCTCATAGGTTGTGAGTAGATCCCAGAGTAGGTGATCACATAGCAATGGTGGGGTGTCACATAGAATATCACCATATCAGAGGCCTTTAGGGTTAGGACATAGGTCATTGGGATCCCACTAACCCCAAGAGGATAGACCACCATACAGAGGTCCCTCTCTATTAGGATATAGAGAGAGCACTGGCTAGTTCTATTTTATTATGCTTTTATACATTGACACATATATATGTGTATTTTGATTGAGCCTATGAGCTCCTTTTTTGGTATCATTCCAATATTGTACTGTGACACTTATCATTTTTTGGCATATATGTGAGATGCATGAATTAGCGATGATTATGCAATGTGTTATTTTACTATGCATGTTTCTCTAGATGGATGATGATGTTATCATATTATGCACTTATGAGATGATTCTATATTATCATGCATTTCTATATGGAATAATGTATTATGGATGATGGTTTAGGTTTTATGCTCATGTATGCTTTTCTACTTTATGATGTATGGATGAGACACTTTATATTCTTTGCTATATGTGTGATGATTCTATATGATTATGATGTTTATATGAATACATAATGTGATCTATGATTTGTTATGCTATGGATTTTAGATGATCTGATGCAGTGTTAATAATGTATGTAAATGCTATGACAAGGATGCATGCATGATTTATGTAAATACAATGATATGGATTTGTGATGATTATGTATGAGAATGAATGAAATGAGATGTAAGTGCAAGATGGTATTGTGTGATCATGACCTAATATGTAATGCTTATATGGATTTATTTATGCATGTATAATGATGTTATCTATATTTTTGTATTTTTAGATGTAATTTGGATGACCTTACATGTTAATGATGATGCCTATGATGTGTTATGATGCCTATATGCTTCTAACATGATTATGTATAATACTTTTGTGTTTCACAAGATGCTATCAAAATGATTGTGGAAAATTAAGCCGAAAGAATGAAGAAAGTGAATGTTAGCATGGAGTTAAAGAAATGACAAGGGATGGACATTATTGCTTTAATGGATGTCAACTTGCATGTTTATCATCATCGGGCATCAAAATTGTAGAAAATATACCACAAACACCATGGTATAACCTAAACCAAGGTATGTAATGTTACCACATGCAAAAGAAAGATAGTCAAAAAGACAAGGAATGCCATGACTCATACTAAGAACCAAATTTCCCTAGTATTTTTGTCAAGATAGACCACAAGAACCAATCAAAAGAAAATAGATTGATAGGTCCAGATAATAGTTTATTTTTTGTTGGTTTTATCATACTTTAAGATAATTTTGAACGTACGTCCTAACAATATTCCATATTATATTATCCTTTTTGTATTCATTATATAGACCAAAGACCCAAAAGCATGTTGATGGAATTATGGTTTAATATATTAGCATTAAAGATGGATATTTGCATGGAATTGTTGATGGAAAGTTATGTTTAATTATGATGGTTATCCTTGTGTATGTATTTTGTGAAACTAACTTGTTTGCAGCAAAAAGAGGAACCATGATGTACAATCATTGCGAGATGAACCCCTGGAAAAGGGGCATTGAATACCAGAGCAAGGGATGCTATAGAAATAGTTGAATGTGGTGGTTATTGGTCGAAGGCATTTAATGAAAATAGAATGTGAGTTATCATAAACAATTAATAAATGTTAAAGAAGAGATATTTTCCGATATGGAAATTTGATAGATGGATGTATGATTGAATGTAATATGTTTTAATAGAGTTTTAGTTTGATAGGGTTCTCTTTCTTTTTAGTTATAGGTTAAATAATTCTAGATCTTGAATCCATGATCTATATATCTAGAAGAGGAATTAATAATTTTGGTTTAAGTTGTTGCTTTCAATAAAGGCTCCCTTAGTTTGTAAATAACTGATGGTTGAGTTTGTAGTTTAGTTAACTGGTTTTTCACATTTTGTATTATCTATTTTTTTCTAGTTGGACATGAATCTACAGAATGGTTAAACCTAGTTTGTAAGAAGTGTTTTGTAATCTTTTATCTTATGCAATAAATGAAGATCAATTCATGAGACGTGTGAAGTCTATTAGTTAGATTGAGCTCAGTTAAGCAGGAAAAGTTACTTGAGAAGGCCACTCAAGGTATTGTTCTTCACTTTATCTTTTAGTTATTCATTTCTATTGATAGTTAATATTAGTTTACTGTTGTTCATGAATTATGTGCAAGATAAAAAGATTTTATTTCTTGCTTATTAAAAATGAATGCTTAGTAACATGCATGTAATAGTTATTAGTAACACTTCAGAGGATAGTTTAGTTGAGTCAATAATTTAATTAGGTTTTTAGGTTATAAAGTATTATTTTATTAGCAATAGTTTAGTTACAACCTCTACTGTAGGTACCGGTAGCAACTAAGTTTTAATTATACCTTTAATGTTTTACAATATTTGTTAATTTCAAACAACTAGAATAACTTTAGAAGGATAGTTTAGGTAGTTTGAGTCCATGAAGGAATATATAATGTTGTACCATCATAAGCTTATGCACCTTGGTTGATAATTTAATGTAGTCTTGAGTAGTTTCAAGTGGACCGTTAAGTTAGTTGATCATCTGAATTGAGTGAAATTCACCAAGTTTACAAAATAATAGCTTAGACTCTACATTTTTGGCACCATTGTCAGGGATGGTGCTATCTTCATAGACCCATTTTTACAGTTTTCATAGCTAAGTTTCACTTTTCAAGCATTAGGACTATTAGAAACCACCTTTTTCAACACCAAGTTACTAACATTGTGTAGGGTCATTGCCATACAAAGACAAGTATACCATATGTGGAGGAAGAGAAATAACCAAGGAATATTCATCCCTTTAGACACTCAAGATAGAGAAGATACTGGTGGCTTTGCTAAATATACTGCAAAGATTGTTGAAAGAGTAGACACTACCTTTCCATTTTCATCATCTTCCTCATCATCATCATCTTCCATAGCCTTTGAGGGGACCTTCTAAAAAATGGAGGACACACCACCAAAAGACCCAGAGCATGGTACCTTTGAGTCCTCTATTATTGATCAATCTAGAGCTATTGTGTTTAAAAATATTCCACCATCTACATTACTAGTAATTTATGGCTTGGTAACAGATGAGCTAGATACCTTCCTCTTTGAGTTTGATGTCTTGTGAAGAAGTTAAGATTACACTAGACTGATGCCCATTGACTCAAGCACTTCCCAACTACTATTAAGGATGTTGCTCTTAGATGGCTTATGGGGCTTGGTAGGGATGTTTCCTAGATTGGGATACCATGAAGACTAAGTTCTTGGAAAAGTACAAGGAATATTGCAGAGGATTAGACTGAAGGAGAGATGACATATTTTCAATGTCTTAAAAAGAGGATGATCCATTAGAAGATTATATAGAAATATTTTAGTTTGCTTTGAAGAAGAACCCCTACCATAAACAATCAGAGGAGTCCCTTAAGTTGGTGTTTTAAAGGGGGATTAATGAAGATAGTATGGATTCCCTCAACCTTATTCAGGGAGGAGACATTTCTACAAGAGCATTCAAAGACATTTTAAAAGTCTATAGGAATCATTCCAGGACCCTTTCTAGGAATCCAAGAGGAGAGGGGTCATCCATCACAAGTAAGTCCTCTAATGGTGTTTCCAAGGTTGAAATCAGTAATTGGGTATGTGCAAGATCATGATGGGCCAAAAAAGTGGAAATATAATGGGTATGTGTAGGGTATGTGGCTGATTAATTTTTTCTTGCCCAAATTTGATGAAACAAGAAGGGTTTTTGAAGGACATTCTCTACTTTCCACCAATATAAATTATGCTTTACTTTGAATTTAATAAATAATTATTATTCATTTTCTATTTGAATTATGACTAAATTCATTATTGATAGGATGATTGAAAAACATCTATACCTTCCAAATGGTATCACATTTTTTGAATCGAGAACATGTGTCACATTCTATGCTTCACATACCATAGGATTAAAAAAAATGAATTTCATGAAGTTTTGACCAAGTTAAGGTAGTCAGACATACGATTTTTTATATTTTTTAAAAGTTGTAATAAAAAATTCATAATTAATTATTTACTTGGGAAAAAATTATAAAAAAATATGCATCACATCCAGACATGAGTCCTCTACTTATATCTAAAATATTATAAAAAAATATTATCATTTTACTATGGTTAGGGTGGTTAGACAGACACTTCTTATTTTTCCCCTGAAATTTAAGTACTACTACATTGAAATGTCAAATTTTCACCAAATAATTTATTTTTTTGTAATAAACCTAGTAGTTTAGAAACTACATTCAATTTTATACAGATTCTATTCTTACATATTTTTGAAATAATATAGATAACATATTCAAGTTTTTACATCAAGTTGCCTGACTTTGATTTTTCTAAATTTTTGCCACTAAAGGGCCTATTTTTTCCATGATGATCCTGCACATACCCAATTTATTGTCCAACATGAAGCAAGATATAATGAGTCATCTAGCAACACTATTGGAAACACTCCACATTAAGAAGAAGCAGGAGGAATTAGAAGCCATGATCACTGAGTATTTTCCTAACTATAGGTAGAGGAAAACTAATTGTAAGTGCAAATGAGTGACCATTATCCAACAAGAAAAGATGGAGAAACCAGATTTCCAACCAATGGAAGGAGATAATGGAAAAAAATTCTACATAGCACAAAGGAGGCCTTGGCATCAAATATAAGGTATACCACTAGACCCCTTTAGTTTTAATTCATCTTTCCATTTGAGCTATCAAAATTTTTTTGCTTGGAACAATTAGCCCTAACAAACAAACCAAAACTAGTGGCAGAATCCTCAACAATGGCCACAAGCCTAGCCAAATTGGAACCAACAACCAAACACATAGCCATAGTAAAAATTTCAAGGTTCCAACTATAATTCACAATGGCCAAACTAGCATAATCAATGGTATCCTCAATGGCAGAAAGGCCAACAATAGCAACAACCCAACATGAATTACCAATAGCCTATGCTACTGCCTCCTCCACCTCAGTAGAAATTTCTAATGCTTCAATAAAATCTTCAATCCCAACCACCTAAACCATCAAAAATACCTACCCAACTTGCACCTAACCCTAACACTAATCCTATTCAATAGGTTTATACTAATGAAGCTATGTTGTACCCCACTCATGGGGTAGAGGTGAGTGATGTCCACATCAGATCAAGGAAACAACTTGCTGGCCCTTCATCCCCTCAAATTACATAAATGGAGGATGAGGAAATTGTAGTTGAGGCTTCTAATAAACCACATTTGGAGCCTGATAAAAATCAGGAACACCAAACTACCTCAAATCCCAAGCCACCTTTTCTTGAACGTATAGCTTTGCAAAATCATCTCACATAGGATGAGGCTAACCTTTTAGGGTAGTTGAAAGATGTTAACATCAAAATCCCACTTAGCCAAGCTATCAAAGACATTCCCATCTACACTAAGACAGTAAGAGATCTTTGTCTTAAGGAACCAGGTAGAAAGAGGAAAGATCCACAAACAATTCATGTTCTGAGAAATATTGTAGACATCATATTGGGGAACATTATAGTCCTTAAGTATACTGACACTAGTAGTCCAGTTTTGGACGTCAAGATCAATGGGAATCTCAATAAAAACACTTTGATAGACTTGGGTGTAGTCATCAATGTCATGAAAAAAGAAACAATGTAGTTTCTTCAGCTAGTTAACCTCTTTCCTACATAAACTATCTTGCAATTAGCTAATAGATCCATAGTTAAACCTAAGGGGATTATTGAAGACATAGTTATTGCATTGGATTCATGCGAATACCCTATAAATTTCATAGTATTGCAGCCTAAAGTTAACCTTGTGGGTTACCCACTCATCCTAGGAAGGCCTTGGTTGGAAACAACTGATGCATTTATAGGATGCATATATGAAAAAATGATAATATCTAATGGGACAATCACAAATAACTTGGTTATTTATCCACCTGCCCAGCCATATGTAGATTTGGAGCACTCCATTTGACCCAATTTGGGTGAGGGGAAGGAAGATAGGTACTCTCTTTAGAAATTGATGACTATTGAGCACAACCCCTTACTAGATGACAAAGATGAAGATGAACTTATCACTCATATAATCCAAAATGACTGTGGTAGGAGCTCACAGTAGTAGGATTGTCTCATATGCTTACAAGACCCCTTGCAAAGTGTGTCACCAAAAAAATGTATAGTTAACATTTTTACGCTCACTTGAGTCTTTCTAATGTACTTTGGATTGATTTTTCTTTGATTTAATGTTGCAATGTGGCTTAAAAATTCACATTAAGTCCTAAAAATTCAAATTATGGTGTCTTGTGAAGGTGTTGTTAAGTGTTGTAAGAAAATTCTACACTTTTCTAGACTCTATTCATTACAATTCACCTAAAATCACCTTTTCATCACTTATTAAGTCCTATTTTAAAGTGTTGTGAAGTCTTGTAACAAAATTTCACACTTTTCTAGGCTTAATTTCACTATTTACACCTTTCTTATGCTTTATTTGACCCCTTAATGTACTTTATGACTGTTTACAAGTGTGTTTTTTAGCACATTCCTATTGGAAAACTTTTAATGCCTAGAAATTCCAAATACCCACTTAATTTGCTTAAGTGGGACTAAGTAACCAATAGGGGTGACTTAGTCCTTTTTGGCACAAAACTCAAAATAATTTTAAAATTCTAGTAGGAATGTCCTCTAACCGTTATGGTTAGCCTATGATGTGTTACTTTCAGGAAATTTTAATAAAATGGGGTATAAATAATTGTTTTTCTCCTCATTTTACATCTCCTACAATCCTATCATACACTCTCTCAATTCACAAGCATTCAAGCATTCATTCAAGAAAATCAAGCATTATCAAGTCAATCTATTTGAGCACTTCATTGCATATCTTCATATTTTGAGCATCAAAGGTGTGGTAAGTTTATGACATTTGCATGCTATCTATTTATCATACTATTTTCATTTCATTTCATTGTTTGATTACCAAAGTGGAGTTTGACTAAGGCAAACCCCTATTCTCTAACCCTCAACCATTTTCCCCCTTTTTCATGTGTGTTTGGGGTATGTGCAAGATCATGATGGGCCAAAAAGTGGTGATATGATGGGTATGTGTAGGGTATGTGGTTGACAACTTTTTTTTTACCCAAAATTGATGAAACAAAAATGGTTTTTAAATGATATTCTCATCTTTCCACCAATATAAATTATGCTTTACTTTGATTTTAATAAATAATATTTATTCATTTTCTATTAGAATTACGACTAAAGTCTTGATTGATAGGTTGATTCAAAAAAATATATAGCCTTCAAACGGTATCACATTTTTTTAATCCAAAACATGCATCACATTCCATGCCTTGCATACTATAGGATTAAAAAAAATTGAATTTCATGAAGTTTTGACCAAGTTAAGGTGGTCAGGCATACAATTTTTTATATTTTTTAAAAGTTGTAATAAAAAATTCATAATTAATTATTTTCTTGGAAAAAAATTACCAAAATTATGCATCACATCCGGACATGAGTCCTCTAATTATATCTAAAATATTATGAAAAATTATTATCATTTTATTGTGGTTACGGTGGTCGGACAGACACCTACTTCTAATTTTTTCCCTGAAATTTAAGTATTATTGCTTTGAAATTTCAAAATTTCACCAAATAGATTATTATTATTTTAAATAAACCTAGTAGTTTAGAAACTACATTCAATTTTCTATATATTCTATTCTTACGTATTTTTGAAATAATATATATAACTTATTCAAATTTTTACGTCAAGTTGCCTAACTTTGTTTTTTCTGAATTTCTTACCACATAAGGGCCTATTTTTTCCATGATGATCTTGCACATACCCTTTGCAGAATTTTGTATGTATATTTATCAATAAATTAGGTGTTGAGAGGTGGTCAACAAGTCTATAAAGTCAATCAAGTCAACATCACCCTAATTCAAGCTTGGAGAGGCTTTCTACCCCATTTTTTTGTAGAATCAAGAACAAACACTTGTTAGAAAAGAAGGTGCACACTTGAGGCTTCCAGATTTTGTCCCAAATTTACCAATATTTGCAAGAGGATTAAGTTGTAACTAGTGGTAAATTAGTCCCACTTTCGGGTCTGGAAATTGGTTTTGACATTTTTCGATACCCATTTAGCAGATTCCCTTTTTGGCAAAATTTCTTGAAATTGAGACTAAGTCACCCCACCTAGCGTAAGTGTCCCAGTCAGCATTTTTAGTCATTTTTTTAGGATTCTAGAATCTCTCAACATCAAGCTTTAGATTCAAGGTGCACCTCTTCATTATGTTCTATCATTTCATCATTTAGTTGCATTTTTAGGCATTTTTATATATCACATTGTGTTTTCCAGTACTTTACATTTTCTAAGTTTTGCATCATTATATTACTTCAATTTCAGATTAGAGCATTAGGAAATATTAATTAGGCATGATAAATTTCATTTACATAGACTTTGAGTGTAAACCCTTTCATTTTGGTCCCCTTTGAATCTCCTTTCTCCTTTTAGGTGAAAAACCCTAGGAGGAGCAAAGCATTGTGAGTGCAAACCAAAATCATCATTTACATTTTTGTGAATCTAACATTTGAACATATTCCTTTCTAATTTGAAAAGTGCATCCTAGGTTTCATCTTCATTGCATCTTGCATTCATTAAATTGCATCCTACGATTTTAACATTGCATTAGTGAAAATCTCACTTAGATTGCATTATTGCATTAGTGAAAATCTCACTTAGATTGCATTATTGCATCATTTTTGCATTGCAAAACACAAAAATTCTGCATTTACATATTGTAGTTCCATTTGTGCATTTGAAAGACATAGAATTTCATTTATTTTTTTTGAAAAAACACAAAAAATCATCAGTTGGACTAAATTGCCACCTTAGGTGACTTAGTCCTTTTGCATATTTTGCACTGCATTTTATGGTAATTTCTGGGTATTCTATGTACTTCTATTTTCTATTACTGTACTATGTTAGAATTTTTCAATTTTTTTTTTTCTTGCATTTAATTTTCTTACATCATGGCTTTTTCCTTTGATAAGTTTAGGAATTCCTTGAAATACTTAGTAGACATGTCCAATTGTGCCTTTGGTTGTGATCCTAATGATCTTGAGCTTATTCATGCTCCTCCAACTCCTCACAATTATCCTCCTCATTATGTAGACATCATTGGAGAAGATGACGATAGCATGAACACGTTCTTAAATGAATGTCTTGATAACCTTGAAGCCAATGCAGCCTTTTACCCATCCATGAGGTCACAAAACCTCCCTACCATTGCACCTCCTAATACATTTGGCTATCTTCACCCTGAAACTAATGAAGGACCTAAGTTCCCTCCATCAAGTGGACCTAGTTCCTCTACAAAACCACACCCTCACCCATTTTATGTTAACAAAGTCACAAACACTCCCATCAACTTTGAAGAAACCTATGGCAAGGGCTTTACTATTTTAAGTAAACAAGGTTGTGATACAACTGAACATAACATTCACCAAATTTTTGAATGAAAACCACATGAAGAAAACACATCAAGATTAGGATATCAAGATCCTCCTCATAATGACAAGTGTCCTTTTGAATATTGGAGGCTTCGAGATGATGGTACAATGATCTTTGATGCTCCTCATGACTTGAACATTCTCCTTCCATGTGAACACCCATTACCTAATTCTGGTGACAAGGATAATAGGATCCCCACAGGTCCTCTTCCTCCTCCCATTCATGAAAAAGGAGAATCTAGAAAATGTAAACGACCTTACATATTGAAAAAGCTCAAGTTTCCTACTCATCCTCCACCTGAATGTGAAAGGAGACTTCAGTTTCTTTGAAACAAGGTCCTTATACTCTTACCACCTATGAATAGGTTGGTTATCCATCCTAAAGATTCTAACATACCACTTTGCAAATATCATTGTGTTCTTGGACATCGAACTAAAGAATTTCGGACATTGAATGACATATTGAACAAGTATCACTTCACTGATATTGACTACTTTCCCATCCTCCCTTAAAACAAACTCCTTTTATCATGTCATAGTTGTAGAATTTTTCATTCTCACTATTGCATGATTCCTCCCATCACCTTTCTTGGCTCATTCTTACCTTCCTTGTGGTGGTGGGCAAGAAGTTGTTATCCTTATCCTAGTAATACATTTGTTCTTGTCTCTTAACTACATTATTTACCTTCCACTTATACTAATCAATATTGTGAAGCCAATAACTTGGTTAATGGTTGACTTACACTTGCACTAATAGTTCCTTTTACATTGTATGTGTGTATTGTGTGTTTGATGTTCTCTCTCTTTGTACACTTCTTCTATTCGTACCTATATTCTTCTATATGTCATGCATTTCCTTGTTCACTTTTGTTTTGTGGTTTCCTTCTAGGGATGTTGCAAAGCATTGAGATGCTCTGTCTCTTCCATGTTGACCCAATCGGTCAGTTTTTTTTTTTACTTTTTCTTTTTCTTGTGTTTTCCTTTTGGGGATGATGTGATGCATTTAGACCACAATGTCTCCTTTAAGTTGACCCAAAATATTTTCCTTTTCTTTCACCTTTTTCAATTTCTTTTTGCTTGTGTTTCTCCTTTTGGGGATGATGAAAAGTGTTGAGACCGCAATGTCTCTTCCATGTTGACCCAAAACAGACTTTGTTTTTCCTTTGTTTTCTCTCTCTTTATGTCATTCTTCTAGTTCTATGCGCTTTCAGGAATGATGGAAGTTTTGATTTTTTTAATAAAAACATTACAACAACAAACATACTGACCCCTAATCCATAGATCCCTTATGTGTTTGGTGTGTTCCTTTATGGAGGGAAATCCTCCTTTTCTTTTTCTTTCTTTTTCATTTACATGAAGCACTCAACCTTAGAAAAATATGACTTGGCATAGGGGCTTTCCAAGTTGGCTCTCATGTCTTTTTTTCTTTTTGCATTTCTCCTTTGATACTTTAAAGTAATTTCTCATATAACAATGTGTGGAAATCTTTAGAGTGGGGGGCATACATTGGCATCATTTCATTTGTAGTTTTGGTTCTTAGTGCAACCTTGTCACTTTATACAATGCATTTGTCACTTTGTGGATGACATTGGGTATGATGTCTTTCATAAGTGTGATCTATCTTAGCATATTACATTCCTTTTAATGGACTGATGTGACACATTGTATCCCTTAAGTTGGGAATATACTATTCTTTGATTGGTCCTCTCTTGGAGACATTAGAAACAATGTTTCCTAAGTGATATACCTTGCATGAACTTAACAAGACTCCTTTGAACATTTTTTGTATTTTACATTACATTTTTGAATTTTTACCACCTTGCATAACACAACTTGCATTCCTATGGTACCCTAGCATTTATTCATGAGTTCTAAGCATATGGAGATTTTCTTATCTCATGAAGCGTGAATCAACACTTTCCCTTGTGGCACCTTGTTAAAGTTATCAGGAGGTATAACTTTGATATGGTTGAGCAGGAAGCCCAGTTAAGGGAACGAATTTCCCCATATCCACCTATGTGTTTGTGAGTGCATAACAACTAGTGTATGTACCTCCCATTTTGTGATTTCTCACCCCATAGACAACCAAAAGTTTTGTGTCCCCAGAGTGAGTATACTCAGGACTTCTCACTCGATGGACAACTATAAGTTCCATCGTCCTAGAGTGAGTTCATATTTATTATTTCAAACAACTAGCCTAGATCTAATCCACAACGAGCTAGATAGACGATCAAAGATTTCATTTCTTTTCTTCATCACATGTTTTTCCTTTGTTCTTATGTTTGGTTTTCCATAAGACCTTAGTCCTAGGGGCTTGATCATCCCTCTTGATTATTGTTGTTTCATCTTACCAATGTGAGTGAATTAGGATCTATCTCGATGTGCATGTTGGGCTACTTTAGCAAGTGTTTGAAGCAAGTTCATCCTCTCACTAAAGCGGGGGCTTAATGTGTCACCAAAAAATGTATAGTTGACATTTTTACGCTCACTTGAGTCTTTCTAATGGACTTTGGCTTGATTTTTCTTTGATTTAATATTTCAATGTGGCTTAAACATTCACATTAGGCCCTAAAAATTCAAATTATGGTGTCTTGTGAAGGTGTTGTGAAGTGTTGTAAGAAATTTCTACACTTTTCTAGACTCTATTGATTACAATTCACCTAAAAATCACCTTTTCATCACTTATTAATTCCTATTTTAAAGTGTTTTCAAGTCTTGTAAAAAGATTTCACACTTTTCTAGGCTTAATTTCACTATTTACACCTTTATTATGCTTTATTGGACCCCTTAATGTACTTTTCAACCATTTTCAAGTGTGTTTTTTAGAACATTCCCATTGGACAACTTTTAATGCCATGAAATTCTCGACACTCACTTAATTTTCATAAGCACAGGTCTAAGTCACCAATAGGGGTGACTCAGTCCTTTTTGGTAGAAAACTCAAAATAATTTTAAAATTCTAGTGGGAATTTGTCCTCTAGCCCTTGAGGTTAGCCTGTGATGTGTTAATTTCAGAAAAAAATTAATAAAATTAGGTATAAATAAGTGTTTTTAGATCATAATTTTACATCTACAATCCTCTCATACACTCTCTCAATTCACAAGCATTCAAGCATTCATTCAAGAAAATCAAGCATTATCAAGTCAATCTATTGGAGCACTTCATTGCATATCTTCAAATTTTGAGCATCAAAGGTGTGGTAAGTTTATGACATTTGAATGCTATCTATTTATCATACTCTTTTCATTTCATTTCATTGTTTAGGGTTTGATTACCAAAGTAGGGTTTGACCAAGGTAAACCCCTATTCTCTAACCCTCAACCATTTTTCCCCTCTTGCATGTGTGTTTGAAGACTTTTGAATGTAAATTTATCAAGAAATTAGGTGTTGAAAGGTGGTCAACAAGTCTATAAAGTCAATCAAGTCAACATCACCCTAATTCAAGCTTGGAGAGGCTTTCTACCTCGTTTTCTGCATAATCAAGTACGAACACCTGTCAGAAAAGAAAGTGTAGACCTGAGACTTCCATGTTTTCTCCAAAATTTACCAATATTTGTAGGGGGACTAAGTCACTAATAGTGGTGAATTAGTCCTGCTTCTAGGCCTGAAAACTAGTTTTGACAATTCTAGATACCCATTTAGTAGATTCTTGTTCTGACAAAATTTCTTGAAACTGGAACTAAGTCATCCCACTTGGTGTAAGTGTCCTAGTTAGCATTTTTAGTCCATTTTTAAGGATTCTAGAATCTCCTGACATCAAGCTTCAGATTCAAGGTGTACCTATTTCATTCTATTTTGTTGTTTCATCATTTAGTTGAATTTTTAGGCATTTTTGTATATCACATTGTTTTTTCTGGCACTTTATATTTTCTAAGTTTTGCATCATTAGATTACTTCAATTTCAGATTAGAGCATTAGGACATCTTAATTAGGCATAATAAATTTCATTTACATAGAATTTGAGTGTAAACCATTGCATTTTAGTCCCCTCTCAATCTCCTTTCTCCTTTTAGGTGAAAAACACTAGGAGGAGCAAAGCATTGTGAGGGAAAACCAAAATCATCATTTACATAAAGTATTGTACCTACCGATTCTACAAAAGAGATATCACAACTATTTTATTCACTACTTCCTTAACAATGTTTAAAAATCATACCAATCCTTGATCTCTCATTGGTTCAAGAGTTATCAAAGGAGTTGGAAATTATGCCAAGGAGGATGCTAAATATTAATAATGCTCTGACTGAGAAACAACAAAATTCTCTACAATCATTGTTGCAGGAACACTTAGCTGCATATGCATGGGACTACCATGATATGAGGGGAATTGATCTTGATCTTTGTATGCACAAGATTTATATTAATGAAGGCTATAGACCTATTAGATAGCCACAAAAATTCATGAACCCATCTCTAAGAGATATAGTAAAAGTTGAATTGCAAAAGCTTTTAGATGTTGGTTTTATATACCCTATTTGAGATAGTGAATTGGTTTCACCATTGGTTATATTTTCAAAGAAAGGTGGGAAATGGAGAGTCTATGTTGATTATAGAGAATTAAATATTGCCACAGGGTATGTGCAAGATCATTATGGGCCAAAAAGTGGCAATATGATGGGTATGTGGCTAATGACTTTTCTTTTACCCAAAATTGATGAAATGAAAAGGGTTTTTAAAGGAGATTCTCAGCTCTCCACCAATATAAATTATGCCTTATTTTCTATTTAATAAGTATTTATTATTCATTTTCTATTCAAATTATGACTAAAGTCCTAATTGATAGGTTGATTGAAAAACATCTATAGGTTTAAAATGGTATCACATTTTTTGTATCCAAAACATGCATCACATTCTATTCTTCACATACTATAGGATTAAAAAAAGAAAAATTTAATTTCATAAAGTTTTGACCAAGTTAAGGTGGTCGCATATAGGAGATTTTATATTTTTTAAAAGTTGTAATAAGAAATTCATAACTAATTATTTACTTGGAAGAAAATTACAAAAAAATTATGCATCACATCGGGACATGAGTCCTCTACTCATATCTAAAATATTATAAAAAAATATTATCATTTTATTATGGTTAGGTGGTCAGACAAACACCTACTTCTTATTTTTTCCCTAAAATTTAAGTACTACTGCATTGAAATTTCAAATTTTCACCAAATATATTTTCTTTTTTCAAACAAACCTAGTAGTTTAGAAATTACATTCAATTTGCTATAGATTCTATTCTTACATATTTTTGAAATAATATAGATAACTTATTCAAATTTTTATGTCAAGTTTCCTAACTCTGATTTTTCTGAATTTTTTGCCACTTAAGGGCCTATTTTTTCCATGATGATCCTGCACATACCCCACAAGGAAATATCACTTTCCAATACCATTTATTGACCAAGTTCTTGATTCTTTGGCTGGAAAGAAATATTTTTCATTTCTTGATGGTTTCAATGGTTATAACTAGTTCAAGATTGCACCAAGAGATCAAGATAAGACCACATGTACCCACCCTTGTGGAACTTATGCATATTTTGTTTTACTTTTTGGCTTGTGCAATATTCCAACTACCTTTCAAAGAGCAGTACTCAACATATTTTCTAATTTTTCACATAATTATATGGAGATATACATTGATGATTTCACAACTTATGGTGAAACTTATGAGGAATCTCTTAGTAACCTGGAGAAAGTGTTAAAAAGATGCAAGGAATATAATTTATCCCTTAGCAATGAGAAGTGTTTCATGATGATGAAAAAAGGCATTGTGTTAGGAAACTTTATATCTAGTGAAGGCATATAGGTTGATCCAAAGAAGATTGAGATTATATATAACCTACCTATGCCACAAAAACAAAAAGATGTAAGAAGCTTCTTGGGACATGCAGATTACTATAGGAAATTCATCCAAGATTTTAGTAAGATTGTTGCACCTTTGTTTATTTTGTTGGCTAAGCATTCTGAGTTTGATTGGACTAAAGGTTATCAAAGTTCATTTGAAAAACTAAAGATAGCTTTAACTCATGCACCAATTCTAAGAGACCCCAACTAGACATTGCCTTTTCACATCCACACTGATGCATCTGAATTTTCCATTAGAGCAGTCCTAGAGTAGAAAGAAGGGAATAGAGAATATGCAATCTATTATATTAGTAAAAACCTCTAAGGAGAAGAGTTGAACTACCCTGTGGCAGAAAAATAAATGCTTGCAGTTGTTTATGCTGATGATGATTTCATACACTATATAACTAGTTGTCAAGTGTTCATACATGCAAGTCATATAGCCATTAGGTACTTGATGAATAGACTAGTCGTAGGTGGAATACTTGTAAGGTGGTTATTATAGCTGGAAGAATTTGACATAAAAATTCTAGAAAATCTTGGAAAGGCTAATGTGGTTGTTGATTTCTTGTCTAGATTGCCTACTCAATCATCAAAAGGAGTAGTTGATGATTCTTTCACTAATGAGCATCTATTTTCTCTAAACATGCGCACACCATGGTATGCTGATATAGAAAACTATTTGGTGTCAAGACAAATTCCAAGTTATTTTTCCCCAAGAGAGAAAAGGTAGTTGGTTCATAAATGCTTCCCTTATTCATAGATTTTTGGATTTTTGTTTTATACTAGCCCAAATAATATTATGAGAAGGTGTATTAGGGAGGATGAATTGTTGACATATCAAAAGAAAGCCATGATGAACCTTGTGGTAGACATTTTGCAACCAAAAGGATAGGTTTCAAGATTTTGACAATAGGATATTATTGACCAACCTTACATAAGGACTTTGTTAAGTACACTAGAAGCTATGACCGCTGCCAAAGGATGGGAAGACCCACCAGAAGTGATGATATACCTTTATAGCCCTAGCTGGCACTGGCTCCTTTTGATAAATGGGGGCTAGACTTTATTGGGCCTATCTCTCCTAGTTCAAATAGTAAGGAATACATATTGGTATGCACTAATTATTTAACCAAGTGGGTTGAAGTAAAATCATTGTAGTTTTCCAAAGATGGAAATGTTGCAAAGTTATTATATGAGGAAATCTTCACTAGATATGGTGTGCCAAAAGAAATAGTTATTGATCAAGAACCATAATTCACATAAGGTCTAATTGAAAATTTGGTAGAAGAATATCATATCAGACACAAGACATCTACCCCATATCATCATTAAGCCAATGTACAAGTAGAGGTTACCAATAGAGAGCTTGAAAATATATCAATTAACAAAAATAGTGCAGCTACATAGAAGAGATTGGGTATCCAAATTACCCAAAGTTGTTCGGGCATACAAGACCACATGGAAGACAACAAGGTTTACCCCTTATGAGCTAGTTTATGGTAAAACAACAATATTTCATATAGAACTTGAATACAAAACTCTCAGGACATCAGTGGAGTTGGGCATGGATTTAATAAAGGAACAAAAAGAAAGGTTGCACTCTTGAATGGATTTGATGAAATCTGCATGGAAGCAATCTGTCATACAAAGGTGATGCAGCAACAGTGAATGAAATGACATGATCAGTTTATCAAGAAAAATTAATTTAATAAAGGAGATTGGGTTTTGCTGTATGACTCAAGGTATAAATATTTCAAGGGAAAATTCTAGTCTCAGTGGTTGGGCCCTTATGAAATTAGTAAGGTTTACCCCAATGGAGCAGTACAACTACATACCATTGATGCATCTCAATTCTTCCTTCTTGTCAATGGACACAAACTCAAGTTATATAAGAGCCAATGCAGCATGATGACTTCATCTTTTCACTCATACAACAATATGGTGCTCGCAGTAAACCTGACATAGAATTTGATTCATAATGTCCAACATCTATTGTAAGGGACATCCCATACATGTTTGGTAACCCAGTAGTTGAGTTGCAAAACTCAGCCCCTGCGGTCACCCAAACCTAATTTTACATGCTTTAAAACATGCACATAGAGCACAATAATTATGCACACACTGCATAGTTATGATAATACTTCAGCTATCTTTTCATGGGACCTATTCAATATATTGATAAGGGACCTGATGTCGTAGGGACTTGTAGCTTCACATTACCTACATTCTGATAGGGACCTAACACTGCAAGAGCCCATAGCAATGTTCAATGGATGAAAAAAATATTTTACTCATTGGGTTCCATATTTATTGCAAGGTTGTCAATATTCATTTCCACTATATCCACCTATTCATCCTAAATATCATGACATAATTATTTTATTGGAGCATACATTTCCAACCTTTCACAAGTCACATCACCCACTTGCATCCATCTCACCGTATTCGCTTTCCATTCAAGATACTTATTACCTTGCATTTAATATCTATCCCATCAAAGCCATAATCACATATATTCTTTCAGTTTTTATGTGCCACTAATGGTTATTTTCACATGATGGTACTTGAGGTAAACGATTATGATTATGCAAGCTTTCTTTAAACTTTTTATGCACTTTTATTTTATTTCCACGCGTGTGAATTATTAAATTCTTTAATTTCATCAACTCATGTTTATACCACCTCTAAATCACCACTATGAAGTGAGGTCACTTCACACATTAAGTTGGGGGGGTACGCTTAATCTATATTTTTGCCACTTTTTGAATTTTCCTCCCTAAATTGAATTAATGTAATCATGACATGCAAAGCCTAGAGTTATGTCTTTATTGTTATTTCCACCCACTGCCATTTTTGCAATTCCTAAAGAAATTTGAAACCCTGTAGAATTTGTAAGAACCTTAGTTTTGCTTATGTCAAAGCTAAATTGATTAAGGATTTGCATCTATAGTCTAGTGTGGTAGTAAGAATACATTTGGAAACTGAGGTTTTTGAAGTCATAAGTGAGTTCAGGGTAGTAGGTGGAGATCGAGTTGAGCTCTTGGGTTGATTTGGTATACCGAGTAGTAAAGAGAACTAAGATGGAAGGAGATGTCATAAGGAGAGAGCTGACATCTCATCAACATATTTTGGAGGATGCATCTATTCTTCCCATATTCACAAGGGTTGGATGGCTTGACTATTTCCTAAAATTGATAGAGTATAGTGATGATTTAAAAAGAAGATTTGTAGAAACTCTTTAGCATGACGAAGCTATGGTAAATGGAATTTTTATGGATGCTTTAGAGACCGCTATTTCTCAAGTGACCAGATTTCCAAGGAAGAGAGTATAATTTCTAGCTCAATTGGATGCAGTTGTAGCTCAGGAGGAATTCTGCATAAGAGGGGAGGTATTGGATTCCTCATCACAAGGTACGAAAAGAATGTCTCTCCACTAGTTATGGGCATGGTGTGCTTCTTATATTTTTAGATATATTACATGCGATGGGAGACAAAATCTGTTGTATACTTTCCATTTCAAGTTATTAAGTCATCTTAGGCATAACAAGATAGTCAATGTACCCAATTTCCTATACCACCTATTGAAAAGGATGGCTTCAGAGTATCAGAGGGGACAATTTGATACTTCTCTTTCTCACCATTGCTTGGTTACCTTGTTGATAAAAAGAAGCCTAAGAATTCAATACCCACAAGTAAGGTGGGAGGATTTTAGGGTTGAGGAGTGTAATGGCATCAACAATTTTCTAAAAATTCCTAGAAATGTAGGGATTCAAGATAAACCCCAAAATGAGCTAGAAAGGGAAAAACCTCATAATTCGATTGTGGCCTCACCTAGCCATAGCCAAAGAAAAAATGTAGAACCTAAATAACTAGAGTCTAGGCCATCTAAAAATGAAGAGTTACCTTCTTCTTCAAAACCAAAAAAGTCTAAAAGAAGAAGAATTAGTGTATCCACTACTTCCACAACCTCTAAAATAGAGAAAGAGGATCCAAAAGGAAAGAAGGTTGTTTAGGAAAAGAAAAAGGGTATTAAAAAGGAGAAGAAGAAAGTTGAAGCAGAGATACTTACACCCAAATGTTTTGGTAGGATCAGGAAACAAAATATTGCAAAGGAAGGTACAGGGGAACCTGAGGGAGAAGACGTGAATAGGGGATAGTTCCAGGATAATCAACACCAACAAGAACAACAACAAGAAAATTTCACAGTTGTGGAGACTGACTCTAAACTATGAGAGAATGTCCCTAGCAATATGAATGCACCTATGAAAAAGAGAAGGCATATGATAATGACTTCTTATTCTGAGTCAAAGGGCCCATTTGTTGCAAAGAAATTGTGGACAGAAGCTCCAGATAGTCCCACATACATAGAATATGAAGGAGGGAATGAGTAGTTTGAAGGTATAGAAGAAGCTTATCTTGAAGAAAGGAATATGAAGTAAGAACTCTAGGAAGCAATGGATAGAATTAAACACTTAGAGGAGTTGGTGAAAAACTATGAGTAGAAGGACAAAAAAAGGGAAGTTAAAATGAAGGAGATGGACGAAAAATTGTAGTTGTATGGTCATGGTGCTAAGTTGGATTTGCTGGCATAATTGGCTATTACCAAGATTGGGGATAAGGAACTTTCTATCCCAAGTAATAAACCCCCTCCTCTTAAAACTACTGGTTATCACACAACTTTCTCTCTAGGTTACCAATTGTGGAGTGTAACTAATGATTTTGGAAGGGAACAAAAAAAATGGAAGGAAAAAGAGAGATATACACAAGAATTGGAATAGAAAGAAATGGAATTGAATAAGTCAATAGTTTGATTGTAAGAAGTTGTAGATAAAGCTAGACATATTGTCAAGTGTAGGCCTCCACCTATGACTTATGCATTATTTCTACAAGAGAGGTACTTGTTTTTCTAGTTTAATAGATTGATTTGTAAAAAATTAGCTGCCATTAGTAAATCAGATGAGTTTCTAAAAAACATTAAGACCTCCACATTAGAGGACTAGGATCAATTGTGTGAATTTTATCTGCACAATTATGTGATTCCTCGTGAAATAGAATGAAATCCCTTGATGTTTTTAGGGGATATTCAAGTCATATCCCTTGCCTCTTATTATAGGAATGAACAACTTAGAGGATAAATCATGGAAGAATATGATGAAAAAGAGAAATCTATTGCACTTCTAGTGAGAAGAGAGGCTAAGGCTTCAGAGAAAATTATTGATGAGTGGATGAGACTTCTTGGGCATAAAGGAGTTAGAAAATACAATAATGAAACTCGGAAAAGAAGACTATGCAAGGATGAAAATGCTAGCTATAGGAATTATGTAGTGGTGTTATAAGTATGTGGAACACCAATGGAATGAACTAACCCCTAAATTGCAGAAGAAGAAGCCACATTTTGTGTACAACTTTATTGCTATTCTCCCGAGGGTGCATAAATACATGGAAACCATTATTAATAGAGGAGATCATTGGATACCCTTTAAATTTCAACCACCTATTCTCCTTTTTCCAATTCCACATTAGACTAGAAATAGAGGTGATAAATGTGAAAGGGAAGAAGCTATTAGAATGAGGAGGCTTTCAGCATATGAAGGATTTTATCTATTGTAGGATCAGGGTGAAATTATATTCATGGACCTTAGGCAATTTTCTCTATAGTATAATCATGATCCTTAGTAATTTTCTTGGGGATAAGCAAAAAGTTAAGTTGTGGGGGAAATGATAGGTCTAGATAATAGTTTATTTTCTATTGGTTTTATCAAAATTTAAGATATTTTTGAACATACTTCCTAACTATATTCCATATTATATTATCCTTTTTGTATCCATTATATAGACGTAAGACCCGAAATCATTTTGATGGAATTATGGTTTAATATATTAGTATTAAATGGTTTATATGTATATGTGCATGGAATTGTGGATGGAAAGTTATGTTTAATTATGATGGTTATCCTTGTATACGTATTTTGTGAAACTAACTTTTTGTAGAAAACAAAGGAACCATCATGCACATCCATTGTGGAATGAACCCATAGCAAAAGGGGCATTGAATACTAGAATAGGGGATGTTGTAGAAACAATTGAACATGGTGGTTATTGGTCGAAGGAATTTAATGAAAATAGAATGCATGTTATCATAAATAGTTAATAAACATTGAAGAGGAGATCTTTTCTGATATGGAACTTTGATAGGTGGGCATATGATTGAATGTAATCTATTTTGATAGAGTTCTAGTTTGGTAGGGTTCTCTTTCTTTTTAGTTATAGGTTGAATAATTCTAGATCTTGAATCCATGCTCTAGATATCTAGAAGTGGAATTAATGATTTTGGTTTAAGATGTTACTTTCAATAAAGACTCCCTTAGTTTGTATATAAATGATGGTCGAGCTTGTAGTTTAGTTAATTGTTTGTTCACAATTTGTATTAACTATTATTTTCTAGTTGAACATGAATCTACAAAATGGTTAAACCTAGTTTGTTAGAAGTGTTTTGTAATCTTTTATCTCATGCAATAAATGAAGATAAATTCATGAGATACATGAAGTCTATTAGTTAGATTGAGCTTAGTTAAGTGGGAACAATTACTTGAGTAGGCCACTCAAGGTATTGTTATTCACTTTATCTTTTAGTTATTCATTTATGTTGATATTTAATATTATTTTACTATTGTTCATGAATTGTGTGCAAGATAATTAAAATTTCATTTCTTGCTTATTATAAATGAATGCTTAGGAACATGCATGTAATAGTTATTAGTAACACTTCAGAGGATAGTTTAGTTGAGTTAGTAATCTTAATCAGGTTTTCATTATGTAATGTATTATTTTATTAGCAATAGTTCAGTTACAACCTCTACCATAGGTACCCATAGCCACTAAGTTTTAATTATACTTTTATTGTTTTATAGTCATTGTGAATTTCCAGCAACTAGAATAACTTTAGAAGGATATTTTATGTAGTTTGAGTCCATGAAGGCATATATAATGTTGCACCATCATAAGCTTACACACCTTGGCTGATAATTTAATGTAGTCTTGAGTAGTGAGAAGTGGAATATTCAATTAGCTGACCCTCTGAATTGAGTGACCTTTACCAAGTTTACAAAACATTATCTTAGACTCTACAGAGATCATGATCCATCATCGCTCCTCTAAATCCTTTGTGGTATATCCTTAAGGTAGCTAGTAACATGGCCAAAGAAAAATAAAAAAGATATGACCAACTAGACCAACAATTCAATAGCCATTTATATTAGTTTCCAGGGTTTATTTGATGATGAGATTGATAAGTTTGATTCATTAACAAGTTTGACTGATAGGTTGACCAAATAGATTAATTAATGAGATTGATTGATTGATAAGATTGACTAATTGACCGATTGTTTGACCAGATAGATTGATTGACAAGATTGTTTGAATGACAAATATTGATTAAATGACTAGATTTGATTGACTGATAATTTTGACCAATTGACAAGATTGATTGATTAAGTAACCGATTTTATTGATTTATAGGTTTGACCAATTGACAAGATTGATTAACCATGCCTAGTTTTAGGAATGGCATATCATATATAAGGAAAATGATAAGGTTGACAAATGACCAATGCCCCAATTCAAGAAGGACACATCCCTAGTAGGATAAAATGATAAAGACCAATAACTTGACAAACATTGACGATTAGATAGTTGACTAGTGTGGATTGAAGACTAGTTGGATAGTTAATTTGGATTAGGTGCTTTATTTATTGAAGATAAAATACCTAGATAGACTCAGAAAACCCTAAAATACTAACCTAAGGTCTTGGGGGCTCACCAATTGATGGCCTTTCCTACGTTATACATGCAAAGACCTCATAGTTTGATCGATGTTGACCAAAATTGATATGACTCGAAAAAACCATAAGGATGGACCTAATGCCTTGGAGGCTCATCAAACGAAGGCCCTTCCTACATAGTAATACACAGAGAAAACATTGGTCAATAGGATGTGTATTGACACAAACTCTAACTCTAACTCTAACTTTATTTTTTTGAATTTTTGATGTTTAATGATTTTTTTTGGATTTTGATGTTTTATGAGTTTTTAGGATTTTGATGGTTTATGATTTTTTTCAATTTTTGAAGGTTTTAAAAGATAATACTATGTGTAGGATCCCATGAAGATGCAAGTCAATGAATTTCCCCCAGTTAGGTATAAGACCAACTTATTATGTGCGAGATAATTGATGGATGTAGAGGTTGATTGTAAAAGGTGAAGAACACTAAATGTTAATGGTTCTAAGGCCATGAGAAGGATGCAATAGATTTATTATGGATGGATGATATGTGTGAATGGATGGATGAAAGGAAAAAAAAATAGATAGAGTGATAGTAGATGGAGGAGCATAGACTGACTACACATAGAACCTATTTCCAAGGTTTTCACCATGGTACTTATCCAAAGTGCCACCAAAGTGGTTTTCACTATTGGATGAATTATTTCTCTTTACTATTTTTTTGAGTTTTTCCACTTTTTTATTTTTTTGTTGTCCCCAAGATGCCTATTTGCCAAGTTTTCATCAAGGTGACTTTTTTTTTGTATTTTTTACTTTTTAAAATGGATATTGAAGACTAGGTATAGTATCTGTGAAGATGCATAATATTGATGGGTTTAGGTAATGGTTACCTTCAAGAGTAGACAACTGATAAACCTTAGATTCATATGTTGTTGTGATGATGTAGGGACCCAACCAATTAGGTTCAAACTTTTTGGGCTTTTATTGATCTACCTAATTCTTAGGATTTTCTTTCATAACCAAAACACCAATGTCAAAGTATCTAAGTTGAACTTTATTATTATAGCTACATAAAAGATGGTTGTGATATATGTGTAAATGTGTTTAAGGAATTCTATCTTTTCTCATCCAATAACTCAATCTTACATAAACGAGCTATACAATACTCTTCTTCATCAATTAACTACTGCATGGATACCCTCAAAGATGGTAACTCAACTTCAATGGGACGAATAGCTTTAGATCCAAATATGAGGGAATATGGAGTGGCTATAGTGGGTGTACAAATTCTAGTGAAATAGGATTGTGTTGGACATGCTAGTCATGGCCAATGTCATTGACAATTTGCTTTAAGATTTTGAGTATAGTCTTATTAGATGCCTCAACTTGATTGTTACCTTGGGGATAGTAAGGAGTTGTGAAATGGTGTTGGATGTGAAACTTTTCACATAAATTTTAGACATCGTGATTCTTAAAGATTTGGTGATTATCTGTAATGATGGAACAAGGAACACCATATTGACATATGATGTAGTTAAGTATGAACTCAAATATTTTCTTTCCATTAATATAGGTCATTGGAATGACTTTAATCCATTTGGTAAGGTATTCAATGTAAATAAGGATAAAATTATGTCCATTGGTAGAAGTAGGTTGAATCTTTTGCACGAGGTAAAGTCCCCATTGAGAGAAGGGCCAAAGGGATGTAAGTGGATGCAACTCCTGAGCAGGTGCGCATATAAGATCTCCATGTATTTGACATTAGTCTCATTTCTTCACAATGTAGTAGGAATCACATTCCATTATAAACCAATAATATCATATTCTCATGAGATTCTTAGCTAGGGTAGCACTAGTAGGGTGAGATCTGCATATACCATTGTGTACCTCTTGTAAGGCCATTTTTTGCTTCATTTGAGTTGAGACATATAAGAAGGGTACTATCTAGGCTATGGAAATAATGGGTATCACCAATAATGACATATTTGGATGCTTTCCAAATAAATGTTTTTTGTTGGTTTGTCGACAAGTTAGGAGGGATATTCTAGTCATGCAAGTAGTTATCGAAGTCGTTATACCAAGGATATTTAAGACCAATACGTTCACACACAAGTTTAGATTCGGGGACCTCAAATGTGAGGATCAATAGTTGTTCCACCAAGAACTCATATTGTGAGGTATTGTTAGGAATATCCAAAATACATCCAATGGTTTCTATTGCATCAACCACCTTGTTCTAAACTCTCATAATTTTCTCAAAGGAAATGTCATTGAAGCATAGTTTAGAACTATCCACCATGCACTTGTAAGGGGTAAGCTTCTCGTCCTTTGTATCATAATTATCATTCACTTGATAGATAACCAACTGGGAATCACAATCAACTTGAAGATCCTTGATTTTACATTTGATTGCTATGTGTCATCCTATCAATAATGCTTCATATTCAACCATATTATTCATGCACATGAATGCTATTCTATAGGACATAGGAGTGGAATCCCCTTGAGGTGTGATAAAAAAAATTCCAACCCCTCAACCATGATTTGTGTATGATCCATCAAAGTAAAATTTCCATATTGTGGGAGATTCTATTACAAAGAAAGATTCATCATAAAAGTCAGAAACAAGAGGATGGTCTACTATCATTGGTGCATCTATTAGCTAATCAGCTATTACTTGTCATTTTATTGCTTTGTGATCAACATACTCTATGTCATACTCACTCAGGAACATAACCCACTTTTCTAATTGACCTATCAAAGTTTTTTTTATCAACAAATACTTCAAAGGATCAATCTTAGCAATCAATTTTGTTCTATGGTTCAACATTTAATGTCTCAACTTCTATGTAGTGAAAATGACTACAAGGCATTCTCTTTCAATGGGACTATAGTTAAGCTCATATCCTGCTAGATTTTGATTGATGTAGTAGATATCTCTCTCTTTTCCATCATTATTATTCTATGCTAGCAATGCCCCCAATGTTGATGTAGTGGTTGATATGTATAGGATTAAGTGTCTTTCATCAATAGGAGGCATGAGAAATAGAGGAAACAATAGATAATCTTTTATTTGATAGAATGCTTCTTGAAAATGTTTGGTCCATATGAAGGGAACTCCTTTGCTTAACAAATATTGAAATGTATGTATCTTGTCTGCTAGCTGGGCAATGAATCTTCAAACTAACTACAACCTTCCTTGTAGAGTCCTCAACTAACTAATATTTGTGGGTGGTGGAATATCTATAATTTATTTTACTTTCACAAGATCAACCTCAATTGTTCTACAAGAGATGATGTATCCCAATAATTTTCCTAATTGGACCCCAAACACACACTTCTTTAGATTTGATTTGAGCTTATAGTCTTCTAGTCTTCTAAAAATCTTGTCTAGCACTCCAAGATGACCATATCTTGTCAAAGATTTTTTCAATAAGTCATCAAAATAGTCTTCCATAAGCACATGGATATAGTCAGGAAAGATGTGTTGCAAAGGTTGTTGTCGTTACACCAAAAGATCAACCTGTTAATTCTTGATACAATTGCTAGATTTATACAAAATACAAGATCCACATGAGGTGGTTAAACCATGTCATGAATCCCAAGCACCACACTATTCCACACCAAGGAGACCAAGGGTGACATCTTGCAACAACCCCCTAGTGAAAGTGAGGGTTTCAAATTTGTGATCTTAGCTCTAATACTAATTATTGCAAAACTCTCATTTCACCAAAATATCCACATGTTAATGTTTGATACAATTGTTGGATTTATACAAGATCCAAAATCCATAAGAGGTAGTTAAACCATGTCACGAAGCCCAAGCATTGGACTGGCCCATGCCAAGGAGACCAAGGGAAAAACCTTGCAACAAGATGGTTTTCATAGTGTTGTAATATGTTACTATAGTATTCTTGAGTTCAAAAGGCATTACATTCTAGTGAAAGTTACCCCTAGCACATGTGAAGGTTATCTTGTATTAATCTTTAGTGACAATTCTAATATGATTGTATCTAAAAAAACTATCCATAAGTGATAACATCTCATATCTTGTTGTGAGATCTACTATGATATCAATGTTAGGCAGTGAAAAATCATCCTTAAGACAAACCTTGTTTAAATATCTAAAATCCATGAATATTTGGATGCCACCAGTTCATTTAGTGATAGGAATAAGGTTGGAAATCCATCTTGTATAATCTATGGGACAAATAAAACCAACATTTAGAAGTTTCTTTAACTCAACCTTTACCAAGAGTGTGATCTATGGATACATTTTCTTAATTTTTGTTTGACAGGTTTAACATTTGGAAGTAGTGGTAAATGATGTAAAACTAGTTCGGAGTCCAATCTAGGGATATCAACATATGACCATGTGAAACTAACTTTTCTTTCTATAAAAGAATTTAGTGAAGGTACAATCTAGGAATATCAACATATGACTGGTATGAAATTAACTTTTCTTTCTGAAAAAAGAATGTAGTGAACTTTTGTTTTTATTTTGTGGTCAAAGTTGTTGCAAACCAAGTGATTCTAGGATTGTCCTTGGTCCCAAGATTGACTTCTTCTAAATCTTCTATGAGAAATGGCGATCTCTTTTGGTCAATAGGAGAATATCCAACCCTCCATCCTTAGGTGCCTTAGAGAGGTTTTCACCTTTGGATACATCCTTTATTTTTACTTTTTCATGGTCTAGAGGTGCCTTTCGGTTTTCACCTAGAGACCTCTTGTTTTTATTTTTATCAATTTTATCATTTTTGTCACTTTTGTGACTAGACGGAGGAGAAATCTCTCCAAAATATGCTACATTTTCAAGCTCAATGATGAATCCAACTTTATGATCCCCACTTGGTTTCCCTTCATGAAGTCTTATGAACTCAACAATTGCTTCATCGTTCTTGAATGTGTCCAAACTTGGTGGTCCTTGTTGGTCCCAATCTATGAGTTGCAGGTGAAAAAAGGGTAAGTCATCATTGGTATTGACAAGGGTCAATGTGTAGGAAGATATGGTAAAGAAAAAGGTAGAGTCATCAGGTTCCCAAAAGGTTGCTATCTAATCTTCCCTTTTCATAGGAATCGATTTATTGGTCTTTGACAAGTTTTGTGCTAGACCAATTTTAAAAATTTGATTGTACTTTTCCTCAAAGGTAGGGTCATCTAGTTCTCTAAATGTTTCCTCAAGGTCATAGTCACTAAATGATTTATCTAAACCACATTCCAATTGATTGGAACAAGATTCGATATAATAGTCCTCAGATGTCTCAATTTCGTTTGAAGAATTAATGGTCTCACTTGAAGGAAACCCAATAACAAGGACACTCACTTTTGTTGGTACAAACCATAACACTATATTTTGGTAGGTGAGGAGGAAATATAGGTTCTAGCATTCCAATATTGTTTAGTCCAAGGCCACTATATCCATCATACCCTTTTTACTTCATGATCTCAAACCCTTTTGGATACTGTTCAACTGGTAACTCTTTATGCTCAATGTCTTGTTAATCTTTGTAAATCCATGTGGAAATTTCCTCATTGATAGGTTATTTTCTTAATTCCCCCCCTTAATGAATGTGGTATGATGGTTGTGGATAATAATTTTAGGTTCTTTTGAAATAAAGCGGTGTTTTCCATAAGTCTTTGGTGATTTAGGTAACTTTCCAACATAAAATAAGCTCTACATGTTATATTATCCATAGCCTTTGTCTTGATCTAAAACTTGGTTTTGGAAGGTCTAGTAGATGGAGTGGATGATTTTACAAGGTTAGAAGAATTGATGTAGTGAGAAGAAGTTGAATATGAAGCCTTTCGATTGATGGGCACTTGATATTATGTAGTTCCTCTTAAGTTGGCATAGTACTAGAAAGGATTAGGATCACCCAAGATAGTAATCTCAAAACCATCGTATAGAAATTTGAGGCATTAATGATAGGTGGAAGGTACAACTCTCATGGGATGAATCCATGGGAAACCAACGAGGAGATCATAGGGAAGGTCTAGATCCAAGACATAGAACATTGTAATCTGAATAGTAGGGCCAACCCTTATAGGTAGAGTAGTTAATCATTCAAGAAAGTGCTTAGTATCATCATAAGCCTTCATAAAAACTATTTTAGATCAATCTATGCAAGCTTCATAGTATCCCAATGCTTTCGCCAATATCAGGGTGCATATATTTAGACCTACTTCATTTTCTACCAAGACTTATCTAATTTTATGTTTATTAATGAAAACTTCAAGGTGTAGTGGATCATTGTGATATGGCTTTTCTATGGAAAGGTCTTGTTCAAAAAAGGTTGCATGTTGTGGTGTAGCTATAGATCCTATCATGGCTTGAAATTGGTTGAAATTTAGGTCACATGGGATAGATGTATCTTGCAAGCCTTTTTCTAGAATGGTTGTATGCTCTAGGGAAATTCAGAGAAGTTCAAGAATAGATATCTATGTAGGCATCTTTCCTAGGTGATCAAGGAGATTGTATTGAATTTTAGGTTGTGGATTAGAGGTAGCCTCTTGAAGGATTACCTTGGCTCTACAAGTGGTGACAAAACATTCAAAACTTTTATTATTAATGGTAATTGTGGCAACTTGACTATCAAAGGCTCAAATTTGATTAATGATGGTAGTAGTCATGTGAAATGTTGGTATAATTAGCACTATTGTTATCTGAACTGGAGGCCTTCCCTTTTCCATGGTCCTGCAAGGGAGTTTTGAATATGGTATGATTAGCATTGGTTTTAGGTTGTGAGTTATCCACTGAAATGTCTCCTTGTTTAATAAGATCTTGAATGAGATTCCCAAGATTCCAACATGATGATGTTTTGTGTCCTTTTCCATGGTGATATTCATAGTATTCATTTTGGTTCCACCAATTAGGTTTAACCAATGTTCATTCATAGTTCTTGATGTCTGGAAGCTAAATGAAATTGGATAAAATTAAAAGTTTCTTTAGAACTAATTCAATGGGTTCACCTAAGGGAGTGTATGTTCTCTTAGTGTATGGAGGTCCTCTACCTTGTTGGTTATTTTGAATTGCATTCAATGTTTCATCTTGAGTTTGTGTTTGGATGTTTGATGTGTTTGATGTGTTTGATGTTGAGGGACGCTTAAGGTAAATGATAGGGTGACCTTTGTTTATGACTTTTACATCAACAACTCCATCATTAGTGACATTCTTGTTTCGAGACCAAAATTTTTCTTTGTCATTATTAGTGTAGACATCCAAATTTGACCACTCCCATATGGTCAAACCCATCTCCTTCATCCATTTATTTCATCAATATTGATTAAGTTACTTATTTAATTAATATTTCCCTTTTCCCTAAGGTTCCTAAAGTATTTAATTTTACAATTAAATACTTTACCTTTCATCCTTTCTCTAAATTAAATAAATACATCAATTTATTTAATTTGGTCATATAGCCTTTTGGAATTTAAATCAATTTTAAATTCCTCTTTTTCTCTCTCCTTGTCACATCCTCCATAACCTTCTAATCTGGATTAATCTAATTAATCCATAATTAGGATGTGCACACCTTCAATTAGGATTAATTTCACATCCTCCATATTTTTCCACTTGCCTCTAATCTCCCATTAATCTTCTTAATCACATGTTGGCACAACCTTAATCTAATCCCTTTGCTACATTTAGCATATCTTTTTGGTTAACCTTCACAATTTCCATATTTAGCCTAGACCCTCTTCCCCATGTGAATTTAAAATTCACATTTATCCCTCCAAGACTCTCCTCTTCCCCATGCAAGTTGTTAGGAGTTGTAGAACTCCCCACTTGTCACATCAGTCACATGGGGTCAAGAACCTTCCATTATAAGGACTCTGTCTTATCCAAAAGGTACTTCTTAGCTTCCTCCATAAGAACCTCGTCTTATCTGCAAGGTGATTCTCATGTGAACTTAAAATTCACATTTATTCCTCCAATAACTTCTCTCTTCTTGATGATGATGTGTGAGAAATTCTAAAATTCCTCACATGTCAACATCTTTCCCACATGGGGACAAGAAGTTCTTTTTTGAGGAAATATTCTCCTCATACCAAGGTACTTGCAAGTATCTCCACCTCACATGTCCCTTTTCCAACTCATTTGTCCTTGTGATACTTCATCCTCCACATGGAAAGATGTGAGGGCTTGTGAGTCCTCAACTCACCACAACCCTTCATGTTGCCCATGTTGGAAAAATCTCAACTGTTCAATTCTCTAGAGAAATTTACCTTAAAATGAAAGATTTCTTTTCATTTCATTCATTAGGAATTCACACATTTCACTATTGAAGCATTCGAGTTCTAGCTCTAGCATTTGCAATTGCATTCACAAAAACCTCCATTGTTGCATGTTTTGAAGCTTTCATCTCTTACACTTGCATTGATCCATCCAACTACCCACATAGCTCATTGTATTCCTCATCTTGTTTAGAGAATTTTGAATCTATTTGCATCACTTTTTTCCATAAAGAAGCATACAAAACATCAATCATCAAAGGGAAAACCAAGGAGAAACTCTTGTAAGGGTATGTGCAGGATTATCATGGAAAAAATAGGCCCTTAAGTGGCAAAAAATTCAGAAAAATCAGTGTTAGGAAACTTGAGGTAAAAATTTGAATAAGTTATCTATATTATTTCAAAAATATGTAAGAATAGAATCTATAGAAAATTGAATGTAGTTTCTAAACTATTAGGTTTATTTAAAAATCAATAAAATCTATTTGGTGAAAATTTAAAATTTCAATGCAGTAGTACTTAAATTTCAAGGAAAAAATAAGTAGGTGTCTGTCTGACCACCCTAACCATAATAAAATGATAATATTATTTTATGAGATTTTATATATAATTAGAGGACTCATGTATGATGTAATGCATATTTTTTGTAATTTTTTTCTAAGTAAATAATTAATTATGAATTTTTTATTAAAACTTTTAAAAAATATAAAAATTGTATGTCTGACCACCTTAACTTGGTCAAAACTTCATGAAATTTAATTTTTCTTTTTTTAATCATATAGTATGTGAAACATAGAATGTGACGCATGTTTTGGATTCAAAAAAAGTGATACCGTTTGAAAGTTATAGATTTTTTCAATCAACCTATCGATCAGGACTTTAGACGTAATTCTAATAGAAAATGAATAATAATTATTTATAAAATTCAAATTAAAGAATAATTTATATTGGTGGAAAGCTGAGCATCTCCTCTTAAAACCCTTTTCGTTTCATCAATTTTGGGTAAAAAAAAAAGTCATCAGCCACATACCCTACAAATACCCATAATATTGCGACTTTTTGGCCCATCATGATCCTGCACATACCCATAAGGTAAAAATTTGTTTTATTTATCTTTATTTTGTTTGAGTTTAATGTAGCCCTATCTTGAGGTGTTTTAGTGTTGTTTCCATATTTTTTCATTTTGTTTTGCATCACTTAGGATAGGTAAACTTCACTGATCACATTTCTGGCATGCCCAATGGGACCCACAGACAAATCCTTTTGCTTTTACGTTTGCTATTTTTTTAATATTTTGCGGGTTCAGGTCACACAGAGGTGAACTTTCCCCTAATAGGGGTGACCTTACCTTGAATAGGGGAAAACTTTCCCAAGGATAGGTGAGCCTACCCCAAGATAGGTGACCCTGACCTAAACAAAGGCAACCTTGCCCTACAGAGTCACCCTTCTGAGCAACAAAGCCCAAGTTTCTTCTCTATTTTCTGCAGAGGGGTGAACCTACCCCATAGAGGGATGAACCTGCCCTAACATGGGTGAACCTTCCCTGAACAGAGGCTTCTATGAGGTAAAATAATTCTTTAAAGTTTATTTCTAGGGTTCATTTTCTATTGTTTTAATTAATACAGACCCCCTAACTCATCCTGTTGCTTATTGTGTAAGGTTTTACTAATATTTTGTGCAGCTTGTTTCACGCTTATTGAAGACCCAAGGATAAAACTTATAACGTATTTGTTGCAGGATGAGGAGGCCCAATTATTAGTTAGTTTTTTTACTTTTTATTTTCATATTAGGCACATAATTTAACTTGGGGGAGTCAACATATTTTTTCTTGTGTTTGAAAGTTCTTTGTGTCACCCAAGGGGCACTATCTCATTCACGCTTTCCCCTTACAATTTGTGTGAGCCTAGGGAGTAGCCGAAAATGGTTAGTGTTATGTTTTTAGTGATACCTACTTGGGGATTTCATCACCTCAAGGGAGGATCCCAACCACGCGTACCAACGAGGTATACAAAGGGGGGAGAACTAAATTTTTACCCCAATCTAGTCACGTCGTGTCTAGTAGAGCGTTGAAGCTAGGGTGATACCTAGATAGATGTGACAAGTTGGTCTGAGCCTTCAGTATCTCGCTGGGGTTCCCAACTCACGCTTGTGATAGGTTGGTGTTCACGGTTTGTGCCTCACGTATCGAGTGTATATCAAGGAATCCTTAGCTTCCTTGTTTAGCCTAGTTAGAGGACTGTGTTGGCCATACCCCTTTTCACTAATCTAAGGATTTTTGTTATTTGAACTATCTTTGTTGTGCTAAACCAGTGCGTTTATGTCAGTCAAGTCAGCCTTACCCTTTGTTTGTTGTTTGCTATGTTTTTAGGCCTTTTCCATAGCTATTTTCACCTAAGTCAAGTTTAGTTTCCTACATAGATGCGACCCTACCCTGAATAGAGGTGAACCTACCCTAAACAGGGGTGAACCTACTCTTAACAAGGGTGAACTTTCCCTTTGTCTTAGCCATTTCTTAGCCTATTTTTGTCAATAATTATCTATCTTTTCACCAAATAGATGAACTTGCCCTAAATAGGGGTGAACCTTCCATCTGCCTCAGTCATTTCTCAGCCTATTTCTATCAAGAATTTTCTATCTTTTCACCAAATAGGAAAACCTACCCTAAACAAAGGAAAACCTGCCCTGAACAGGGGCGAACCTACCCTCTATCTTAGTCATTTCTTAGCCTGTTTCTTTTAGAATTGTCTATCTTTTCACCAAATAAGAAAATTTTCCCTAAATAGGGGCGAACCTGCCCCATACTTGGGTGAACTTGCTCCCCCAAATAGTCATTTTCACCTTTTGTTTAGTCATTCTGAGCACCCGTTTGCCTATTCCAAACACCTATTTCCTCATTTTGACCATCCATCTCCTCATTTCGAGCATTTGTTTCCTCATTTCGAGCATTTATTCCCTATTCTAAGCATTTGTCTCCTCAATCTGAGCATCTGTCACCTTGGTTTGAGCACCTGTTTACCTATTCTGAGCATTTTTTCCCAACTATCTTTCATTGAATAGACAACATTGACCTCAACTTGGGTGAACTTTCCCTTAAGTTGAGTAAACCTAACCCTAGTTCGGTGAACATACCCCATACTTGGGAAAACCTACCCCAACTTGGGTGAACCTGCCCCCAAATAGTCATTTTCACCTTTCGTTCATCATTTTGAGTACCCATTTACCCATTCTTAGAATTTTTTTCCTGTTTTGAGCATTCGTTTCATCATTTTAAGTACCTATTTACCTGTTCCAAGCATTTTTTTCCCATTTGAAGCCACTGTTTACCCATTTCGAACATTTTTTTCCTGTTTCAAACATCTATTTTCCATTTCGAGCCATCATTTCCCTATTTTGACCATCTGTTTACTCATTTTGAGTATACATTTCCCTGATTCGAGCATGCATTTTCCCATTATGATAGTCCATTTTATCCTCTTTTCTAATTTAGACAAGTTTGAAAGTTAACTTGGGTGAACCTGACCTCTAGTTGGGCAAACCTGACCTCCAGTTGGGTGAACTTGACCTCTAGATAGGTGAACTTGACCTCTAGTTGGGTGAACTTGACCTTTAATTGGGTGAACTTGACCTCTAGATAGGAGAACCTGACCTCTAGATAGGTGAACCTGACCTCCATTTGGGCTGACTTGACCTCCAAATAGGCAAACCTAACCTCCAGTTGGGCGAACCTGACCTCTAGTTGGGCAAGCCTAACCTCTAGATAGATGAACCTGACCTCCACTAGGGTAACCTTGCCCCCTAGTTGGGAAATCCTACACCTTGGTTAGACGAGTCTAATCTTTATCCTGTCATTCTGCAATTTGCATCTACATCACCCCAATCATATAGGTACATCATAAAGCATCTAAAGGTTGCATATCCATCATCATTTTTGTAATCAAAATCCTCTAGAATTTTTTGAATTCATTATCCAAATTTACCCAGGTGTCTAAAATCAATTGTCATTATACAATGCTTGCTTAGGATCACCATCCATCCTGAGTCAGTCATCATCATTCGGCCCTATCAATCCACTTCCATCTCAAGTTGGATTCGGTTCCACAATCATCTACCTATCCTTAATCCTATCAATCAACACCTTAAGTCACCTAGGGTGATCTCTGAACCTAGTTTAGAATCCTTTTCATCATCCAATCTTACCCAATCATTCAAACTTATCAATCATTTCATCAATCAACCTTATCCAATCTAATCCAATCTAATCCTTATCCAATTGTCCAATCTATCAATCCAATCTAATATCATCCTCATAAAATCATCCAATCAACTAATCCACTATCTAACCAAATCAATCCTTCAATCATCATTTAGGCATTGCATCATAAAGTTTAATTGCATCTTAGTCACATAGTAGTTTTGCACTTTCATGCCCATTCAAACTTGATCACAAGCCAAGAAACAAATGGCCAAACAACAAGCCCAATGTTCCCAACTAAATATTCCTTAAGATCCCAATAACATTACAAGCACCACACAAGATCCTAATAATGGTGCAAATGTCCTTCAAGATCCCCATAACGATGCAACATCACACTGCAATACTAATGTCGAAAACACCTCACTACCTGGAGATAAAAACATGGTCAATCAGCCCAAAGTTACTATTGATAAATACCTAAGAAATCCTACTAATGTTTAGATGATAGATCGCCTCCTCAACGAGCATGGGGATAAGATTCTTGCTACTCTGATTATGAAATGGGTCAAGCCACCACCCAATTTCAACATGTCACAATACACCAACACCTAGACTCTCCCTACACCTCAAGACCCACAAATTTCGCAAAATGTTCTAGGAAATTTGTATGTTCCTGAAGGTCCACCTATAGGGAATTGGTATCATCCTGAGTTGAGAAATGTCATGATACACCAAGTCACCACTTATCCTTGCCTCCCATCCATTGCCTCTACAAAACCACCTGATCCTAATGATCCCTTTGCCTATGGCAGGTCGTAGAATATTCTTCCTACTCCACCACTTCCACCTCAACACTTTGGTCAACCACTTGTCAATACTAGGGGCACTCCTCTTCTTGCATTGATGCCACCTCTAGGACCTACACCTACTGGTAATCTACTACCACCAACTCAAGGTAATATCCCTATGTTTCAGCAGCCTCCTATTAATCCTCATCAATCCACTATGATGCAAGCATCACCACAACACACCGCTACCCCCTTGTAAACACCACCACAACATGTTGTTGCTACCATTTCATCTCAACCACCCCATCAACAACCCCCACATTAGAACATCACTATCCTGCAACAGAATGTCACCATTCCACAAGAAAATGTTTCAATTCCTCAACAACACGCTATCCTTCCTACACAACCACCACATCAAGTCACACAAACTACATCACAGTCATTTCAACTACCCCATAATGCTTTTGTAGTAGTCCCACAACAACAACATACCCCATCTCACCCACTTTATCAGCAATCACCATAGCAGCAACAACCACCCCATCATACACATGTTCCTATGCAAATGCAACATAATCCTCTCACGCAATATATTTACCACCTATCTAGTACATACACTTCTTATGCTACTACATCCAATCCTAATCAAAATATTCATGTGACCACTCAGAACCCCCTGTGGACTCAACTTCCTCCATACACTAATCCTCTGCAATCGCACACAAACCCATACCAACAATAGTCTAATCCACAACAATATCCATACATCACACAACAACCCAATGTTGTGTATAGTTACAAGTCCAATCCATACTAAGCTCAACAAAAACCTCCATACCAACAAGGTGCTTCATCTACATCTTATACGCAACAACAACCACCTTATAAATAGGGTGCTCAATCCGCCTCTTACTATTAGCAAACACCTCCTTACCAACAAGAGGCTTCCACATCATCATACTATCAAGTTGTTATGCAATACTAGCAAGGTATCCCATCCACCTCATACTATCAACAATAGCCACCATACCAACAAGCGTCTTCCACCTCTTACCATCAAAATTTGTCATCCTCCTATCTGCCTTACATTAATCCACAATTCTCTTACACTAATCAGTACCAACAAATGCCTCCATATACATCTCAACCCGCTTATGATCTAGCCGTGTCAACACCATCCTCATTGTATCAACAATATCTTCCATACAATCGGCCTAGTCCATCCAATCTGATTCCCGGAATGCCTATCAATTAAGATCTAGAAGAAGTCAAATCTGCATTAAAGGACTTAGAAGCTAGGTCCGACAAACAATCGTTCAAGTTTGAGGACATTTTTCCCTATCCATTTGATCCTTTAGTTTCATTAGTTCCTTTCCCAAAGCATTTTGAAATGCTGAAATTTGATAAATATAAAGGAACCAAAGACCCCAAGGATCACCTTCAAGAGTTCTACGCCCATTATCAAGAAGTCATGCATAATGACATTTACCTAATGAGATTGTTGCCTCGGAGTTTACATGGAATAGCTCTTGAATGGTTAATAGGTCTTAAGAGAGGATCTATCAATTCCTTTGCATAACTTTCAAGAGAGTTTTTCTCCCACTTCTCCTTCAATCCGGAGAAGGATATCAACACCATAGACCTCCTGAAAAAAAAGAAATGGGAAGGAGAAACCTTTGCGAGTTATCTTCAAAAATAGTGAGCCCTAGCCACATGTATGAAATCTCCACTCAGGGAAAAATACATGGTCACCTTGTTCATCAAAAACTCTCATCTGGACATGGCCCACAACTTCAGACTACATTGTGTAATGACCATTGTTGAAATCATGGAGAAAGGTGGGTATGCACACGATCATCATAGGCCAAAAAGTGGCAATATGATGGGTATTTGTAGGGTATGTGGCTGACGACTTTTTTTTAACCCAAAATTGATGAAATGAAAAAGGGTTTTTAAAGGAGATTCTCAACTTTCCACCAATATAAATTATCCTTTACTTTGAATTTAATAAATAATTATTATTCATTTTCTATTTAAATTATGACTAAAGTTCTGATTGATAGGATGATTGAAAACATCTATAGCTTTCAAATGGTATCACATTTTTGGAATCCAAAATATGCATCACATTCTATGCTTCACATACTATAGGATTAAAAAAAATAATGAATTTCATGAAGTTTTGATGAAGTTAAAGGTAGTCATACATATGAGTTTTTATATTTTTTAAAAGTTGTAATAAAAATTCATAATTAATTATTTACTTGGAAAAAAATTTAAAAAAATATGCATCACATCAGGACATGAGTCCTCTACTTATGTCTAAAATTTTAAAAAAATATTATCATTTTATTGTGGTTAGGGTGGTCGACAAACACCTACTTATTTTCTCGTTGAAATTTAAGTACTACTGCATTGAAATTTCAAATTTTCACCAAATAGATTTAAAAAAAAAAACCCTAGTGGTTTAGAAACTAAATTCAATTTTCTACAGATTCTATTCTTACATATTTTTGAAATAATATAGATAACTTATTCAATTTTTTACGTTAAGTTGCCTAACTTTTATTTTTCTAAAAATTTTGCCACTTAAGGGCCTATTTTTTCCATGATGATCCCGCACATACCCAGGTCCTATTCTTGAGAGAGCCCTCATCACCAAAGGGCTAGTCAAAATATTTAACTCTAATAGAGAGAAATCATTTGGAGATAAGCCCCGTTATTGGAACAAAAATAAAAATGTTGTCAATGATGGTGTCACTAACACCAAACACGTCCAAGTAGCTAATGCTTCGCAGAAGCCACAATATATTCCTCAGCAATCAAACCCTCATGGTATATCAGTGCCACATGGAGCACCTTATCCTAACCAAAAATGCAATTAGAATAACCAAGGGAATGGAAAACATTAATTCACTCACCTAGGGGAACCCCTAAGTGTCATGTTTAATAGGCTTCTTCAAGCCAATTACCCAATTACATATCTTGTGACCAAGCCACCCGACAAATCCAAGCCTAAACCAACCTGGTTTAAAGAAAATGAATATTTTGAGTTCCACAAGGTGAAAGGGAATACATTGAATAAGTGTAAGAGTCTGAAAACTACATCCAAGATCTCATAGATCAGGGTGACATACATGTGGATGCCAATACGAAACCTTCATCCAATTCTCAATTGCAAATATATCAAAATGCTTTCCCTAAGCATAAACAAGGTCCTAGTACATCATATTCAAACCTAGGGCCTAGTAATAACAATAATCAAGATAACACCACAAACAACATCAGTTATAAGAATGTGTCATTCAAATATCAGGGTATCATCATGCACATTGAACAAGTAGAACCAAGTGTATCTATGATACGCGTAAAAGGAAAGGATCCTCAATGTGTTGTTACCACCTGTCGAACCCACATCACAGTCCCTAGAGCCTTTGCATCCACCCAACCCCAACCTATGAGTTCTCAATACAACATTCTTGACCATCTAGGAAAGACTTCGGAATAGATATCCATTTTGGACTTGCTTAAGTCTTCTCCCGCACACCAAGAAATCCTAAATAAGGCCTTACGGGACACCCAAGTTCCTAATGACATAGACCCTGTAAAATTTCAAGCATTGGTAGGGCACCTCTCTGCCACCTATCAACTAGGTTTTAGCCAAAATGACATTCCCTACATCAATTCCAATCATAATCGTCCCCTTCAACTAGAGGTCCTGGTAAATCATCACAAAGTAAAAAGGGTCTTGGTAGATAATGGTTCTTCCCTAAGCCTTTGTACATTAAAATTCATAAAACAAGTAGGATACATCCATGCTAATTTAAATAACTAGGTCATAACAATCAAGGTGTATGATAATGCAAAGTGTGATTATGAAGGAACAATATGTCTTTCGATCCAGGTTGGTCCATTTGTGCAATACACTACTTGTCATGTCCTTTATTTGGAGCTCCCCAATAACCTCCTCCTTGGCCATCCATGGATTCACGCCATGCAAACCATTCCATCCACATACCATCAATGTCTAAAATTCCCATTCAATGGGGTAGAAGTTACCATACACGTGGATCCCCAACCATTTGAATATTGCCACACATTAGAAGCTTCTTTTCCTCACTCCCACTATTGTCCTAGAGTGGAAATGGGACCACTGTAGACATCATCATCCCAATCATCTACCACTGCATTAGCGACCACTTCATCCACTCCATCATCCACATCTGATTCCACCCTCACTAAATTCCAGATCATTGACAACAGATGTGATGAATATGAGATGTGCACAACCTTGAATGTAGCCAAAGCACTATCAGAGGAAGAAAATTCTACCATCACCAAGCTTCTCAAAGAAGGCATCGTCAACTTTTCATGGACGTATTCAGACATTCCAAGCCTTGATCCCACCTTAGTAGTACATTATCTAGATGTACGTCCTAATGCAAAACCTGTCAAGCAAAAGCTTTGGAAAATGCACCCCCAGGTGGCTCTACTGGTTAAGAAATAATTGGAGAAGCTATTGGACACTAGATTCATAAGACCCATTGATTATTCAGAATGGGTCTCCAATGTAGTTCCTGTAGCCAAACCAAACAGTGCTATTAGAGTGTGTACATACTTCTATGATCTCAACAAGGCTTGTCCCAAATATTATTTTCCTTTGCCAAACATAGACATGTTGGTTGAGCTCACTACGAGACATGAGATGCTTTCCCTCATGGATGGCTTCTTCGGATACAATTAGATCAAAATTTCACTTAAAGACCAACATAAAACAACTTTCACCACACCATGGGGAACCTTCTATTATAATGTTATGCCCTTTTTCCTTAAAAATGCGAGGGCAACCTACCAGTAAGCTATGACCGTTATCTTCCATGATCTCAATCATATAATAATGGAAGATTATGTTGATGATCTATTAGGGAAATCAAGAACAAGGGAAGAACATCCTGTGGTACTCAAGAAGATCTTTGAGTGTCTAGAGCAGTATAAGTTGAGGCAAAATCCTACGAAATGTGTTTTTGGGGTCACATCAGGAAAACTACTAGGATTCATTGTCTCCTGAAGAGGTATAGAAGTTGATCCAGTAAAAGTCAAGGCAATTATGGATATGCCTCCACCACACAATCTCAAACAATTAAGAAGCCTACAAGGTAAAATCCAATCCATCCGATGATTCATAGCTCAATTAGTTGACAAGTGTTAGTCCTTCACTCATCTCCTAAAGAACAATATCGCTTTTAAGTGGAACCAATAGTGTCAAATTGGCTTCAACAAACTCGAAGAATATTTGGCTCACCCACCAATCCTTATGCCACCAATTCCTAGTAATCCACTCCTATTGTACATTCCAGCTACTTCAGTCACATTAGGGGAATTACTGGCACAACACGATGAGTCATCAAAGGAAAGAGCAATCTATTACATCAATCGAACCCTGGTTGGTTATGAGCTTAATTATTCCCTAATGGAAAAAGTTTTCCTAGCCGTAGTTTTTAGTTCATAGAAAATATGACATTACATGCTCAGTCATCAAGTAAAGCTCATCTCCAAGGTCGATCCACTCAAATATCTGTTATCTGAAACAATCCTAACTAGTCGCATGGCTAAGTGGGTCATGCTTCTAAGTGAATTTGATATAGAATATGTTAAGCAAAAAGCTATTAAAGGACAAGTGATAGCTAATCATCTAGAAAATGCTCCCCTAGTAGATTCCTACCACTTGACAACATAATTTCTTGATGGAGTTTTCACAGTAACAAAAGCGGCCACATGGACACTATACTTTGATGGGTCATACACACACAATGGATTGGGGGCAGGAATCTTGCTTGTCACCCCCCAAGGGGATTATATACTGAAGTCATTTAGATTGGCCTTTCCATGCACAAATAACATAGTTCAATATGAAGCTCTTCTTACTGGCCTTAGAATTGCAATCCAATGGCATATCACCCACTTAAGAGTCCTTGGTGATTCTCAATTAATCATCAAATAGGTCAACGATGAGTTTTTTTATAAAAGATGATAAACTACTATCCTATAAATGCATAGTAGATGGCTTCAAGAAGTATTTAACTTCCATCTAGTTTGATTAGATTCCAAGAGTCCATAACAAAGCAACATATGCTATGGCTACTATTGGTTCCTTAATTGACATCCCAAAGACAAAACAAAGTGTGAGTTCCTCATTGAACAACTCTTAATCCCGGTGTATGATATCCCAAAAAGTGAGATGGTGTGTAACATTGTAGATCCTACGTCCCCTTGGTACCATGATATCTATTCCTACCTTTGCAACATTATACTACCTCCCAATATCACATGAAAAGATCATAAGTATTTCATCCAATGTACATCTTGTTACACCATCGTAGGTGATACAGTTTATCGACATGGGTATGATGGAACCCTTCTCTAGTGTTTGAATGAGACTGAAGCCCATACTACGTTAATGGAGGTACATAGTGGTGTATGTGGGGCCCATTTAAATGGGTTTTGGCCAAGAGAATCCTCTGAATAGGATATTACTGGCCTACATTAGAACATGATTCTTGTGATTTTGTTAAGAAGTGCTTGCCCTATCAACAACATGCCAATCTAATACATGCTCCAGCATAGGATATGTAGCCTCTTGTAGCACCATGGCCCTTTTCTCAGTGGGGTTTTAACCTAATCAGAAAGATCTATCCTCCATCCTCTAATAGCCATACCTTCATCATCACCGCAACTGAGTACTTCACCAAGTGGGTGGAAGCAATGCCACTCTCACAAATCGCAGGTACTTAGATTTCCAAGTTTATCCTCTTCCATATTCTTTACAAATATAGAATACAATCCACCATAATTTTTGACAATGGAAAGCCTTTCAAAAACCAAGCCATGAAACACCTTTGTGACACCTTTCATATCCAACATTTTTGGTCTATGCCTTATTACCCCTAGTGTAATGGTCGGACATAAGACACCAATAGAACCCTCATTACAATCCTCAAAAAGGTGGTCAATAGTATTGGTTGAGATTAACACCTTCACATCCATCTTGGCCTTTGGGCCTATCACTATTCCATTCGCACCCCTACAAGTGCCACTTTGTATTCTCTCATCTCTAGTGCTGAATCTATCTTGCCGATTGAGATGGAAATCTTATCACTGAGAATATCCTTGAAGAATCTAATCAGTAATGAAGATGCTTGAGTTGCAAGACTCAGCCAACTAGAACTCCTAGATGAAAGATGAAACAAATCATATGACCACCTTCAAGCCTATCAGAATTGTTTGAAAAAAATCTACAACAAGGTGCATCCTCGCTAGTTCAACATTGGTGATTTAGTCCTCAAGGATAATCAACACACTCAACAAGACCGAGAAAAGAAGGGAAAATTTGAAGCAAATTGGCTAGGTCCTTATGTCATCACCGCAAACTATGGATTAGGGGCCTACAGATTGGATACACCTAAAGGAGATCCCTTAGAGGAGCCCATTAACATCATGCACCTAAAAAGGTTCTACACTTAAATCAACTAGGGTGTCCTCTCCTACAAAATACAAAAAAAAAGTAGAAAATTGTCAAAAACACAAAAAAATTGAAAAATCAAAGAGAATCCAAAAAAAGTAAAGAGAAATAATTCGTCCTATGGTGAAAACCACCCTTTGCAGCACCTTGGATAAGTATGTTTGGTGAAAACCTAGTCACAAGCACCATTCATAAAGGGATTAATCATTGTTTACCTTGCATCCTAATTACTCTATGCTTCCATCCATCCCTATCTCCTATCATATCATCCCATTGATCCCAATCTTTCATCCACATATTCCATCTGGTTGCTTGGTATATTTTGTTGAGAATTGGATGAACCTCATCCGCTATCTGTCATCTTAAGCTTTTTATCGTAATATGAGCTTATGTTGTCAGTCTTGTCATCTTCCCAATCCTTCATGTTCATCAAGGATCCTTCATCATGTCAGTTTGCATTTAGATCCCATCTTGTCATGTCCATCCTTTTGGTATTTTTTCGAACTACGTTTCCCCTATGCTTTCACATATGCAAGGATGATCATTTGATCTGCCCCTAGGGAACTTTTTCCATCTTGTTTTGGTCATCCATGGTAGTCTTTATCATCCCCTTTTCACTCTTGTCCCTTGTCCTTTTTTTGTCCTTTGTCGAATTACGTTACCCCTGTGCTTTCACGTAAGCAAGGTCGATCTTTTGATCCACCCCCGGTGCTTCGCTTTACTTTTCTTTGCCATCCTTTTCCATCGCTCATCTCCATTTTTCATCTTTCTACTTTTATCCATAGCCTTTTCTTGAACTATGAGGGCTCTGCGCTTTCATGTAGGCAAGGCTAATCTTTGATTGGCCCCTGAGCCCCTAGGTCATTAGGGTGTGTCAGTCTTGTGTCTCGTGTCTTGTGTCATGTCATCGAGTATGTCCTTATCTAGTTGGTTCTTCACAAATGAGATCCACTTGTTTCATGAGATTCAATTGGTTTTTGAATTTCCCATGTCATATATTGATCTTTTAGTTTAGAATCCATCTTTGGTCTTAATAGGATGCATCCTTCCTAATAGACCTCATCAACCCCATCCATCCCCTTGATCCTATGACAAAGGACATTTTGAAATTGATTGCAATCTTTCAAATGTTTTTCTCTTTTATTTATCATTTGAGCCCCCTCTCACAACTTGTTAAGGCTGCCATAATCCATCATATTATGGCATGTTTTGATAGGTTAACACAAGGGAATATCTTGATCTTTCTTGCTTTGTTGTTGTCTTCCTAGTTGTTCCACATGGTACCCACCAAGATCCCTGAGGTCTTGTGTTAAGTTGAGGCATCCTTTTGTGCTTATAGTTATTCCAATGCCTGACCTAACCAAGGTCTTCATGAATTTGGGGTGTTGGTATAGCCTTCTTTCCTATTGTGTTTGATGCATTCGACACTAATTTTCCTTGGTTTACATACCCTGGTGCCTGGTGTCTTATGCTATAGCAAAAATCAGTGCTCTTAAAATGGAAAATTACATTAGGATTGCATTTAATGATCAACTTTGTTGCATTGCATTCATACTTGTCCTATGACCTATGATTTTGGTTGTGCAAACATTCACCTTCCATCTCCCATTCTTCTTAGGATACCTATGGTTCTTGACAAGTGCAGTTTCACACCCATCTTCCATTAATTTTCTAATTATTATAGGGAAAGTACTTGCCATTAAGCCAACCATACACCTACCATCTACCCTCATTACCATACACATCCTTATTGGAACTTATGTTCATGTTGCATTCCATTTCATGTTAAGACATCACACTCACCTTTCATACACCTTTATTTTGGATAGGTAAATAAGGATCATCTACCATCCAAATTGCATTTCATTCATCCCTTAGTGTTTGTAAGAAATTTAATTGCCTCTCATCCCACATTATAGGTTCATTACATTTCATCTTATATGCATTACCATCTCATATTTCTTTTAAGTTATTTAGATTAATCATATTTGGTTATTATAAGCATCTTAAATTCATCTCCTCAATCATTTATCCATATCATTAAAACATTGCATACATTTCCACCTACATCACAAGTTGTTAGAACCATAGCATGTAAAGTCATAAATCATCTATCACATCATACATAATACATGTTATTCATCATACATATTATACATCTCATCCATGTAAGCATTAACATACATCATATCATAATGATCATCCATAATTGAAATCATCAACATACACATATGCATAAATAAAATCATCCATCACATAAGCATCACATAGTGTCAATAAGGGTAGTCAAATATCATATATAAAGATAAAAATATGAATGTCCATCACATATTCCATAATAATCTCCATCATATAACCAAACTACATATCCATCACATATATCATCAAATAAAGTACAAATACAAGGCTCTAGATCAACTCTGATCTCTACTACTCTATATTGTACATCCATCCTACACTTGTTAAAAACTAGAATCATGTCACCTATCCTCTATCATCTCAACTGTGAGTTTCCCACATCCGACCTTTGTGGAAATTTAGACATCGGTCCTCTATGAGGAGTCACTTGATAGTCATTGTATCCTTAGGTACATGTCCCTAGTGACTGGGATGGTGCAGGCATCTGAGACATTTGACAAACATAGTGAGTTATGCACTATACCAGATCTAGAACTATCTATTGATAAGCACAGATCTAGTAAGATGCCTCCCTAATAGACTCATCTCTCTCCGCAGCTTGATACCTAACTGCATTCCACTCATGTCTATATCTGTCTCAATCTCCATAGATGGATCTTCACTCCTGCGCCCATGTATCTTGTGCAAACCTCAGCTGATCTATCTCTTCCACCATCTATGACACCTGCTATGTGGCCATGTCCCTCTTAGCCTCAATAGCCTATATCTATGTCTACAATATTTGTACCTATGACCCTACCTCACCAACCTTGCCCTCCACTACCTGTGCCTGAGCTTGTGCTACATCCCTCTCTCTTTGCAATATGTGCCTAAGCTACTGCCACATCTCTCTCACTCTGAAGGGTTTGCACCTATCTCAGTGATGTGTCCCTCTCACTCTGTAGGGTTTGCATCTGTATCTATGTTGTCTCTCTCTCACCCCATAGGATCTAAACCTATGTCTGTGCTGCATCCCTCTCTGTCTGCAAGGTTTGTACCTAGACCCTCATAGCATCATCCCTCACTTGCATCAGCCCCATGTCTCCTACTATCTAATTTTCTACCTCAAACCTATCATGGATCTTGTCTCACTCCTATATTAGCTTAGTCCTCTCTCTTAGTAGCCCCTCCACCTATATCCTCAAATCATCCATGTCTCTCTCAGCCTGTGCTAGGGTCTCCACCAATGCCCAGTCTATCACTCCTCTCAGCTTTCACTGTCCTCTCACCTGTAATATAGTCACCACTACCTCTAGACTATCTTGCTCCCATCTCATAGCCACCACCTCCTTATTCTCTCTAGATACCTCTCCCTCCAGCAGAGTCGCCTCAACTCATAGACCATCCCTCTCTACTTGTAGCTCCTCCTCATACTATGACGTTGCATTAGCTATAGACCTGAAATATCTCTCACCCTCTGCCCATTCACTAGCCACCTTTTCTCATAGCATGTTCACCTCTGCCTTTAGTTTGCATCTCGTAGCCTCTGCATCTCTCAATCTTTGCTCGGTGATCTGTAATCTTGCCATGGCCCCTCTCAACAGTATAATTGGATCCTCTTCTATAGGTGGCACCATGGCCAATGGAGGAATATTATGAACATCCATATCCATCACCTCCACCTCTGCCTCATCTCTCTCATCCATCATCTCTCCCATCCTCTTCCCTAAACTCCACACTGGCTCTCCCCCATGGTCTCCTCCTCCTTACCCTCTCCTATTATTATGCAGCCCCAACCGCCATCTATCCTCTCTCTTGCTACTCCTACTACCTCCTACCCTCTCCCATCCCTTTCTGCCATCACTACCTCATCTCTCCTCTCCTCTGCCTTGATCCTCACTCTAGCTCCCTTTCGATGTCTCCTCCTCCTCCCCATCCTCTCTTGCTACCCTGTAGCCCTAGCCTTGCCCTGTCCTCTATCCTACTATCCTACAACCCCTACATCCCCATGCTGTCATGTTGCCTCCTGTCCTCTCCTCTGTTGTCCCCTCCCTCTCCTCTAGCCTACAAATCAAAACTCATCCTCTGGCCCGAACCCCAGTGCCCCCACAATTGGCTCCTTTGGAGTAATCCATGGAGGCTGGGGACGAGTATGCCATGCGGCATATCAAATTGTCACTCCTACCTCTACGTCCCCCTCGGTCCTACCTACATAAGGTATCAGCTGCAATGTCTCACAATGCTCTCTTGCAAGCCTCGATGAAATTGGTTCTCCCCAGGGCTGCTCTCATGTAATTTGTCAAAACCTCTTTGGTCCATGCAAAATGTCCTATGTAATCCCAAAATTTTGGGTCACCCTATCTGGCCTATATGCCTCTACTATCTATAGCTCTATCCTGACTATGTAGCATCTAGTACAAAAGTAGCCTCTCTACCCTGCCTCATCTCTCCTCCACCTTGAAAAATGTCGTGTCATGTACAACCTCCACACTATCTCCTCCTCCTAAAGGTCATCCAATGTCCTCCATCTATCCAAATTTTTGAAGCCCTCATAGTACCAAACCTGGCCATCCTTTAACCCATACCACCAAGCTATTGGTGTTATCTCATCCTCTAGTCCTACTCTCACCACTCCTAACCTAGTGACACTAATGTGCTCTTAGGCCCATACCTGTAGTAGTGTAACCTACGTCACGTTGAGTGCCTCTCGATAGCATATAACATGCATGTGTCTATAGAGATGCACTAGTACGCATGTGCCCCACGTGAATTTCCCCTCTCTCCCCTTGAGAATGTGTCATATAACCTCCATGTAGCTTAGGCTACAAAAGCACCCACTCTGGTCTGGTAGAAACAATCCACTAATTAGCCTGCATAGGTATAGTGGTAGTGGTGGCACCCCCAAACTCAGGAATCTATCTACATCCAACCTTTGTCTCTATATAGGAAGGTCATCTCTCCAAGCAAGACCCACACAATATGATCTAGCTCCACCCCCATTGATATAGTCACACTCACTAGGTGACCTACTATAGGAAACCTCAGTATCTGCCATATGTCCTCCAATGTCACTATCATCTCCTCTGTCTAGAGATGGAACATTGAAGTCTCCAAACTCCACCACTCTATCAAGGCTATCAGTATCGACTAATGCACTCTAATGGTAGGGTACCCTAATAAATGTAGCAATCATGATCTGCTTCATTCATGGTAGCCATCATCGCCTCCAACACCTCGGATCACCTCTCACATGTCTGCAAACTGTCAAAGCTCTGCATTCACACCAAGCCACTTGTTAGTCCTCTTATCATTTTCCTCCTCTTTTCCCTCTCTTGACCCTGGGTTATCTTTTTACTAATTTTTTCCCCTCCCCCTTTCTGGCCCTAATTTCCCTGACTTGCCCGATCTTTTTTTATTTCTCCCCACCTCCCTCCTTACCCACCCAAACTAGCGAGCACCCCTTGCCATGGGTGAGCCCACCCCAACCATGGACGGACCTTCCCCAACCATGGGTAGACTCACCCTATGCTCGCAAGTGAGCCCACCCTAGCCGTGGGTGGACCCACCCCCAGCCCATGGGTGAACCTACCTTGGCCTTTGAAAAACCTACTGCTAGCCCTTGGGCAGATCCGCCCTAGGCTTGGGTGGATCCTCCCTAGCCTTGGGTGGACCCACCTTGGCTGTGGGTAGACCCACCCTGGACTTGGGTGGACTCGCTCTGGGGATGGGAAAACCTGCCCAGGTAGGGTCACCCCACCTTGGGCGAGGTCGCCCCTTTTATGGGTGAGATTCCCACTCTATTGGGCGTAGTCGCCCATGCAACCCTTCCCCTTTTTTCAGGAGGATTTTCCTGATCCTAGGGAAAATCCACCCTCCCCTGGTTTCTCTTTTCTATTTTTCTAGGTGTATTTACCCTTTAATTGGGAAAATTCACCCCCCTTTCCCTCACCTCTAATAGGAGGTTCTTCCTATCTGCTCAGTGAAATCAAAATTTCACCCCTGACCCATTTTCCTAAACTACTCGAATCCCCAAACCCATGTTTTTAAAAAGCATTAAAACTTAAAAATACATCATAAAATGCTTAAAATCACAAAGACGGTTTTGAAACCTCACATGGTGTGGAACCACATGCTTGTGATATAAATGTCATACCTCGTCCCCCTAGTGGATGATGTCCAAATCATAGTCCTTTGGCATCCTTGTCTCCTCATCTCCTTCCTCCTCCCCACTCTCTCTTAGTCAACTTCCTGGTGTGCAAATGAGGAGTGGTAATTTCCAAAATTACCTTATATAACTTTTTTCCCCTCATTTTAACCTTTTTAAGTGAAGGGTATTTTTCCCCTTTATTTAAACCTCTTTTTAATTCAACTAATCCTCTAACTTCTCAAGGCCTCCATTTGCAAACCATGTGTTCATTTGAATCTATTCAAAATCCAATCTTCCTAGTTTTTTTAACTATATCCAATTGTTCCTTCCATTTCCTCACATTGAGAAGTTGCTCGGGGCCCCTTTTTCCTCCTCAACTGCCCTCTTGAGGGGGCATACCCTACCATTTTCCTCCATTCCTTCGTTATGGTCATTCCCTTGCGAGACCTTTCATTTCCCTCTATCCAAGAAGCTCATGCAACTTCTCCCATGATGGGGCATCATTTTCTAGTCGCTTCATCTATAGAGTCATCTGCATTTTATTTTCTTTGAAACACTGTTATTCTAACAATATTTTGAAGAGGGGAAAAATGTAGACATCCAAATTTGACCACTCCCATATGGTCAAACCCATCTCCTTCATCCATTTATTTCATCAATATTAATTTACTTATTTAATGAATATTTCCCCTTTCCCTAAGGTTCCTAAAGTATTTTAATTAAATACTTTACCTTTCACCCTTTCTTTGAATTAAATAAATACATCAATTTATTTATTTTGGTCATTTAACCTTTTGAAATTTAAATCAATTTTAAATTCCTCTTTTTCTCTCTCCTTGTCACATCCTCCATAACCTTCTTCTAATCTTAATATAATTAATCCATGATTAGGATGTGCACACCTTTAATCAGGATTAATGTCACATCCTCCATATTTGTCCATTTGCCTCTAATATTCCATTATTCTTCTTAATCACCTATTTCCCAACCTTAACCTAATCCATTTGCTACATTTAGCATACCTTTTTGGTCAACCTTCACAATTTCCACATTTAGCCTAGACCCTCTTCTCCATGTGAATTTAAAATTCTCATTTATCCCTCCAAAACTCTCCTCTTCCCCATGCAAGTTGTTAGGAGTTCTAGAACTCCTCACTTGTCACATTAGTCACATGGGGTCAAGAACCTTCCATTATAAGGACCTTGTCTTATCCATAAGGTACTTCTCAGCTTCCTCCATAAGAATCTTGTCTTATCCACAAGGTGCTTCTCATTTGAATTTGAAATTCACATTTATTCTCCCAACCACTTTTCCTCTTCCAATCATGTGAATTTAAAATTCACATTTATTCCTCCAACAACTTCTCTCTTCCCCATGATGATGTGTGAGGAATTCTAAAATTCCTCACATGTCAACATCCTTTCCACATGGGGACAAGAAGTTCCTTTTTGAGGAAATCTTCTCCTCATCCCAAGGTACTTGAAAGTACCTCCACCTCACATGTACCTTTTCCAACTCATTTGTACTTGTGACACTTCATCTTCCACATGGAAAAATGTGAGGGCTTATGAGTCCTAAACTCACCACAACCCTTCATCTTTCCCATGTTGAAAAAATATTAACCGTTGAATTCTGTAGAGAAATCTCACTTAAAATGAAATATTTTTTTTCATTTTCATTCATTAGGCATTCACACATTTCACAATTGAAGCATTTAAGTTCTAGCTCTAGCATTTGCATTTGCATTCACAAAAACATCCATTGTTGCATGTTTTGAATCTTTCATCTCTTACACTTGCATTTATCCATCCAACTACCCACATAGCTTATTGCATTCCTCATCCCGTTTAGAGAATTTTGAATCCATTTGTATCACATTTTTCCATCAAGGATTAGACAAAACATCAATCATCAAAGGGCCAACCAAGGATCAACTCTTATAAGGTAAAAATCTTCTTTCGTTATCTTTATTTTGTTTGAGTTTATCATAGCCCTATCTTTAGTTGTTTTATTGGTGTTTCCATCTATTTGCATTATGTTTTGCATCACTTAGGATAGGTAAACTTCATTGATCACAATTAGATTTTGGGGTTTCTTTAGAAAATTTGACTAGTCCTTTTGCCATGAGAGATTTCTCAATAAAGATACCTTTTCAATGATATACTCAAAATTTGTGCAACATTTTATTTCTTGTTGAGTCATTAATTTTGCGTGAATATTTTCCACAAAAATGGGGACTAACTATTTCTCAGGTACATGACAAGGGAACTTGCTAGCCATAGCTCACCATCATTGGTAGAATGGTGTGTGTGAATTTCCCTCATCTTGTTTAGTTGTGCATAATTTTGGATGGGTCATGTCACTTTCTATATTGAAGGTAAAGTGGTTAATGAATTTGTTAGCCAATTTACTGCATGTTTGAATCCCTCGAGGAAGGTGTCCAAACCAATCTAGAGCTTGTCCTCCAAGACTTGATTGAAATAGTCTCATAAAATATGTAGGCTCATATGTAATGTCCATATATGCCATGTTAAATTCTCGTATATGTTCCACTCGATCCCCTTTCCCTTTGTAGTTGGTAAGAGTTGGTGGAGTGAAATGAAGGGGAAAAGGTGGCATGTATAAATTTATATGAAATGAATAAGGACACAATTCCTCCATATAATATATCTTCTTAGTTGTCCCCAATTCCATTTTTTTAATTTGTTGTATTTCATGTATTTTTTGCATCAAGGTATCTATGAGAGATGGTGTTGCGTTTGGTTGATTTTGTATGATGGAATTAGTGTCAAATATTGAATTTGAAGTGACATTTTGTTGCATGGGACCTTGTTGATATTAGTGTGTGAATGTTGCATTGGTGTTGATTTCGTTTGGAATGAGATTGGTATTTTGACTTGTCCTAAAGGTCATGTTTGTGTTTGGTGTGGAATTTTGAAATTGTGGTGTTGGACCTTGACTAGCATTCTAAAATTGAAATGTTGGATGTTGATTTATGTTTTGAAGTGATGGCATGGGACCTTGATTGGTGTTTTGAAATTGTGGTGTTGGACCCTGACTGACATTTTAAAATTGAAATGTTGGATGTTGATTTATGTTTTGAAGTGATGGCATGGGACCTTGATTGGTGTTTTGAAATTGAGGTGTAGCTCCTTGATTTGCATTTTGAAATGATGGACCTTGGTTTGTGTTTTGAAGAAAAGGTGTAGGACCTTGATTGAAATTTTGAAATTGATTTGGCACTCTACATGGAACAATATGAATCCTCCTTGATTTGTGTTTTTGAATAGAGGATTTGTGAATGTCATAGTCATGGGATTTGATGATGAGGCACCAAATGTAAAAAAAATTCCTTGTGTTGTGGCATGAGTTCTCTTGTTTCCAAATTTTGGTGGATTAGGAATATGTATGTTTGTTTCCATCTATGTTGTTATCTCAAGGGGTATGTTAGTGAACATTTGGCATGAGGATGGAATTCCATATAAGAATGTGTTTTGGGTGAAACCTTGGTTTAGTCCTTGTGTAACTCCCTCTTCAAGTGTAGAAACATCATAGCCTTAAGGAAGTTTGGCACCTTTTTTAGCTAGTCCATAAAATAATTTTTTTGGATCAACACTAACAGGCTCATCTCCAATGTGTATAGTCCTTGGATCTTGGGAGGCTCTTTCAATCCCTTCTAGAGTTAGAAATTTGTTGAATTTTGTTAAGAGAAGGTTATAAAATGTGTTAGGTGATTCTCTTTGTGGTGTCTGTCTTTGTGATGTTGAGGATTGATTTGAATTTGATCCAAGGTTTGTGCCATCGAGAGGACTAGAAAAGAGGTCATTTGATGAATCCATGTCCTTTATTTTTGGTCATGGTCTTGTTTCAACCATGTAAGACTTGCTAGGTGAATATAATAAAGCAAGGATGCTAAATGCAAAATGGGATATGAAATTAAACTATGTTTTGCACTTTTTTTGGATTTCAAGGATATGAGGATGAAAATGATAATATAGCTAAGAATTTGGTTTGGGATGCAATGATGATAGGGACCTTATGACAAAAGGATATGGTATGAAAATGAAGCTAAGGTAGACTAAGGGATTTAAGATGATACTAATGATATGCACCTTAAGATCTAAGAAAAATGATGCTAATCAAGCTATGTTGATCCAAGATTACAAACCAAACTGTCATTGACCTTTATGAGGACCAATATTGAGAGAATAATAATTTGACAAGATGAGTCTAAACTAAGACACAAGTTTGAGACCCAATTTTTATAATGACAAAGATGATAATGGTGATTGATATGTTGAAAGATAAAGGTCAATGTAAATTTTAATAAGTAACCATGAATTGTATAAAGGCTTGTTAAGCTTCCTATGCCTAAAAACTCAAAGGTATGTATAACCTAAGCCAAACTTAAGATTAACTATGCTAGGAAAGGATAAAAAATCCAACCTAAATGTGATATGTAATTCTAAATGAAAATGATGGAAATGGACTAATCAAACTCTACAAGTCTAAGGTTTAGATGATAATATTTGTAGGTCAAGATGATTAGGACCAATATTGGACAAGTATTCTCTAAAATTTTGATAATCAAGAAATTACAGTTCATTTTTCTACAAATGTGGTTCTAGCAGATGCGGGCTTCTAGTTAACAAATGCAGTGAATTGCAATAGATGTGGGTCTATGTCTATCAAATGTGGTGCACAATATCAGTTGTGATTTTCTCATGAAAAAATGTGGCTCATTTTGCAATTGCAGGTCTATTTTCATCAAATGCAATTAACAAAGAGTTGATTTGAAATTTGTGAAACATGACTGAGAATATTATGAAAATGATTAAAACACTCTAATAAAAAATTGGTATGGCTATTGAATTGTGACAATTTTGAAATGCACATGTGTATGTTTGGAGGTTATTCACCCCAATTTCCACTAGTATAAACACATATAAAAAAAATCAAGAACTACCTATTGTATAGTCATAAAATTGCACCCCTTGTAGTTTCACACACATTCTTGCTTCCTCTTTAGTGTCCACTCCCTTAGTATCTTGAGTAGGCTCATTTTAGCCCCTACATCAACCTTTTTCCCTCTCAAGATGCTCAACACCCCTTTTTCAGCAACTATCCTTGCATGCTAGCTTCACATCAAACCTTGTGCTTTTCCTCTTCATGTTATTTTGTAGTGTGATGTGTTTGGACACTAGCACGCCACATAGACATCTACATGTCGTACTAGTGTCCTGTGACATTTCAATGTTCAAACGACCATTTTTGTGCTTGCATGCCACTTTTCACCTAATTTTTTTGGTAGTAACAACCGAAGATTCCCTCAAATGGCTCGAGAAGCTTCTTTTCCCTCATTAAAAGCTATTCTTTCAGTTCATTTTTCTCTCTAACTTCTAGCTTCTTCTCCTTCTTGGCTTCTCTCTCAAGCATTAAACCATCTTGCTATCTTGCTTGCACAACTCCATATAGCATGTTACAACAATACTCTCACATCCTTTCCAACACTCTTAGCTCTTGCATCAATTTTTCTCTCCCTCATTGTAGCTCCCTTGGCTCTTGCAATCCTATCTCTCTTCACTTCATGCTTGAGAGAATCTTGGGATTCCATATCCCTTATCTATTGCATTTTTACTTTGTGATATGGGTTCTCTTCCCTGAGCGGGGATTGCTTTTATCATCTCTTTTGTGATATGGGTTCTCATCCTCGAGTGGGGTTTTCTTTTATCACTTATAATTGGTGGTGTGGGTTCTATTCCTAAGCGGGTTTTTCTTTCACCACACTCTTTATCCATTTCAGTTCATTTCTCTCTATCTATCTAGCTGTCCGTGGAGGTGAGAACACCAAAATGGGGGTTTTACTGAGGCAAACCCCTATACATCCCCAACACTTTCTCCAGATATCTTATAGATGCAGGTTTTGAAGAAATTCACTTGTTGGAGGATTCATCACTTGCATGGTTGTAAGAACTTGCTTTCTTCTTATTATCTTTATCAATTCTACTTGGGTATGTGTAGGATCATCACAAAAAAACCAGGCCCTTAAGTAGCAAAAAAATTCAGAAAAATTAGAGTTAGGCAGGTTGACGTAAAATTTTGAATAAGTTATCTATATTATTTAAAAAATATGTAAAAATAGAATCTGTAGAAAATTAAATGTAGTTTCTAAACTACTAGGTTTATTTAAAAAAAAATCTATTTTGTGAAAATTTGAAATTTCAATGTAGTATTACTTAAATTTTAGGGAAAAAATAAGAAGTAGGTGTCTATCTTGTTGATGGTGTTTTCTGCACAACAACTCGGAAAAAATATGATATCCTATCTCTCTTGAAAGGTAAATCTCTATCAACAAGCATCAAGAGATAACCCCAAGGTCTCTAATGTCAGGTCTTGACAATGCAAAACAACTTAGTGATAAATGTGAAAATAATGGTAATCACAAGGGACCTTACAAAATAAATGTTGGAAGCTTCATATTTATCAGATCTTGCAATATGGTGACACTTTTAGTACTAAAACTAACCCAAATTTTAAAAGAAATAGCAAAAGATAAAGGTTTAGAGATATTTTTCTACAATGTAAACTAAATCGAAGACCAACAATGCAGATGATTAAACACTTAAAGTGGACCAATCCTTCAAAACTAATTCCTACTAAACCTAGCAAAAACCTACAATCTCATAGAAATAGTGCAATCTTCTAAGCAATTAAAGATTTTTAGATCATGAATCATTTACCCAGATCAACCTTGTTTAACAATTGAAATGAATAAATACCCACAATTGAACTTAGCACATCGATTCAAGTCCTTGGCTAACTTTACATAGCAACTTACAATCAACAAGATGCTAAAAGTATGGACCAAGGATTTCTCAAACACTTCAAATATCAAACCATAAACACCATTGCATCATGTCTAAAAATCTAACATGAAACTAATAATCTCAAAGCAATCTTAAAGATCTGGAATAACAAGAACCATGCAAAGTGAAGCAACACAAGAAAGAGCACCAAAGAACAATATCTTTACTTGCTCTCATAAAATGATAAATCCTATCTCAGTTCTAGCTCTAGTGTCTAACTGATTCTAACCATTACATAGGAGGCTTCAGCCTTAATGTATAGAGGAGTAACACTAGGTTGGCCCAAATCTACGGTTTACATCAATAGGTTGGGCACACAAGTCGGCCTAGGTATTTTTGAAAAATAAAAATTTACATTTAATGTTTGAAACTTCATCCAGGTCGGCCTAGACCTTTTCAAATATTCCTTTGCTTGCACAAAAATTGAGGACACCCTCTAGTTGTATTGTCACATGATTGGCACAAAGTTCTAGGTGGTTGGAAGCTGGGTATTTGCTCCCTCCTTGTTGATTTCTAATTTATTGGATAATTATTTGACCTTCTCCAATATTTCCTTCATATCTTTAGGATGTAGAACTAGAATAAATTTAATTCTTGTCTTATGATTTTACAATTCTTCCAAATATTGTGGCATCACCCTATTCCATTCAACCTTTAGCTCATGGTATTTATATAGCTTGGAAATATAAATTGTCACATCCTCTAGATTTTCTTTAGTGATTGGATCACTACAGAAGGAGCATATATCTTATGCCACCATCCTTGTAACATCTTGATGTTCATTTTTTTCTATCCAAACTCCTTTCTTCCAGTCATTATCTCTAGAAAATTGATGCAACCATCATATATATCTTTCACCTTCCCTTGTATTTTCATTATTTTCTTCAAAACCTTGGAAAGTATTTCTTTTCTATAGTTCCACACTTCAATCCATTCCTTCACCTTTCCAACCTTCACTAAACCTCCTCTTGTACTAGAGAAATTTTTGACTTGGTGGTCTTGTCAAGACTCGACTCTACCTGCAGTTATTAGAGAAAGGACCAAAATCACCAAAGTGGAGAAAAATAATACAACATATTATATCCATTCCATGAAGCACCAACATGTGATGATAATTCAATTAAATTAAACTAATAAAAATTCAAACTCCAATGGAAATAAAATGCAAGCAACTCACTTTGAAAGATCTCATTACTACACTATGCATAAATATAAAATACCTTCAAATTAATCACCATCTCATGAAATGATCATAATAATCCTACTTGCAAGAACCTTACTCATCAACAATGAGATTTTAAAGAAAGATAAGAGTGAGGTCAGGTAATCCAATGTAGTTCAGATTCCCTAGCTAGATTAAAGCTCTAGTAATCTAAGCATGCTCAGATTTCTTAGATTAAGCATGGCTCAATTTATGATCATCATGAATCTTCATTAAGAGGGGTCTCTTCAACTTGATTTAGCATATGAGCACATCAATCACTTTGAAATCACTAAACAAGTCATCTTCATTTAAAACTCATGTTATCTTATGCATCGTAGTTCACATCTCATGAAGCTCGAGCATTCCTAAGGATCTCGAATTGCCAGGGTGAAATAACGTTTTGGTAATCTGATCCTGCTTAGACTCACCGAATGTCAAGCTCAAAATTCAACTAATTATCTACCATTGAGGATTGAGATTTTAAGTGTAAGGTGGATTTAGATAATTTGAGGGTGCTTGGATTCTCCGGGTGGATTAGGGCTTAGAAAATCCAAGCTACCTCAAAAATTTTGGATTTTGCTTGAGATTGAAATTTTTGCTAAGTGTCAAAATCCTCTTGCCCTAAAATGATAGATAAAATTAATTCACCACTAAATATTGATTTATTGTTGCTTCGTGATGAATTTGACTCAAATTTTTTGCTTCAATTTCTTCAACACCATTCATTTTTCATCAAATTTACAATCATGAAACTAGGGTTTCTGAATCATTGCTCAAAACAAGTCGACACTCCACAATCTTATAATTAATTCATAAAAATGAAATTCAATAAGTGAATCTTAAGAGCCTTCAATAAACCTCATTCACTGATCATCCTTAAATCAAATCCCTATTCAAACTTTTAGAATAAGCACCCTAAATAATGGAAAACCCTAGAAACAAAGCACGTTACAAAAACCCCAAAACAGAACGACTAACTCAAACCATGAAGATGGCAATAGGGCATGAAATCAAGTCAACACCATCAAATGAAAACAAAAGAACATACAATGAAATAGCGCACCACAAAAGAGGATATGATAACTAACTGGTAATGGATATTTTGAGCCTAGAACGATCCCTCGGAAAGAACAGATCCAACGTTAGAGTCCAGATTGAGCACAAAATGGTGAAGACTCCTCTAAGCTTCAAGATCTCATGAATGCTTAATGACCAAATGACACTCCAAAACTCATTATATTTCCAAATTGGCCTTTTTTAAGACTCATTAATGTAGGTAATAAATGCTTGTGCGTACATCCTCATAACTTTAGTAACCTGATTGGAGCTCAGACTAGGGTAATCCATGGTAGTTTAGATTGCCCAGCCAGATTAGGGTTTGGGTAATCTGAGGTACCTCAAAATTACTGAACCTTCTCCATACTTAAACAATTTTTCCATCAATTTACTATTTTGAACAAGGGTACATCTCAAGGAGCTAGAAAATCACAAGAAGCTACAAAATGACATCTCAAATGCAGATTTACTATTAAGAACATGGGCGAAACAAGACCAAGACCAAGAGACTTATCTTGTAAGGGGATAAAGTTAGGACCCTATGAAAACAAAGAAGCAAACAAAGCAAGAAAAGAGGGTCCCTGCTTTCAGTAGGGAATGTGTGTAAAAAATGCACAACAAATGGCAACTCCTATTGGGAAAATTCTCTAGAGCATTTTGATGAAAAAATGGAATCAAGAACCCAACATATTTGGTTTCAATCCTCGCATTGGGTCAACCACAAATAGAGTTTCAAAGTCCATGAAAAAGAAAACCTTTCATGTGTTAGAGTCAAAGTGTGTGGAAATATATTCATTTCCCTCCATTAGTTGTTGTATAAACCAAATTCATTCTAATCAAGCTACGTAAAGATTCTAACTCCAAAAGCATCCTGGATAGAGCCTCGTTGCCAGTTAGGCATCCATAGCCCTGATGAGGTTATCATTGTGGCCCTCCTGAGCATATCTCTACTTCTAGCCAAGCGTCCATAACCTTGGTAGAGATAATTGGATACTCCTAATATGGTGAGTATTCACTTTTGATTTTCAATATTCTATTTTTCTTTTCTTTTTTGATATTCTTTTAAGATCATTTAAACTTTCCTTTTCACCCTATAAGCAATGAAGCTCACACTCAAGGCTAAGAACCACAGTGGTGTTGAAGTAAAAATATGATTTTTTACTTGACTAGACTTCATAAGGAACCTTTAGCAACCTTGGAATTTTTTAAGATAAGTGTATGAGTGTAAGACCCAAGCACATTCGAGATTTAACTTAATGGAGAGGCTCATCCACCTCAAGCATTAGCACATGTAACACCAAGTAAAGGATTTCCACCAACTAATTCTAGAAGGATGATTAGATTTTGTAAAGGAAATACCTAGAAAAATCCCTGATAATATTATCATTGTTGTGCAAGTGTAATATGCCCTAAAGAAAACAAGGAAACCCAAAACCAACATCAAAAATAGAAACAAACCTAAACCTAGACCAAAGAAAACCTACACTAACCAAAAAGAAAAAAATAAACGAAAAAAGGAAAAGCAAAAGAAACTAGCACCTAATCTAACTATTTATAGGGGAAGAGTTGCAAGTAGCTCAAGATAGGAAGTAATGCTTGAAATATTTCCCATTGATAGGCAACGAGACATCCTCTCCAGTGAGATTTTTTAGGCGAAAAGCATTGTCTCTCAATATCACTAAAATGTAGTAGGGACCAAGCCAAAGCTTATCAAATTTTCAATGCTCCCCTTTTTTTCATGTGCTTTATCCCAATAGAGAACCAAATCAGAGATTATAAAGGCTTTCACCTTGGCTCTTCTATTAAACCATCTCTTAACTACACCTTGATGTTTAGTAAATTTTTCTAATGCTTCATCCCTTTTCTCTTCAAGGTGCAAAAGTTCAGCCAAATGAGCCTCATGCCTATCCTCTTCATCATAATAATCATTAATTTATTGCAAAGTTGGGATATTCAGTTGGATAAGAAATATGGGCTCAAGACCATACATAAGGTGATAGGGACAAGTTCCTAGAGAGGCCTTATGTCTAGTGTGATATACTGAAAGAGAAAATGTAAGTTGGATATGGCAATCTTTGGGGTTCCTCTCTAATAATTTATAGATGACTGTTAAAAGATTCTTTTTTGAGGACTCAACCAAACCATTTCCTTGTGGGTAGTAATTGGAGGAAAACCTAACAACAATTCCATGATCAAAAGCCTAACCCAAAAACTTTAATGAATCAAATGTAGGACCATTATCACAAACCAAAGCAAATTGGCAACCAAAGTGATTAATAATACCTTATTCTAGAAAATTAATTACCACTTCAGAAGTGCATTGCTTACAAGCAAGAGCTTCAATCCTCCTAGTAAAGTAATCAGTTACGATGAGAATGTATGTGTGGCTTGTAGAGGAAGGTGGATTGATTGGACCAATAAAGTCCAAACCCCAATATGCAAATGGTTTTACCTCTATTACTGGATGGAGAAGAAGTGTTGCATGCTTCTTCTTACTTGTTGTAGTTTGACACACATGGTAGGTCCTCATGTGTTTTTGTGCATCCTTAAACAAAGTAGGCCAATAATAGTCTACCCTCAAAATTTGATTTGTAGTAGCTAGTCTAAAACCATGGCTTGTGCCATACTTGTCATGAAATTTAGTCACCACTTTCTCAACCTCCTCTTTTCCAAGGCAGGGAAGGTAAATTCCCTCATGATTCTTCTTGTATAAAACAACCCCCTTTAACATGTAGTTGTCACTTTTCAAACATAGAGCTCTTCATTGCACTGCATTGAGATGATCAGGGCATTGCTTATTTAAGAGATAGTAAATAATGTCATCATACCATTCACTTGGGGAAACATCTTCAAGGTGATAGTGCTGGGCTATAAGATCAGGGCCCATTTTAGCCATGGTATTAGTTAATCCTTGACCTCTTACCAATTTCATAGGCTATATCTCAATATCATACTCTTGTAACATGGTCACCCAGCCGGCCCTTTGTTCCCTAATTCATTTTGCATTTGTATAAGCTTAACTATAGGGTCAGTTACTATTGCAAAGATCTTATTCCTCAAAATATAGTGCCTAAATTTCTTCAAAGCTCTGACCAAAGAATAAACCTATTTTCTACAGTAGGATAGCTCAATTTTGCATCCTTCAGTGAGGAACTCATGAAAGCTAGAGGATGCTCACTTCCTTGGTCATATTTCTAAGTTAACATGCTAGCACAAGAGTGATTGGATGCAAACAAGTATATATAGAAAGGCTTAGAATAATCTAGGCTCACCAATACCGGGGCATCAACTATTTCCCTCTTGATTTCCACAAAGCCTCCTTCACTTTAGCACTCCACTCGACCTTTTCATCATGCTTCAATATTGCATTCAAGGGTTTAACTATTTCTGCAAATCTAGTGATAAAATTTATGAAAAAGTTGATTTTTCCAAAGGACTTCATTTCCTTTTTACTAGCAGGGAGCTGGATCTTTAGTATGGCTTCCACTTGTTTAGGATCAATAGAGATACCTTTTTCTTTGATAACATTTCCTAACAGATTCCCTTCAGTAACTCCAAAGATGCACTTCTTTGGATTGAGTGAAATACCGAATTCTCTACACCTCTGGAACACTTTGCACAAATCTACAATATGATCACCTTATTTCTTTGAGAAGACTGTTAAATCATCAATATAGATAATGATGCACTTACCAATCATGTCCTTGAAGGTGATATGCATAGCCCTCTGGAAGGTGGCCCCTGCGTTAATTAGCCCAAAAGGAATTCTCCTGTAAGTAAAAGTCCCCCACTTTGTGGTGAAGGAAGTTTTGTGCCTATCCTCATATTGCACCATGACCTGATTATACCCTGAATATCCATCTAGAAAGGACATCATCTGAGATCCATTGATAATCTGTAACACTTCATCTAGTGATGGGACTAGGTAGTTGTCCTTATTTTAGGCCTGATTGAGGTTTCTGAAATAAACACAAAGCCTACTTTCTCCATTCTTCTTCCTTATTGGAACCAAATTGGCAACCCAAGTGGAATTCTTGACTAGAAATATGATACGAGCAAATAATAACTTTTGCACCTCCTTTTGAATGATGGGTTCTAGTAGGACATTAATGGGTCTTTGTCTTTGTCTGAATGGCTTGGCACTTGGCTTGAGAGGAATAGTATGTGTAATAATTGAAGTATCATTCATTTTCAAGTCCTCATAAATCCATGCTATTACATCTTGATACATATGTAGTGCATCTATGATTCCACTCCTTTCTTCTAGAGTACATACCTTGCCAATAAAAACATTCTTAACATTGTCTGGAGTTCCCATATTGCACATATCACACTAATTGCTAATGGACTCCCTCTTAGCTTGTTACTCTTGATCCTTTATTTTTTCTAGATAAAAAATTCTCTTAAGATGCACCATCCCTCTTGGAATAGTGTTGGTTTTTAGATTGATGATCCCTTCTAGGTCCATCTCCACTTCCTAGGGCTCCACCTCATCTATTATTTGAGAAGTAAACACATCAGAGCTTGTGATGAAATCAAGAATGTGCTTATCATCCTCAAATACCTAAAAATTGGTTACATTAGCAAGGAATGAAGGTATGGGGGTAAGCTCCATAGTGAACTTCTTCAATCCAGAGAGTGATAAGGGCTGAAATGTACTGGTTTCCTAAGCTAAAGCATTTGTAGTTTGGTTCTTGCTACGAGGTATTAATTTCATATTGAAAGCATCAAACCCCTCAATGAGATCCCAAATTGTATGTCTGTGATTAGGCACCCTTCTGTCGTTACATGAGTACCGCTTTCTAACTTGCCTAACAACTAGCTCAGAATCTCCAAAAAATTGCAAAATTTTAACTTTCTTTTTAATGGCATTAGTAGTCCATGAATCAAGGCTTCCTATTCAGCTACATTATTAATACAATGAAATAGAAGTCTATGAGCAACAAAAAAGGTTTTACCTTTAGCATTGATCAGCTCAAATACAGCTCCAACACCTTGCTTGATTTGGATCCATCGAACCTAAGTGTCCAACAACCAATAGCCTTAGACCCTCTTGATCCATCCTTAGTTTTGATACTACTGGGAGGTTCTTCAGGAGACATTAACGTTTCATCTTTAGGATCATTTTGGATGCTTTGTATACTTATCTTGACATTTGGGGTTGGATTGAAGCATCTCTGTATTTTCTCCACTATTGTTTGGCATAGTAAACATTCCAACTCTGAGTGAGAAGCATTATGAACTCTACACCAGTTCAAAAGAAGCAGCTCTTCAAAATTTATGAATCTGCCTAACTAAATTTGATCCTCTATGCACTTCTGGATAAATTCCTGAAAGCTATCCAGCAAGCTGAGTTGGCCATCTTCCTAGTCATCATCCTCCCCTATTGGTTTATCCAATGCTCTAGTGCTATTGGATTTTGATTTGAGCTTTGTGAGTTTGCTCTGGAACATAAAGATTTCCTATGTATCTAATTCTAAAAGAGGGGATTCCAATACATAATTCCCCAAACTAACCTCTGATACTAATATCTCATTTGAAGCATTTTGGTATCTAGTAATTACATACTTCGTTCTAGGTTCCCTTTCAATCCTAATTTTATTTGGTACTCCTTTCTAGGGAAGCCACATGTGAGACTTATTGGTTGACACATATTCGTTTAGTACTTTGGTGAAATCCCTACCTAAGATCAGACCATACATGTCAGGAATATTTGCCACTTGAATATTGATAACTTGTTGAATCCTAGGCTCTGATGTAATTTGCATAGGAATCATATTCAATTCTCCTACCACATTCACCTTTGTCTTATCCAACTAAGTGACCTTGCATTAAGAGGCTACAAGATAATACCTAATGCTCTGCAAACAATAAAAGGCATGACATTCATGGAAGCCCTTGAGTCTAGAAGAAAGTTGTGCAAGTTCTTCCCAAAGAGGCGAACAAAAATTAGAAAAGGAGGAGTTTTTGTTTTTCCTTGAAATAGACTTAACTGATTGTTAGCTTGTGCCACTTGACTCTTATCCTTTTCTCTCCCTTTCTCTCTAGCTTGAACTTGACCTTGATCTTTTGGTACTTCGGAACTAGGAGTCTTCCAAACTACTTCACTAGTTGTCCTATCTCGAGGAACTACATTTGATTTAAAGGCTCCTAGAACTATGTTTCTGATAGCAGGAACTCTTAGCAACTCAAAAGCAGAAAGAATTACCTATAACTTCTTGAGTTCTTCAGCCACATAGTCACCCAATTGCTCCATGTTCATATCAGCATGAACATCCTTGGGATGATTCACCAAATTCTCCTTGCCTTCATCAATTTTATTTCCTTTACCATAATCAGACTACCCTCCTTTTGAAAAATACGATGTGTTTATAGGCGAATAGGATGGATTGTTACTAGCACTCAGATCAGGTAGTGTAGTGAAGTTATTTGGAGGGATTGATGTAGTGAATGGGTCTCCATCTTGTGGATTTCTATTTGGCTTGCTCCTCAGATCATATTTTACTGTAGGTTGTTGGAACATCTGAACCTCTTCAACACCTACTTCTTCATCCAAAGGACCATTATCATTCTTAGTTCCCTCATTGAATAGTTGTGAAATCTCATCTCCATTGTACACTTGCTCTATCTTATTATCCTGCTCACCTGACTCTTCTTTTGGTTTTTTCTCTTCACCTCATGGGAAAGAAGCATGATTTAGTACTACTAATAAAGAATCAAAAGGGTTGGATGGTATCAAATCTTGATTGTTGGAATTATTTTCAACCTCATATTGAAAGATTGATGCAGTAGTTTGTAACTCAAGGCAATCAAGCTCAGAATGTTGATTTGTCTTGTGGAGTCTACACCATCTAGACAAAGCTGCCTCTGCTAGATACACACCACTTGGAGGCTTTTCCTAATTAGGAGGTTGATCCAATGAAGTAGGGACACCTCCATTGTTCAGCCTTGTGTTCCATGTTCTATTCTTCTTAGGTGGTTGTCTCCTTTCAAATCCTTTTCCACCTGTCTATCCTCTATCAAAATTCTACCCAGATGGCTGCCCTCTATCAAAATTTTGTCCATGTCCTTGTGCAGAATCTCAATTCTCTCTATTATAATTAGATTGCATATTCCTTTGAGCAGCTTGGAGTTGTCTATTCTGGTTACTCAAGTACGTTACTTCCATGTTCAGCTTCTTAACCTACTTTTTCAGCTCATCTAATCTTTCCTTGTCAGGATTACTATAAGGTACCAAATTCATATTGTTCTGAGGGTATCCTAAAGCTACTCCCAATCCCATGGACTGGTTTAGTACTTCATAATTTTGTAAGTATGTGGGAAAACTAGCCTGTTGTTGTGAATGGAGGGGTTGATTGACGTTTTGTTGAGGATAACTAGTCATTGGTGGGGCTTGATTCATTGGAGGACCCAAATATGGAACCAAAGGCAATTGTGGCACCAAATTCATAATGGGTGCATGGTTAGTCAAAGTATGGTTGAGTGCTTGAATCTATCCTAGGTGAGCAGTAGGTCCTAAAGATGGAAAGGGTCTTGAAAAATGCTACCTCAAATCTATGCTAAGCTTGACTGCCTCTACATAATCATCAATTAAAGTGTTTGGAGGATTAGGCCTCCATTTAAGGAAAGTGGTTATGAGACTATCAATAGATTTGTAATAGACTTGGAGGGTAGTGGAATTATCTACAACATAAGTAGCCTGCAACCTAGTGTATTCACAATGAAACCTATTATTGAATGACCCTATAGGCTCATTAACCTCCCTTTTAACTCCAATGAATTGTAGATACAACTCATTAGCACTGATAAGGATTTTAAATTTCTATAGAAATGCATTCTCATGTTCTGTCCAATTGTGAATTGACCCAGTAGGCAGATAATTGTACTAGTAAAAGGCATCTTCTCCTAGGTAACAAGGGAAAATCATACATGTACCATCCTCATGATTGATTCTTCTATCCCTCAGACATGTCTAGAAAATCTTGATGTGTTCCTCTATAGTCCTATTGGGGTCATTAACATGAAACTTGGAGTAGAAATGTTCAGGGTTATTTGGCATGACATTGTAATTGTTAAAGGACAATAGCGATGGGTTGTTTTCCAAGAAATCTATTGGTGGTAGTGGAGGTGGTAAAGGCTGATTAATGACTCACTAGTGTTGCTGAATGGGAATGGCCTTAGAATTAGATGATGATGAGCTTGAAGAAGGTGAGGATGATGAAGAAGATGGAAATGGTGGCACAGATGATGATTCTCCCCTTTTTCTGGCCCTTGTTGACCTATTAAGGGCTTGTAACTCCTAAAAGTCTTCCTCCCCTGGTGTAGCTTTGGTTCTTCTTTGAAATCTCTAAGGAGAAATTGCATATAAAAATTGATCCAGCTTGCTTATTATGGCCCTCCTTCTAGCACCAATCTGTTGATGGTGTTTTCTGCACAACTCAGACAAAATATGATATCCTATCTCTCTTGAAAGGTAAATCTCTATCAGCAAGCCTCAAGAGATAACCCCAAGGTCTCTAATGTCAAGTCTCAACAATGCAAAAACAACTTAGTGATAAATGTGAAAATGTTGGTAATCATAAGGGGCCTTACAAAACAAATGCTAGAAGCTTTAGTTTTATCAAATCTTGCAATATGGTGATACTTTTAGTCCTAAAACTAACCCAAATTTTAAAAGAAATAGCAAAAGATAAGGGTTTAGAGAGATTTTCTGAAAAGTAAACCAAATATAAGACCAACAATATAGATGATTAAACACTTATGGTGGACCAATCCTTCAAAACTAATTCCTACTAAACCTAGGACAAACCTGCAATCTCATAGAAATAGTGCAATCTTCTAAGGATTTAAAGATTTTCAGATCAAGAATCATTTACCTAGATCAACCTATTTTAACAATTGGAATGAATAAATACCCACAATTGAACTTAGCACATCAATTCAAGGCCCAGGCTAACTTCACATAGCAGCTTACAATCAACAAGCTACTAAAAGTATGGACCAAGGATTGCTCAAACACTTCAAATATCAAACCATAAACAACATTGCATCATATCTAAATCTAAAATATAACATGCAACTAATAATCTTAAAGGAATCTTAAAGATATGGAATAACAAGAACCATGCAAAGTGAAGCAACACAAGAAAGAGCACCAAAGAACAAGTCTTTACTTATATTGAATCACCCAAGTTTGAAAAAAATCATGTATTCTCAATGTAATAACACTTGCTCTCAAAAAATTATAACTCCTATCTCAGTTTTAGCTCTAGCGAATATGTCTAATTGATTCTAACAATTACAAAGGAGGCTTGAGCCTCAATTTATAGAGGAGTAACACTAGGTTGGCCCAAATCTAGAGTTTACATCAATAGGTCAGCTAGACAAGTTGGCCTAGGAAGTTTTGAACAAAACAAAATTTACATTTAATGTTTGAAACTTCATCCAAGTCATCCTGGACCCTTTCAAATATTCCTTTTCTTGCACAAAAATCAAGGCTATCCTCTAGTTGTATTGTCACATGATTGGTACAAAGTTCTAGGTGACTAGAAGTTGGATATTCTCTCCCTCCTTGTTGATTTCTAATTTATTGGATAATTATTTGACCTTCTCCAATATTTCCTTCGTATCTTTAGGATGTAGAATTGGAATAAATTTAATTCTTGTCTTATAATTTTTAAATTCTTCCAAATATTGGGGAATCACCCTATTCCATTCAACCTACAACTCATGGTATTTGTCTAGCTTGGAAATATAAATTGTTGCATCCTCTAGATTTTCTTTACTGATTGGACCACTATCAGGAGGAGCATATATCTCATGCCACCATCCTTGTAACCTCTTGATGTTCATGTTTTTTTGGCCAAACTCCTTTTTTCTAGTCATTATCTCTAGAAAATTGATGCAACCATCATATATTTCTTTCACCTTCCCCTGTATTTTCATTATTTTCTTCAAAATCTTGGAAAGGAGTTCTTTTCTATAGTTCCAAACTTCAATCCATTGCTTCACATTTCCAACCTTCACTTACCCTCCTCTTGTACTAGAGCAACTTTTAACTTGGTGGTCTTGTCAAGAGTTAGCTTTGCCTACATCTATTAGAGAAAGGACTAAAATCACCAAAGTGGAGAACAATAATACAACATATTATATCCATTCCATGAAGCACCAACATGTGATGATAATTCCATTAAATTAAACTAATAAAAATTCAAACTCCAATGGTAATACAATGCAAGCAACTCACTTTGAAAGATCTCATTACTACACTATGCATGCATATAAAATACCTTCAAATTAATCACCATCTCATGAAATGATCATAATAATCCTACATGAAAGCACCTTATTCATCAACATTGAGATTTTAAAGCAAGACAGAGTGAAGTTAGGTAATCTGAGCTAGCTGAGATTCCCTAGCCGAATTAGAGCTCAAGTAATTCGAGAAAGCTCAAATTTCCTGGATTAAGCATGGCTCAATTTATGATCATCATGAATCTTCATCAAGTGGGGTCTATTCAACTTGATTTATAATATGAGCACATCAATCACTTTGAAATCTTGAAACAATTCATCTTCATTTAAAACTCATGTTATCTTACACATCACAGTTCACATCTGATGATGTTTAGGCATTTCTAGGGATCTTAGATTACCCAGGTGAACTAACGTTCAGATAATCCAAGCCTACTTGGAGTCACCAAATGTCAAGATCAAAATTTGACTATCTATCCATTGAGGATCGCAATTTTAAGTGTAAGGTGGATTTGAATAATCTGATGGGGCTTAGATTCTCACGGTGGATGAGGGCCCAAAAAATCTGAGCTACTTTGGAATTTTTGGATTTTGCACAAGATTGAAATTTTCGCTAAGTGTCGAAATCCTCTTGCCCTAAAATGATAGAAAAAACTAATTCACCCCTAAAGATCGATTTATTGTTGCTTCATGATGAATTGGATTCAAACATTTTTCTTAAAATTCTTCAACACCATTCATTTATCATCACATTTACATTCATGAAACCAGGGTTTCTGAATCATTGTTCAAAACAAGTCAATACTCCACAATCTTGGAATTAATTGATAAAAATGAAATGCAATAAGTGACTCTTAAGAGCTTTAAATAAACCTCATTCACTCATCATCCTTAAATCAAATCCCTATTCAAACTTTTAGAATAAGCACCCTAAATAATGGAAAACCTTAGAAACAAATCCCATTACAAAAACACCAAAACACAACGGTTGACTCAAACCATGAAGATGGCAATAGGGTGTGAAATGAAGTCAATACCATCGAATGAAAGAAAAGGAACATACCTTGAAATAGCACACCACAAAAAAGGATATGATAACCGACTGGCAATGGATATTTCAGGCCCTAGAATGATCCCTCGGAAAGAATCGATCCAACATCAGAGTCCAAATCGAATGTAAAATGGTGAAGAATCATCTAAGCTTCAAGCTCTCACAAATGCTTAATGACCAAATGATGCTCCAACACTCATCATATTTCCAAATGGGCCTTTTTTAAGACTCATTAATGCAAGTAATAAATTCTTGTGCATACATCCTCAAAACTTCAGCAACCCGATGGGAGCTCAGACTCGGGTAATCTGAGGTAGCTCGGATTACTTGGCTAGATTAGGGTTCGGGTAGTTCGAGGTACCTCAGATTTATTGAACCTTCTCCATACTCAAATTTTTTTTCCCTCAATTCACTATTTTGAACAAGGGTCAATCTCAAGGAGCTAGACAATCACATGAAGCTACAAAATTACATCTCAAATTAAGATTTACTGTTAAGAACATGGGAGAAATAAGACCAAGACCAAGAGACTTATCCCTTAAGGGGATGAATTGGGGACCTACAAAAAAAAAAAAGCAAACAAAGCAAGAAAAGAGGGTCCTTGCTTTCAGCGAGGCATGTGTGCAAAAACTACACAACATATTTGACCACCCTAACCACAATAAAATGATAATATTTTTTCATAATATTTTAGATATAAGTAGAGGACTCATGTCGCGATGTAATGCATATTTTTTTTGTAATTTTTTTCCAAGTAAATAATTAATTATGAATTTTTTATTACAAATTTTAATCCTATAGTATGGGAAGCATAGAATTTGACACATGTTTCAGAATCAAAAAATGTGATACCATTTGAAGGCTATAGATGTTTTTCAATCAACCTATCAATCAAGACTTTAGTCGTAATTCAAATAGAAAATGAATAATAATTATTTATTAAATTCAAAGTAAAGAATAATTTATATTGGTGGAAAGCTGAGAATCTCCTTTAAAAACCCTTTTCGTTTCATCAATTTTGGGTAATAAAAAAGTTGTTAGCCACATACCCATCATATCGCCACTTTTTGTCCTGTCATGATCCTACACATACCCACTTCATTTTATTGTAGTTCTATTGCATTATGTTGCTTTATCGCATTTTGTAATTTCTTAGTAATCAAAGAAGTAGTAATCATTTAGCTATTTTCTAAGACATTCTCATTCTCTTGCCCGTATGAGACGCCAACACGCCTCTGAGATGCCAGTGCACCGCATTGGCAACTGTATTCTGCACTGTTGTCCTTTGGTTGAGAGCTCGTCAGTTTGTCTAGAAAATCTTTGTGACCTGCTCTTTTATATTTTAAAACTCTCGTCGTTGTTCCTAAGGTAGTTTAGAACAGTTCACTCTATGAGGGTCTCTAAATGAAGAGAAATTGTGAGTAGCGAATCCCCCTTCTCTACATTTTGGTGAACATGACGTGAATAGGGTAGTTTTTGAAAAACCTAGGAATTTATTTACCCCTACATGGAGGGGTCATTGACTCGGTGCTCAAAATTTAGAACTGTTTGCACCGTTGGAAAGGTCTCCTAGAGAACTAGTTCAGTCCCTAAAAAATAAGCTCCTTTGGTAGTGGAATTTTAGGGACTGACACAAGTTCCAACCTCAAATTTTGTTTTGAAGATCTCCAAAAATGCAAATTACTAGAACATAGAAAATACCAAAAAAATTGTAATGAATTTAACATTTTCTTTTATTAGTTTAGTATCTAAGTTTGTTCAAAATGTTAATGATATTCCATTTCATGCATGTGATGGTGAATTGGCTTTTCCTATGTCACTTGATATCTTTGATCCTTCTCATGAAGGTCCTCTGGCTTCAGAGGATATTTTGTCACAAGAAGAAGAAATCATTGATACCTTTCTTAATAGTACTCTACCTTCTCTTCATTCAAATGCACTCTCTTCTATAGATGTTGCATTCGTGAATGATGAATCTGCTTCCACATTTGATCCTATTTGGATCGATGTTGAGAATATGTCTTCAAATAATAATTCTACTGGTTGTGATGATTTTATATATGTAATTTATGTCTCTACTACCCCTCAAAGGCCTAATAGAGTGATCATTTAGGCGACTCTAGCTAGTCCTTCTCCTTAAAGTATTTGTTCTATTGATAGCATTCCATTTGATAGTGATTCTCCTGATCCTTCTAAGGATCCCTCTTGGAGAGTGGTAGCCCATACTTATGGAAACAAAATGAATAAAAAACCAATCCTTCCTCAAGTACCTAAACCCATGACTAAAGCACCCAATGATTATAATCATGTTGAGCATCTTCAAGTTACTCTGTGTAAGATCTCACTATGGGACTTGCTTCAGTCTACTCTAGTTTATCAAGGTATGCTTCAGGAAGCCTTACAAAATATCCTCTTTCCTTCTTCCACTAGGCCAATGGATGCTAATGCATTGATAGCTCATATTCATGTAGATTCACAGAATATTATGTTCTATCCGTAGGATCTCCCACCTCCAGAAGTATAGAAGAAAGAATATCCCTTAATTATTATAGTTAATATTAATAATATTGGCATTAGATGCACTCTTGTTGACATCGGTTCAACACTTAATATATGTAGCATTGATCTATTTCCTAAGATTAATATTGATTCATCTTCTATTAATGCTTCCTCTATTAACATTCGTGGGTTTGATAATGTCGGTTGACAAGCTCTAGGTACAATAGTATTACCTTTGTAACTTGGACCCGTTACCATACCCACCCTTGTATATGTTATGTCAAAAAAATTACCATATAACCTTCTTCTTGGTAGACTGTGGATTCACGCTATGGGTGTAGTCCCATCTACCTTGCATAAATCTATTAATTTCATTTGTAACAATAAAGTAGTCATAGTCAAGGCTGACCTTGATGTTATGCACTTATGTGAGATGGTAGCTTCCAGTCAAAGTTTGGTTGTGCCTACTCTTATCCCTTCATTGTCTTCCAATGTGTCGATGTTTACTCTAGCAGTACCTACTACAAAGGATACTCTTGAGATAGATTTCCATAAAGAAGATCCTTCTAAAGCAAGAAATATTAAGTCTACTCCTTCTACCTCCTCTCAAGAGAATGCATGTCTTGGTGATGATTAGGGTTCTTTAGACTTTATAGATTCTTTCATTTAGGAATATAAAGTCAACCTGAACCATTTAGACCTTTTGATAACATCATCCACACCTGCTATCAAAGATGATTCTTCTTTTGTACCATAGGATAGTGTGAACATGTATTGTAATGTTATTAGTGTTGATCCTCCTTCTGAGGGAGATGATCACACTTCTATTAAAGAGGTTAATGGTGGTAATCATGTCTAGAAATAAGATGGTGATCTTGTAGAGGAGTATGATCACCTTTGCTTGAATAATACTCTCTATGAAGATCCTCCCCTATTGTCTTCTACCTTTGTGGCTTCTTCTTGTGAGCAATCAAAATTTTTCTCCACAAGAGAAAGGGTTACTTATTTCTCTTCATTCTTTATCTAAGTGAGAGCATATCTTTTTGTGGCTTTTCAAAGCCTACTTGATTACTCTTCCTTCTCCTACATGTAAGAAATTTCATGAACATGATAAAGAAAAACATTCTTTCAGTGCATACCATCGCGTGCCTGACAATTCCACTAGTGAATGTAAGGCCTTGAAAGATAAAATACAACAACTTCGTGATTCAAGTTTCAGCACTCTTTTTTTTTTTCTAATGCACCTACCTCTTCTTCAAATGACAAGTGATATCGAGGATTACCTCTATTTTTCATGGTTCTCCTCCCTTGTATGTTGGGGGCAGCGATAACTTGTTTTGGAGATGTGTGTCCTTCTTAAGGACCCCCTCTTCTCTTCTTTATGTCTTGCAAGTGATGTGTCCCTTGATTGGACCCCTTTTTCTATTGAAGGGTTCCTAAGGGACCCCCTTTGAAATATTTTCTCTCACATGAAGTCATTAGTGTCTAGCTTTGGGGAAGCCTGGACTAGACCTCGCTTTTCAAACAACATGTCCCTTGATTGGACCCCTTTTATTTTGAAAGGTTCCCAAGGGACCCCTTTGAAATCCTTCTTAACTTTTCAACAGTCTATGTGAATATATTCTTACTTGCCTATATGGTCACTTTTGCTTTGGAGGTGCGCTTGTGAAGCCGCTTCCTGACTCTGTAGAGTCCCCTTCTTTGGGTTTCCTCCATGTGAGAGATCTTAGGGATACCTCCCTACAGGTCAGTGGGCCTGTATGGCACATATTCTGAGCTTCCTCCATGTGAGAGATCTTGGGGGTGGCTCTCTTGCAGGTTTGAAGGTCTATAGGGTGCTTTCTTTGGGCTTCCTCCATGTGAGAGATCTTGGGGAATGTCTCCCTATGGGTTTACAGGTCTGTAGGGCACTTTCTTGGGTTTCCTTCATGTGAGATATCTTGAAGGACACCTTCCTTACAGGTTTGTAGGTCTATAGCATGCTTTCTCAGCTTCCTCCATGTGAGAGATCTTGGTGGATGCTTCCTTGTAGGTCAGCGGGCCTATGAGGCACTTACATTCTTAAATTCGCTCTTCTCTTCTGTTTTGTATATATCACATTGAAGATCTGCATCTTCGTCATCCTAAGTATATGTCCTCCCTCTCTTAAATTCTAGATTTGTTCTAAGTGTTATTTCTTAGTTTGGGGATGACACATAGTATTGAGACAACCTTTCATATCCTTTAGCTTTTTATGTTTTAACATTGTTTTTTGGTGCAGATTTTTCCTCATCTAATGCATTTGTTTTGTAGGTCTTCAACCTGGGGGCATGCTTCCATGGTTCAGAGGGTTATATGCATCCTCTACATTTTCCTTTTCACATATGATGTTATTTATGTTTAGTAGATTTCCTTTGGTGTGCATATTAGCATAGATTCATATGCTCACTAAAGTGGGGGAAAAATGTATAGTTGTAAAATTGCACCCCTTGCAATTTCACACACATTCTTGCTTCCTCTTTAGAGTCCACTCCCTTAGAATCTTGAGTAGGCTCATTTTAGCCCCTGCATCAGCCTTTTTCCCTCTTAGGATGCTCAACACCCCTTTTTAGCAACTATCCTTAGGTGCCAACTTTACATCGAACCTTGTGCCTTTCTCATTCGCGTTGTTTTGTAGTGTGACGTGTTGGGACACTAGCGTGTCACACAAACATTTGTGTGTCGCGCTAACATCCTATGACATTTCAACATTCAAATGACCATTTTCACACATTCTCGCCACTTTTCACCTGCTTTTGTTGGTGGTAATGGCCGGAGATGCCCTAAAATGGCTTAGGAAGCTTCTTTTCCCTCATTAAAAGTTATTCTTTTAGTTCATTTTTCTCTTCAACTTCTAGCTTCTTCTCCTTCTTGGCTTCTCTCTCAAGAATTCTACCATCTTGCTATCTTTCTTGCACAACTCCATATAGCTTGTTATAGCAACACTATCACATCCTTTGCAACACTCTTGGCTCTTATAGCTATTTTTCTCTCCCTCTTTGCAGCTCCCTTGGCTCTTGCAATCCTATCTCTCTTTACTTCATGCTTGAGAGCATCTTGGGATTCCATATCCCTTATCTATTGCATTTTTACTTTGTGATACAGGTTATCCTCATTGAGAGGGGATTGCTTCTATCATCTCTTTTGTGATATAGTTTCTCCTCCTCAAGTGGGGTTTACTTTTATCACTCATAATTGGTGGTGCAGGTTCTACTCTTGAGCAGGTGTTTCTTTCACCACACACTTTGTCCATTTTGGTTCATTTATCTCTATCTATTTGGTTGTCTATGGAGGTGGGAACACTAAAATGGAGGTTTGAATAAGGAAAACCCCTATACATCCCCAACACTTTCTCCAAATATCTTACAAATGCAGGTTTTGAAGAAATTCACCTGTTGGAGGATTCATCACTCACATGGTTGTAAGCACTTCCTTTATTCTTCTTATCTTTATTAGTTCTACTTCATTTTATTGTAGTTCTATTACATTCTGTTGCTTTATTGCATTCTATAAGATATCAACAATCAGAGTAGAAGTAATCATTTAGCTATTTTCTAAGACATTCTCGTTCTCTAGTCCATATGAGATGCTAGTGTGCCTCTGAGATGCCAACATGTTACACTATCGTCTATATTCTATGTTGTCATCCTTGGCTGAGAGCTCGTCAGTTTTTCTAGAAAATATTTGTGACCCACTCTTTTAGATTTTGAAACTCTCATCATTGTTCCTAAGGTAGTTTAGGGTAGTTCACCCTGTGAGGGTCTCTAAATGAAGAGAGCACATGAGTTATGAATCCCCCTTCTCTACACCTATCCCTAAGGTGAATTCCCAATGGCATGACACTTAGGCCCACAACTTGGAATCTCCTTCAAAAAGGGTAGGTTCACCCTAACACTTCATCTTTGTGAGAGTGGATAGATAGGGGCCTCTATGAATAGAAGGATAAACCAAATTGCCCTCTCCCTAAAAAGTTACAAGTAAAAACAAGTAACTTATATACTATATGAATGATTCCCTTCTCAATTCAAAGGAGCCATATGGTGAGTAACTTTTAGGGTGTAGTGCTACACCCTTGCACTGAGAGTGATTTCAAGATAATTCAAGCAATAAGGTTGGCTACTAAAATGGTGTCTAGTCATAACTTGGGACTTGCCACTGCACAAGCATCCAATAAGCCACTTACGACTTTAACCAATCCTACTAGTGGTACTAAAACTATCTCACATAAGCGATGTTAGTAGCTTGCACTTTTGGAATGGCACTTTATGGTGACAACTAATGGTAGTTTTTGCTTAGATTTTGTCTTAGAATTTTTTATACTGAACTGAGGGAAAATCCATTTAGGTCACCTTCAAGTTCTTTGTATGGATGTCTCTCTTAGGCCAGCCTAGCTTAAAAAGAAAAATAAGATGCAATGATTTCTCTTCACCAAAGATCTTACAAGGAACACGGGTAGAGGATACTCTCACTAAACCTTATATGATCTACTTATAAAAAGTGTACAAGTGCATAAAACACGGTAGACAATCATTCATTAATTAGCCCAAATTGAAATGTGCCTACTTAAGAAAACACTCAAATGCAAGTTGTGGTTCATCTTATACCCAATGAGTGTGAGATACAAATTTGTTCATCTTAAAGACCATGAGTGAACTATGTAGTTCATTATTCATTTTAAGCCTCATGAATATAGAGATCTGCAATTTATTGTTCATTTTAGAACCCCATGAATGTAAAAATGTAGATTGTTGTTGCTATAGGGGCACCATGTGGGTTCAATTTTGCAAGTTTGGTCAAGTGATAGGTTTCTAAGAGTTTGAGTTTTTTAATCATTAAATAAGGTCATAATACACCATTTAGAATGTAAATAGGGTGATAGTGGGTTTATTTTGCAAAAGGTGTCAAATTATGCAAATATTGTCAAATGATGCCAATATGCAAAAGTTGCAAAAATACACTATGTAGGAGATCAATAGTAATTTGAAGCTCAAAAGTTGATTGAGGTTAGTTTGTGAGTTATTTTTTGGTATTTCAAGGTTAAATAGGCTTTGAAAACTGGATGTAAGCTCTTGGTGTTCATTTTGGTGAAAGAAAACAATAAAATACTCCACTTTTTGTGTATTTTCCTAAAAATCGGTTGCTCCAAGCCATTGTACGACCTCCTACAGTTTGTTTTGGATTCCAAATTAATTTTAATTGATGGAAATATGGGTTAAAATTACTTTGGTTTTTTTTTTTATCGAATTCCATAGAGATTTGAGTGTTTTGTGGCCATTTTTCTGTAAGTGGCTAGAACATAGATTTTGAAGTTTTGAGAGTGCAAAATGGGTCCCTAATCCACTCCACTTGATGAAATTGGTTCAAAATTGGTGGAATTTCTCATGTAGGTGTAGGTTTATTTTTTTTATACTTTTTAGGAGCATGGAAGGCTGATTGAATGAATTTGAATGCTTTCCTAGGTGAATTTTTATGAGTATTTGCTTAGAAATTGATGGCAAAGAATGGTAGCTTGATGAAATAACATTTTTGTAGAATGGGAGAGGATTCATAAAGCTTGTAAAAACATATTTGGATGTAATTGAGGCAATGGTAAGGTGAGAACTTGGGTCTAGGGTATTGATTTTCAAAAAGCCCTCATGTTTCAAGCATGAAACAAGCCTAAAGCAAGGGTTTTGAGATTTGGTGCATTGGTGATTGTTCCTCTTGCTAAAAATTGTTTTTTTTTGTCTATTTTAAGGTTGTTAAAGGTTCTTCAATTGAGTTTTAGAGTTGGAGGATTGTTTGGCTAGGTTATTCTTTGTAAAAATGGCCTATTTTGGCCTTGGTGCAGCGTGATAGTCTAATTTTGGAGAGTGTTCCAAAATAAGTGCATGAAAAAATTTGATATGTTGAAATATAAAAAAATGTGTATTTGAAATGTTAACCCTCTTGTGGTTTTGAAGTGATTCTTGTAGGATATGGTTAAAAGTCATTGGTTGGACTATTGTAAGGAAAATTGAAAGAATGATGAGTTGTTCTTGGAGTTAGAGTTTTGAAGGATTCAAAAGTGTTTGAAAAGGTTTGAATTGTGATTTTTGGTTGTTTTCCTTCTTTCTTTCCATCAAGTGGTATTAGAACATCGGTATTAGATCTTTTGAGGGTGAAAAGCTAAAGTTTGAAGTGTGGAAAGTGGGAAGTTGAAAAGACAAAATTCCTCCTAAAGGTAATGCACTACTTGCAAGGGAGATTAAGATGTTGAAGGAGTCACAAGAAGCAATATTAGTTAGGTTTTCAGCAATGGAGAGAAAGCAAAGAAGAGGAAAGGCCACTGAAGAGGAAAGTGACCAAGAAGAAGAGGAAGAGGGTGAGCAAGAAAACTCTCCAAGTGGAAGAACCCAAGATGTTGATTGGGATCCTGATGAAACAAGGATGATAAATATTCTCAAGGCTATAAAATGAGATGCTTCTGATTTGAAAGTAGATGTGTTAATGTATAACAACAAGTTAGATGCTGAAGAGGTACTAGATTGAATAGATCCACTAGATAATTTCTTTGAGTTCAAGGAAATTGATGATGATTAGAAAGTGAAGTTTCCAAAGACTAAATTGAAAGGACCTGCATTGACATGGTGGAATTACATTCAAGAGGAGAGAGTGAAGAAAGGAAAGTCAAAAATTAGTTCATGGGATAGAATGGTAGCAAAGGTGAAAGCACAATTTTTTCCAAGTGATCATGTCATACAAACATTCAAGAAGTTGCAGAATTTAAAACAAAAGGACAAGGATGTTTTGACATATACTGAAGAGTTTCACAAGTTGATTATAAGGTTTGATCATATTGAGGATGAAAATGAGAAGATTGCAAGGTATATGTGTGGGTTAAGGTATCAAATTCAAGAGGAGTTGAGTTTGGAAATGCCTAGATCAGTGGAATAATGTTGCCAATTGGCTGCTAGAAGGAATAGGAGAAACTAAAAAGAATGAAAGAAAGGCAAGGAAGAGGCAGAGGCAACACCAATAGAGGAAGAGGATCGAGGAAAACTTTTGAAGATCAAGATGATACAAGAAAAAACAAGGAGAAAGTTGCTAATCAAAGAGGTGGATTTAGAGGTTTCAGAGGAAGATTTGGTGGTGGTAGAAGTTCAAACTAATTTTTAGGTAGATGTTATCATTGTAATCAATTTGGGCATCTAGCATTCAAGTTTCCTGAGAAGCAAGGTTCTAGTTCAAGTGGTGGTGACAAAATACTGCAATTGGTATAAGAAGATGATTGTGAAAGTTTGCATTCTCCTAATCAACTTGCTACTCTAGAAGTGGGAGAATCTTTGATGGTGAGAAGACAACTATTGAAATCATCCAAAGAGAAGTAGATGACTCAAAGAAGGATATTGTTCAAGACCACCTGCAAATGTAAAGGTAAGGTATGGAAAGTTGTGGTAGATTCAGGGAGCACTGATAATATGACACCTAATGAAATGGTAGATAAACTGAAATTGGAGAAAATTCCTCATGAAACACCTTATAAAGTGTCTTGGTTGAATGATGATCAATCTATTTGGTCAATGAACAATCTTTTGTTGAGTTTAGTATTGGTGGGTATAAGGACAAGATCCTTTGTGATGTTTTATCTATGAATTGTAGTCATTTATTGCTTGGAAGACCATGGCAATTTGATAGGCATGAATTTTATGATGGAAGAGATAATATTTACACCATTGAAAAGGATGGAACTACTTTTACACTAACACCATTGCAGAAGGATGATAAAGCAACTTGGGAAAGGAAAAAAAAGTGGTAATGTTTGGTAAGAAAGAGTTTTTGAAGATTGAGGAAGACAAAAAGGAAGAGTGTGCAACCACTACAAGGCTTGCGAATTTGAAGAGTGATGCAATGTTGAAGGAAAGAGTTGATAAGTTGGTTTCAAAGTCTGAGACAAAGAAGGTCAAGGATGAATTTCTTGTGAAGGCTCAAAATGGACTAGGAAATCATGAAGAGATCATGGTGGGGACAATACTTTTTCAATTGAATGTAAGAGAGGTTAAGTGATAATAAATTTCTATCATAACATAGGTTTGTAAGTTTGATAGGACAAAGGTCTTAAAGACAGTGAATCTGATGAAAGAAGTAAAGGAAAAAAGTGGAATGAAACAAGTTGAAAGGCAAGGAAAAGTGAATGAGTTCAAGCATGAATTAAGGGTAAAGGAAAGAGAAGTTAAAAAAAAAAATTGGTATAGGTATGTCGGAAGTTAAGAAACCAAGTTTAATATCATTTCTGGAAGTAAAGAGAAAGTCAGAGAACATTCACTGAGCTAGTTTGCAAAGTTGGTGCAATGTCTAAGTGGTAAAGAGTGTATAAATGCAAAGAATGATGCAAAGCTTCAATACCTAACACATTGGAAAGGAGTACCAGGTGAAACTAAAAATTGGAGAGAATTCAAGGATAAAAGTCATTCTATTTTCTATTTCATACAGTCCTCAAGGGACTTGAGGTCTTTTTCAGGCTGGGAGTATGGTGCAGAGGCACCATGTGGGTTCAATTTTGCAAGTTTGGTCAAGTGATAGGTTTCTAAGAGTTTGAGTCTTTTAATCATTAAATAAGGTCATAATAGACCATTTATAATGTAACTAGGGTGATAGTGATTTGATTTTGCAAAAGGTGTCAAATTATGCAAATATTGTCAAATGATGTCAATATGCAAAAGTTGCAAAAATGCACTATGTGGGAGATCAACAGTCATTTGAAGCTCAGAGGTGGGTTGAGTTTAGTTTGTGAGTTATTTTTTGGTATTTCAAGGTTAAATAGGCTTTTAAAACTAGATGTAAGCTCTTGGTGTTCATTTTGGTGAAAGAAAATAATAAAATACTCCATTTTTTGTGTATTTTCTTAAAAATTTGTTGCTCTAGGCCATTGGATGGCCTCACACAGTTTTGTTGGCTTTTAAATGCATTGTAATTGACATACATATGAGTTAAAATTACTTTGGTTTCTATTTGATCGAATTCCATAGAGATTTGAGTGTTCTGTGGCCATTTTTCTGTAGGCAGCTAGAACTCATATTTTGAAATTTTGAGAGTGCAAAATGGGTCCCTAAGCCATTCCACCTAGTGAATAGTTCAAACTTGGTGGAATGGATCTTGTAGGTGTATGTTTATCATTTTTATTCTTTGTAGGAGCAGGGAAGGCCGATTGAATGAGTTTGGATGTTGCCCTAGGTGAATTTAATGAGTTTTTGCTTAAAAATTGATGGCTAAGAATGGTACAACTTGATGAAATAAAATTTTTGTAGCATGGGATATGACTTAGAAAGCTTGTGCAAACATATTTTAATTTTTTTGAGGGAGTGGTAATGTGAGAGAGGGTCTGGGGTATTGATTTAAAAAAAACCCTCATGTTTCAATCATGAAACAAGCCTAAAGCAAGGATTTTGAGATTTGGTCCATTGGTGGTTGTTCCTACTACTAAAAAATGTTGTTTTTGGCTATTTTATGTCTAGTAAGGGTTCTTAAATTTAGTTTTAGAGTTGGAGGAGTGTTTGGCTAGGTGATGTTTTGTAAAAGTGGCCTATTTTGGCCTTGGGGCAGCGTGACAGTCCAATTTTGGAGAGTGTGTTCCAAAACAAGTGCATTAACAAATTTGATATGTTGAAATATGCCAAAATGGGTATTTTAAATGTTAACCCTCTTGTGTTTTTGAAGTGATTCTTGTAGGATATGGTTAAAAGTCATTGGTTGGACTACTACAAGGCAAATTGAAAGAATGATGAGTTCTTCTTAGAGTTAGGGCTTTGAAGGATGGAAAAGTGTTTGAAAAGGTTTGAATTGTGATTATTGGTTGTTTTCCTCCCTGCTCTACATCATTTGTTCTTTTTAGATTCCCATGAAAGTAATAATGTAGATTGTTGTTCATTTTGGATTCCCATGAAATTTGTTAAAACCAAAAATTCTTTCTACTTTAAACTAAAAAAAGAAAAAAACCATACAAAACCACAAGTTAGATCTCCTTGATGAGTCCCACAAGCTAAAAAAAGATATTAGTAAACCAAAAAAGAAAAGCTAAAGGAAAAATTAAAACCAAAATGGTATACCTTAATTGTTAGTTGTGGCATTCTCACAAGTAGTTGCAGATCATGAATGTGACTCGGGAAGTGTCAATTTTGGACCACTGTATAGCAAACGTGGCTCAAATTTTATGAGTTGTGTCACTCTAGGTTTTTATTGTAGTTCAAGACCCTTCAATTACGAAATTTATAAATTTTTTTGTCATTTCGCCTTTAGTTGCATTGTTGTTCTTCACAAATGTGACTCATGAACTTGTAATAGAGTAAAAACAAAAAACAAACACATGAGTTTCTCTTTAGATTTCGTAAGATTCACATCAAGTTCACCAATGAAAAATAGGGAAATTCAAAACGCAAAATAACTAAGACCAAGTAGCAACCACTCTACATAGCATCTAAGCCCAAATCCTAATTCTAAAAAATAGAGTATAAATTATCAAAGAGAGAAAAAATGAATAAAAGCATAAAAGAAAACTCACTTATCATGGTTGTTCATCTCCCTTTCCTCTCCTCAAATCTTCTTTTGTAAGCTTTCCCTCAGTTTCAAAGTATTTGAACACCTGGAAGTGATAGTGATATGGTAGCATGAATGTTGGAGAATGTGGTTGTAAAGCCAAAATGGAGGAGAATAAATTTTATAGAAAATATTTTTGAATGGATGGACAAGATCAATCTTCTAGAGAGATGCCAAGATCAATGGTGGAGTATTCATGGACCACAAAGTAGTGGGCTAGGGATGGCTATGAACGAATGGTTAAGATTCTTTGGAGACCAGAGGCAATCAACAAACTAGATTCAAAAAGAGAAAGTGGAATTCATGGAAGGCATCATTGACCATATTATTTAAGTTGGTAAATGATATAGAGGAATAAATAATCATTTTAGATTATTTATTTATTGATAGAGGGAAATGAATATTTAATTTAAAGTGATTATGCAACCATTTAAATTAAATATAGAGGAAAATAGAAAAAGGGATTAACTAATTAAGTCATATTAATTATTTAATAGAGGAAAAGTGGTAAGAGGGAGTCAAATAATTTTAATAATTATTTAACCATAAAAGGATGAAAAGATTAATGAATAGATAAATAATTAAGAATAATTATTTATTTATAGATGAATAATGAAGCACAAATAATTAAATAAATAATAACTTATTTAATTGTAGAAAGAAAGAGTGTTAGCAACACAATTAAATAAATACTTTATTTAATTGATCAGAGGAGAATAAAGATCAAGAAATGAATTAATTAAATAATTAAAATTATTTAACTATGCAAGGAAGACGATAAGACAATGGAAAAATGACATTCATAGACTAAGACATTTTTCAGTGTCTACACCCTCAACTTGAGAATATCCCTTACATACCAATTTGGCCTTGTTCCTTACAACTTCACCATCTTCATTTAGTTTGTTCCAAAACACTCACTTTTTTCCTATCACATTCTTATTAGCAGGTCTAGGAACCAATTCCCAATTCTTATTCTTCTTTATTTTATCTAGTTCTTACATTTATTTTATGTAACCATCTTCTTTGCTAGCATCAAAAAAGTTCTTGGGCTCTACTTTTGATAATAAACATAAATTTACTTTCCCACTTTCTCTTCCAAGCCTTCTCTTTGTCAGCACACCTTCATTCTTGTCTCCAATGATCTTATTTGTAAAATGGTTCTTTTGAACATACTTTGCTAGTCTTAGAAGTCTTCACTACTTTTGGTTCCTTCTAGATTCTTTCTCTTTTTCCTTCTTGTTATTCCTCTTCAATCCATAGAGGTATCACATCCGTAAAACTCTTGTTCTTGTTAGATATGATACAAGTCTTCATCTACCTTAACTTGTTTGCTTTCAATCATATTTCCCAATCTCTTGTTGTAGTATCTATAAGCCTTGCTCCTAGTTGAGTAAACAAGAAAGATCCCTTCATCACACCTTGAATCAAACTTTAAAAGGTCTCCTTCATCTCTCCAAGTATAACATTTTCTACCAAAATTTTTGAATTATCTAATAGTGGGAGGTCTTCCATACCAAAAGTCATAAGGGGTCTTGATGTTATTAACCTTCAGATTCACTCTATTAAGCAAATAGATAGTAGTACGAACTACTTCCTTCCAATACAAATTAGGATTAACATCTTTTAACATGGTTCTACTCATATCTTCTATAGTCCTATTTTTCCCTTCCCCTACCCCATTTTTGTAAGGGGTCCTAGGAGTAGATAGATGTCTCCTAATAACATGATCTTCACAAAAAAAAAATGATTTTATTTGAAGTAAATCCACCTCCTCTATTTTCCCTTAAGCATTTGATCTTAACATCCATCTCATTCTCTAATTTTTATTTGAAGATCTAAAACTTATCAATAGTGATTTTTTAGTGGCTAATATTCCCCAATTGGCTAATAGTTCGAGATATAATGTGACTTAAATTGCCACATTTTTACAAAATTTTATTATAGTCTTATTTAAATTGCAAAATAATTTACTTTATTAAAAAATTTAACTCAAAAATTCACCACAATATTCAATACATGATTAGATTAGATTCACCTTAATTTTATAAATTTTAGTAAAAAAATATATTAATTCATTAGTAGTATATCATAATTATTAGCTGCTTTAAGACCATATTTCCAATCTTTAGTTTCCACCATTGATTTATAATATTACCTAATGTCTCTTGTTGTATTCCACAAGGTAAAATGTACCCACGATCTATAATGCTCATTGGGCCCACAATTTTGGGCCTCATGAGAATTATAGATTGAGGACATATTTTACCTCGTAGAGTATAACGAGGGTGATTAGATCAATGATCTAAAAGCAATTTTGATCCCCATGAGAATTATAGATCATGGGTATATTTTACCTTGTAGAATACAATGAGGGCCATTATATTATATTTTAAATCAATGGTGAAAAGTAAATATTAAATAGTCTACCCTTTAAACCCATCAATAATATCTACTCTCTAGCCCCTAATTTTCCATGAGAATAATTTTTAGATTGGATGGATTCACTACCATAATTAATGCATTTTCTTATTGTTTTTCAAGAATCGCCAAAATTTTATACAAAATTTTTGTGATATAAAAATATTCGCCAATAAAATTAATATTTTAAAAAGAAAAAGGAAATATTTGCCAATATAAATTAATATTGTTTCCTAAAAAAGTAATAGATTAGTCAAGATTTAATATCTTTTTTTGGGGGGGTTTCGTAAAGTTATCACTACTTATCAAAAGCTTTTGATTTATCTCTTAAAAATGTAACCCAAGTCATTCTAGTGTAATCATCAATGAGTAACATAGAATATTATTTCAACTTGTTGACTCCTTGTTCTTGTAGGTCCACAAAGGCCAATGTGAATTGGCTTCAATGGCATTGTAGTAGAGCACTCCTTTCTATTGAAACTTTCTTTTGTTTACTTTCCCATTTGACACTCCTTACATGAAGTGATTTTAAGCTTCGTTATCTTAGACATATCTCTCACAACATGAGAGTATTTGATTTTTACCACATTGTCAAAGTTGATATGTCACATCCTTTTGTACCATAGCCAACACTTCCATACTGAGCCAATAAACAAATTCTTTAATTTTCCTCCTTTATATGATAGACATTTCTATTTGTCCTAGTTCCTTCTACAACTAATCTTCTAGACTCTTTCTTTTTGATTTTACAACCATTGGCATGAAATGTAATATTATAGCCTTTGTTGCACATTTTACTGACACTAAGAAGATTATTCTTCAGACCTTTGACATAGAGGACATCCTCAATTATGCTCTTTCCATTAATTGTTATAGAACCTTTTCTACAAATTTGTGTTGACTCATCACCACCAAACTTAATAGCTCCACCATTAACCTTCTTAATATTGATGAACTATCTCTTGTCACCAATCATGTGGTTAGAACAACCACTACCAATCAACCAAGCATTTTCCTCTTCCTTTGCATGAAAGTCAGTCCATACTACCATTGATAATTCATTAACCTTATCAACCTACAAGGCACCAAACCTTTTACATTATCTAGTATTGCTCTTTTTATTAGCATATTTCAAATCCATGAATAGGGTTTCATCTTTTGAATCATTATCCCCATCTTCTAAAGAAAAACTATTTTTCATAGAATAGAAACCTCTTTTGAATGTATCTTTTTTCTTACTATCATCTGATTCTTTTTAAGGACACTTGGATGTAAAATGACCAATCCTTGCACAATTGAAACACTTGAAAGGTAGCTTGCCTTTTTATTTTTTGGTTCTTTTCTTTAATCTTCTCACAATTTTTTCTTCAATCTTATCAAAGTCATCATCCTAATTAGCTATTGCATCTTCTATCTTTTTACTAGTTTTGAATGTTGCTTCCATCTTTGGAACATCTTTGTCAAATCCTTTCATTTCAAACATTGTGAGAACACCAAACATTTCATCTAAAAAGTACTGATCTAAAACCTTGGATTGTTCAATAGCAAACACCTTATGACTATATACTATAGGGAGAGATCTCAAAACCTTCTTCACAATCTCATCTTCTTTTACTTCTCCACCAACACCAGTGATGTTAGAAACTACTTCATGCACCCAGAGCATATAACTTGCAATATCTTCATCGTCTATCATCCTAAGAGTCTCAAATCTACTATTAAAAATTTGCATCTTGGCTTGCTTTCCTTTAGTATCTCCTTCATAGATTATGCTATGTTTTCCCCAAACATACTTATCAGAACTATAATTCATGAACTTCAAAATTTCTTAGTCAGCCAACCCACACAAGATAACATTCTTATCCTTAGCATTATTCTCATACAACATGATTTTAGTAGGATCTATTGGAGGATTAGCAAGAGAAATATAAGCATCCTCGATTGATTTCCAAACACCAAACCCAAGAGAGTTTAGATGGCTTTCCATTCTCAATTTCCAAAAAGTGTAATTTGTCCCATCAAACCTAGGACCTTTGTAAACTCCATCATGTTCCATCTTAGATCTTTACCTCAAGTGGTTAAGATCCTTCAAAGGAAATTGGCTCTGATATTGATTTTTTATCACAACTGAAGACTAAGAGGGTGGGTGAATCATTATTTTAAAAATATAAACCCTTCAACCAACCCAAACTTCTTTACCAAAACAAAACCCTCAAATAAATCAACAACAAAGAAAAATGAAACAAAAATAATCTAGAAGAGTTCATACCCTAGTACAATAAATAAACTCATAAGAATAAAACAAAATAATAAAGTAGGAAAAAATAATATAATACTTTTCATCTTTGAATCATTTTCCAATGAAGAATATAAGAAAATTTAGTAACAAAGAAACATTAATTTTTCAAAAATTTAGAGACCTATTTGTTTCCTCACTTTTTGCATGGCAATAAGAAATATCTCTTTTTGGATAATACTTAAAATATTAAGAAAATTATTAGAGCCAATACACCAAACTCAATTAAAATAAATTAAAAATTAAAAGTGATATAAACTAGAACTATAATTTTTTTATGAAATAAAGAAATATATAAATTTAGGGTTAAAAAAAGAGACAAAGTAGATTTAGGAAATGAAAGCAAACATATTTCAAGAAAATATTTTTTTCATTGCATACAAAGAAGATTGGACTCTTGGGCATCCATGATCGTATCATATGTAAGACCTAATGTACTTTCATAAAAGGTTCATTAAAAAGGAGATAAGATTTGAGTATTTAAATTTATTCATGTCTATATATTACTTATAATCTAGCGTGTAGAATCTATTTTGTCTCGACATATGCCTCCTAGACATTGGATGATGTTTGTTTATGATTAGTTAACAAACAGTCTAACTAATATGTATATCTATTGGAATTATCAAAAAAATTACAAAGGAAAATAAGTCTTAGTTTTAAAATGAAGCCAATTTCAAACTATTTATGCTTAATCTATAGTTCAAGTATTTATGAACTCAGTTTTCAAACATAGAGCTTCCCACTTTGATTCTATATACTTTTAAAAAAACTAATAATTTTGATTTTTTTGTACACAAATAAACTATAAAGGTTCAATAAGGAAGAAATGTTTCCTTTTATATACTTTTAGATAAGTGTGATTTTAATTTATTGATGAAGGATAAATTTTATATTGTAGATATGAATATTAAGATCATTACAAATTGAAATTATTGTCCCATGGTCTAACTGTTGGACATAGGTTGTCATTGATGTCAAAGGTTGTCAGTAATGTTATTGACGTCAGAGGATGTAGTTAGAATATTGATTTTAAAGGATTTCATTGTTTAGGGCTAAGTTGAATTATCATTATATTCCCCTTGAATTATCATTTTGAGTTCCAAAAGACTTGTTGATGCATGTTGTATGTCAGAAGATCTATTTGATTAGTTCTTGTAATTTTACTATCAGGATGAGAAATAAAGAAATATATATTATTAGTTCCTAAGGAGTGTTTGTATGAATGATATATGCTTGCAATTTATCATTATTGCATCTATTTTGTATGACAGTGGTGGTTCGGAAGTCTATATCAGCATGTTTATGTTCAAGGACATTTTCTTGACAAAGAGATTTCTCTAGCAATACAATCATGATCCATATTTCTTGTAGAATTTATTTTTTCTCTATGGTTTCAGAGGAGAGTATGCCTACACTATTTCTATCATATTGTTGAGTTTCTAAAGGATATGTTCAGTATACAAAAAGATTGAATTAACATAAGGGTCTATGTTTCTATCTATCAACTAGTCAAATTTCAAGGAATGTGTGATAATGGCTAGTAGCATGCAAAATTAAAATCTTTTGTTTGGTGTTATTATAGGACCTTGTTAAGGTTCCTATGGTAGCACATAGTATCATGTTCTTTTGACAACAAGAGATTCTATTTTTTGTACTGACCTACTACACATTTCATATAATTTTAATTTAGGTCCGCCCTATGTCATCTTGGCTATTTGTGGATCCCTGACCAACATAGAACTATGTTAGTGCAATGTCATGTATATATTTCAAATGTTTAGATCCACTATAGAGTATCTAAGAGTGACAACATGAATTGGAATTACACCTGTATAAAGAGTTGTTCTCTAGTACAAATTAAAGAGATGGCAGTGAAGATAAAATGGATACTTGTATTCCAATGTGTGTGCCAATATCAAAAGATCATATGCAGTGAGGAGTGTTAGTTGTAACTTTGACACATGTTGAGTTACATTGAAGATTCACAAGCCTTATCATTGTAATCTTGTAGGACTAGTGTTCTACTTTCCATATTATTTCACTTGGGGATTGGTGTCTCCATTAGGTTGGTTCCTACAAGCACTATAGGGGATTAGTGTCTCTGGTAGGTCAGTGCCTAAGTTTCAACATGTAAAATGCACTTGCATATTTTTACATTATGAAGTTGGATTTAGACAGTATTTCTAAGAGCTATACTCACCATGGTTTTTTGCATATTGGGTTTTCCACGTATATCTGGTGTTCACTTGTGAAAATGTGTGTACTTATATTTTTCCATGATTATTAGCTTTATGCTTTGATTTAAGTTTCATTTTTGATATGTGCATTTGAGTTAAGAATTTTAAATCGATTTGATCTACTAATTCACCCCCCTCCCAATATATTGTGTGCCCTTCAATTTATACCAAATCTAAGTTCCTTTAAAGAAGCCTAATAGCTTAAGGTAGGTTAGGGATGGTACAAGTAGGATTATCTAGAAATAAAGCATAAATTTTTGATGGATCAAATTTATATTTTTGGAAACTTAGAATGGATTCCTATTTGATGGCTTTAGGAATGGATGTTTGGATGTCAATAGTAGAGGTATATGAGATTCCTAAAATCCCTTCTAGGGATCACGTCAAAAAGGGGGCTTGTGAACTCAATGCTAAGGCAAGAATTCTATTTTATGTGAATTGACTAATTTTGAATTTGTGAAAGTGATGCTATGCAAAAAACAAAAGATATATGGGATAAATTGAAAACAATTTATGAAGGTGATGACAAAGTCAAAGAGGAAAAGTCACAAACTTATAGAGCTTAGTTTGAAGGTCTAAAGATGAAACAGTATGAGAATATTTTTACATTCCTACTCTAGGTTGATAAAGTTGTCAACTCTATCCATTATATTGGTGAGAATTTGAAGGAAAATAATGTTGTGAAAAAGAAACTTATATCTCTCCCTAGAAATTTTGATTCTAATGTCTCTACTATTGAAGAAATTAAGGATCTGAACACTTTGCAGTTGACTAAACTATATGGAATTCTAATTGCATTTGAAATGATATTTGAAAGTGAAGACTTTATAAGGAAAGAGGTTGCCTTTAAAGTATCTAAGAAGTGAGTTGACCAAGAATTGGATTATATTCAAAAGAAGAAAACAATGTTAGGAAGCTAAAAATAAGTTCTGATAAATACAAAGGTAAGTTATCTTTTAAGTGTTTTAATTATGGTGAATTAAGACATTTTATGGCTAAGTGTCCCTATAAGAGTTCTAAAAATGATAAGAAAAAATAATTGAAAGAAATAATTTTAAAGAATGTATAAAGGTCAAAGGAAACACAAGAGTTTCTACACTAATGAAGAAGAAGACTACTCTACTAAAGAAGAAGATGAATATATCTACAAAGATGAAAAAGATAAAGTTGTATTCATAGACTTTGAGACTACTAAAGGAGATGTAGAAATGAATTCCAAAAACAATGAAGATGAAGTAGATCTTGTTTAAAAATAAATGTGTGCCGGAAAAGAAGTCAAAAGGATGAAGAATAGAATTATAGAAGAATTGAAGGCCAAAGAAAAGGTATCTCAATATTTGAAGAAAGCATGAAAGATGATTGTTGATTTGAAGTGTTGTCACCGAAAAAGGAAAAATCATTGAAAAAGAAAAAAAAAATGACTTTGTAAAACCCTAATTCTAGAAGCCTCTAAAAATCTCATTATAAGGGGTTGGGATGGGAGTTATAGTATGTAGAAAAAGGTGATTATTCATGAGATTGTAATAAGTTTTGCAGTGGATAATAAAATCATTGGATGGCTGCGGTTTTCTGGATGTAGCCCAAATTGGGTGAACCTTGTTATATTCTCTGTGTTATCTTGTTTCTACTATAATTTTTTGTGTTTTGTTTCTCTGTTTTATTGATCAAATATACATTTAACTATTAGATATATACTTTCTAACCATAACAAGTGGTATTAGAGTGGGTTGTGTTTGATTATCATCTGCAGGAAAGTCTCACGGTTGAGTGGGAGTCTCATGGTTAAGTGGGAGCAATATTAGAAAAGAGTAAATTGAAGGTAGATAAATTCAATGGGCATAACTATCAGTTATGGAAGATGCAGATGGAGGACTATCTTTATCAGAAGGATTTATGGAGGTCATTGGAAGGAACAACCAAGAAACTGACAACAATGAGTGATGAGGAATGGAATCTTCTAGATAGAAAGGCATTGGGAGCCATTTGTTTATGTCTGACACAATCGATGGCATTCAATATTACAACAACAAAGACAATTCAAGAGTTGATGGAAACCCTAATGAAGTTATATGAAAAGCCTTCCACTTCGAATAAGGTATTTCTTATGAAGCATTTATTTAATATGAAAATGGTAGAAGGTGGGTCAGTTGCTGATCATTTAAATGAGTTTAATATGGTTACCATTCAATTAAATTTTGTAATTGTAAACTTTGATGAAGAAGTTAGGGATTTTTTGATTATGTGTTCTTTGCCAAGAAGCTAGAATAGCTTGGTAATGGCTATTATCAATTCTGTGTCTAGTTTGAATACATTGAAATTTGATGATGGTGTTGGTGTTATTTTGAGTAAGGAAATTCATAGGAGAAGCTCAGGTGGACATCCACATTAGTTAGTGTTTTGAATGTAGAAAGTAGGGGCAGAACAAAGGAGAGAGGAAACAATTCTGGAAGTCATGGGAAGTCATGAGGAAAATAAAAGGACAAAAGGTCCCAATCTAGAGACAAGAGGGATTTCTGGTATTGTGGTATGCCGGGTCATTTAAAGAAATATTGTTGGTCTCGAAAAAATAAAGGAGACAAAAAGGAAGGAAATAAAGAGGAAAATCTCATAAGTAATAAATCTGATGAGGATGCTTTGATTATTTCCCTTGAAAATGCTAACAATTCTTGGGTGTTAGATTCAGGGGCTTCATTTCATGCTACGCCCCATAGAAGTTATTTTCTTGATTATGTCCAAGGGGATTAAGTTGTAGAATGTGAAACATTGGCTACTACATGAGGTAAGGCACATTCCAAAGTTGAAAAGAAATTTAATTTCAGCAGGGCAACTAGATGATGAGGGTTGTGTTGTTACATTTAGTGATAAAAATTGGAAGGTTGCAAAGGGTGCCTTAGTGGTAGAAAAAGGTGTGAAAGTAGGCACCTTATATCTTTGTACATGTCATATTGTTCCTTCTACTTTAGCTATTGCAGGTAAAGATCAATGTTCAAGAATAGTTGTTGTAGTTCAATAGGTAGAAAATTAGATAGTTCTTATGGATTCTGAATCAACACTGTGGCATAATAGACTTGGGCATATGAGTGCAAAAGGTATGAAAGTACTTCATTCAAAGAATGTTTTACTAGGTTTGAAATGTGTTAATATGGATTTTTGTGAAAGTTGTGTGCATGGAAAACAAAAGAGAGTTAGTTTTCTCAAGGGTGGGAAGCAAAAGAAAGATGAGAAATTAGAGCTTGTGCATACAGATGTATGGGGACCAGCTCAAGTATCTTCTCTCGGTGGCTCTTAGTATTATGTAACTTTTATTGATGATGTAACAAGGAAGGTATGGATTTATTTCCTTAAGAAAAAATATGATGTATTTGAAACTTTTAAGAAATGGAAGAGCTTGGTTGAGAATGAGACATGTAAGAAGTTAAAATGTCTCAAATCTGATAATGGTGGTGAGTATTGTAGCAAATATTTTGAAGATTATTGTTCCTCTAATGGTATTCATAGGTAGAAAATGGTTCCAAGGACTCCACAGGAAAATGGAGTGGTTGAGTGCATGAAAAGAACAATAATGGAGCATGCACGGACTATGAGATTGCATGTTGGGTTGCCTTTAAACATGTGGGAAGAGGCTGCCAACAATTTTGTTTATTTAATCAATAGAGGTCCCTCTAGTCCTTTGAGTTGTGGTATTCTAGAGAAAGCATAGATAGGTAAGAAGGTGAGTTATTCTTTTCTCAAGACCTTCAGTTGTGAAGCATTTACACATGTATATTCTGAAAATAGAACCAAGCTTGATGCAAAATAAAAGAAATGTATATTTTTTGGATATGGCATTGATGAATTTTGTTATAGGCTTTGGAAATTTGAAAATAAAAAAATGTGAGAAGCAGGGATGTCATATTCAATGAGAAAGTGTTGTACAAAGATTAGTTGCAACAACATGAGAAGAAAGAAAAATGATTATGTAGTGCTAGATGATACACCAAACAACAATTTTCCAATGGTTCCTCATGCTCCACAACAATAGAAACAAAAAATACCACAAACTCCAGTGAATGTTAGATGATCTTCAAGGATAAGTAGACCTCCATAAATATTTTCTCCCTTTTTGTATTCTATTTTATTAACTAATACTGGTGAATCAGAATGTTATGATGAAGCTATGCAAGTGGATACCAAGGTTCAATGGGAGAATGGAATGGAAGAAGAAATGGACTCTTTGCTGAAAAATTAGACTTGGGAATTATGCAAGTTGCCTATAGGTAAAAAGGATTTACCAATCAAATGGGTTTATAGGCTGAAAGAGGAGGATGGGGGTAAGAAAATATTTAAAGCCAAATTAGTTGTAAAGGGATTTGCATAGAAAAAGGGTATTGATTTTGATGAAATATTTTCTCCAGTTGTTAAAATGACTTCTATTCGTATTGTTTTAAGTATCATGGCTATTGAAGATTTGCATTTAGAACAACTTGATGTTAAAACAACCTTTCTCCATGGTGATTTGGAAGAGGAAATATATATGGAACAACCACAAGGATTTGAGGTCAAAGGTAAGGAGAAACTTGTGTGTAGATTGAAGAAAAGTCTATATGGCTTGAAGCAAGCACCTCGACAATGGTATATTAAATTTGATAGTTTTATGGCCGAGCAAGGCTACAATTGATGTAATTCAGACCATTGTGTTTATTTTAAGAGGTTAGATGATGATAGCTACATTTTCTTATGTTTATATGTTGATGATATGCTTGTACCAGGGTTTAACATGGATCACATAAGGGAGTTAAAACAACAGTTAGAAAATTCATTTGCTATGAAGGATTTAGGGGAAGTAAAGCAAATCCTTGGTATGAAGATTACAAGAGATAGGACAAACAAAAAATTATTTTTATCTCAGGCTGATTATGTTGAAAATGTGTTACAAAGATTTCTTATGGAGAATGCAAAAGCTCTCAGCACACCTTTGCCTAGTCATGTTAAATTGACTAAGGATATGTGTCCAAGGACACAAGAGGAGGAATAAAAAATGTCCAAGGTACCAATGCTTCAGTTGTAGGTAGTTTAGTGTACACCATGGTATGCACAGGACCAAATATTGCACAAGATGTAGAAGTTATTAGCAGGTATATGAATCATCCCAATGTTGAGCATTGGAATGTAGTAAAATGGATTCTCAAGTACTTGAGAGGTACATCCAATAAATGTTTATGTTTTGGGGGCTCTAATACTAATTTAAAAGGCTATGTTGACTCAGATTTAGTAGGGGATATAGATAGCAGGTGGAGTACCACAGGGTATGTATTTATAGTTGGTGGGATAGCAGTGAGTTGGATTTATCAATTGCAAAAGGTGGTTGCTTTATCCACCATAGAGGTAGAGTATGTTGTTGCAACAAAGGTGGAAAAGGAGATGATATGGTTACAACTTTTCATGGAAGAGTTGGGAAAACAATAGGCAAAAAATTACTTGTTTATAGACAGCCAAAGTGCTATACATCTTGCAAAGAATTCTACCTTGCACTCTAAAACCAAACACATAAAATTGATATATCATTTCATTAGATCAATGTTGGAGGATGGATAGGTCAAGTTGGACAAGATACTTACAAATGCCAATCTAGTGGATATGTTTATGAAGGCAGTGACAAGGGAGAATTTGAGCTCCTCTTCAACTTCAATTGGCCTTCAAGGTTGAATTCAAGTATAATAGAGCAACAGGATCCAAGGTGATTATTTCCAGTGGGAGTTCTAAGTGTAGCAGCATTGTCCAAGATTAGTCTCCAAGTGGGAGATTGTTGTGGTATGTGGTGACTAATCATGCTATACTGTACACCCAACATGTATCCTCTTTTTTTTTTTGGTGTCATCACCGAAATAAGAAAAATCACCGAATTTTTTTTTTTTTGACTTTGTAAAACCCTAATTCTGGAAGCTTCTAAAAATCTTGTTATAAGGGGTTGGGATGGGAGTTACAGTATGTAGAAAAGGGAGATTATTCACGAGATTGTAATAAGTTTTGCACAAGATAATAAAATCATTAGATGGCTGCAGTTTTGTGGATGTAGCCTAGATTGGGTGAACCATGTTAAATTCTCTGTGTTGTCTTGTTTCTGCTATAATTTTTGGTGTTTTATTTCTTTGTTTTATTGATCAAATTTTCATTTAACTGTTAGATATATACTTTCTAACCCTAACATGAAGACCTAGATAGAAGAAGCAAAAAGGATTGAAGAAATTCTAATAGAAAGGTTGCTATCAAGAGATAAGGATGGTGAGAAGCTAGAAGATAAAATTGTGACAAGAAGAAAAGAGCTTCAAAAAGGGAATCAGTAATCATAGATGAAGTTCAAAAAGAGTAATAAAACTCAAGATCAAATATTGGGAAGTCAAAGAGCTCTACATGTCAAAACTAGAATAGGTTTTGATGATCTGAAGAACAAAGTAACAAAACTGTCTATGAAGTCTACTAATGCAAGTCTAGAATTTATAGGCTTTGGAAGTTCAAGATCATAAAGAATCATGGAAAATTATGAATGAATTCCATAGAATGATGACTTTATTCAAGTTTAGAACAAGAGAAGAAGATTTGGAAGACAGGGATACATCACCAAGTTTAATCTTCCTTTCTCTAGTTATATTTCAATTATAATAATTTTGAACATAAGGTTGTGGATTATAGAAAAGATCCTGTAAGAAGTAAGTTCTTTGTTAGAAACAATGCATTTGCACCTCTATACAATTTTGATATAATTATTTGCTTCAAATACAAAAAAATGAACACATTGTAAGGAACAACATAAGAATTTTTGTGAGTCCTCCTCTATCGAAAAGTGGAAGAAAAGGATAAAAAAGCAGAATTCATGACTCAAATAAAGTCTAGAAGAAGGTTCTTGAAGAAAAGAAGTCACAAAAGTCAATGATTACTCAAACTGCTTTACATGCTCAAAAGGAGAAGTACCTATGGATCATAGATATTGGTTTCTCTAGCCCCATGACTAGAGATAAAGTAAGTTCATGAATTTCAAGAAATTTGAATGTGGTTATGTGACTCTTGGAAATAATTCAATTTCCAAAATTTTTGGAAAGGTTACTTTAAGTAATGATGGTGGTAGAACAAAAAAACATGATGTTTTGTATGTTGAAGGACCAAAAAATAATATGAAAAGTGTCAGTCAAATGTGTAATAATGGTTATAAGCTATATTTTAGTGTTGAAGGTTGTGAAATCAAGGAATCTTGCATTGGAGAATTGATTACAGAAGGAAGCAGAACATACAGTGACATATAGCGTCTAATTGAGTTGAATGGACAAAGTTGTCTCACTGAGTAGAAAGAAGAAAGCTCGCTTTGGCACAAAAGGTTAGGACATATGATTTTTTATGATATTGTAAAAATTAGCTAAAGAGGAATGGTGTGGGATATTCCAAATATTAAGAAGCCTCAATTAACCAGTTGCAAGACATGAAGTAAACATCCCACTAAGGATTATTCCAAATAAGAACAATTAGATTTGGTTCATACAAATTCCTGCGAACCCATGAGGGCTAAAAGTCTACAAGGTGATAGGTATTTCATGATGTTCATTGATGATAACACTAGGATGACTTGGATTACATTTTTGAAAGAGATGTTTGAAGCATTTCAAAATTTTAAGGTATTCAAAGCATTAGTAGAGAATGATATTAGAAGGAAAATCAAGCTTCTAAGATTAGACAGAGGTGGAGAGTTCACTTCTAATAATTATGAAAAATTCTGTGAAGAGCATGGGATTCAAAGGAAATTTTATACTCCTATAACTCCACAACAAAATTGAGTTGCAGAAAGAAAGAACCAAACTATTCAGGAGATGGAAAGAAAAATGATAAGTAAAGAAAATCTACTGGATCTGTACTAAAGAGAAGCTACTTAGACTATTGTATACATATTTCAGAACAAAGTTGAGATAAAATGGAAGACCTAAAAGACACCACACGAGCTATGGAAATGAAGACCAACATTAGTTAGACACCTCAAAATATTTGGAAGAAAGTGATACATCAAAAGAGATGAAGATAATTTGGGTAAGTTTGATTCTAGATCTGATGAAGGTATATTTCTTGGTTATTCTTTAAGAAGTAAATCATATAGTTGTTGCAACGAAAGGTTGAAGAGGATTGTAGAAATTGAAAATGTAGGATTTGATGAAACTATTCAATCTACTGCTATTTTGAAAGTGGAAGATGATGAAGAACCAATTCATAGGAGCATTGATGACTCAAAAGATTTTTTTACAAAAGCTCCAACAAAGTATGCTCAAAAGCACCACTCTAAAGAGTAGATTATAGGAGACAAAGATAGTGGGGTTTAAACCTAGAAGAGAATTCATAAAGAAAGTGAGCAAGTACACTGTGCATTATTGTCAAAGATAGGTCCAAAGTCATATAAAGAAGAAAGAAAAGAAAAATATTGGATAGAAGCTATGTAGGTAGAAATGAATTAGATCATGAAGAATGAAACTTGGGAACTTTTCCTAAGACCTAAAGGCAAGAATGTAATTACAACTAAGTGGTTTTTCAGAAACAAGCTAAATGAATAAGGTGAAGTGGTCTAGAACAAGGAAAGACTTGTGTGGAAATGGTATGCTCAAGTTGAAGGCATAGATTTTGAAGAGACATTTTCTCTAGTAGCAAGACTAGAGGAAATCAAGATGTTTTTATCTCTTTTGGAATTGAAGAAATTCAATGTATACTAGATGGATATGAAGTTAAGATTCTTGAATGGACAACTAGAAGAAAAATTCCACATTGAAAAAACATAAGGATTTTAATGTTCTAATAATTCAGATTATGTTTGCATACTGAAAAAGGATTTGTATGGACTCAAGAAAGATCCTAGAGCTTGGTATTAAAGGTTGGATGGACACTTGTAGCAACAAGGATTCCCAAGAGGAAGTGTAGCTAGTAATCTATATATAAAATAAAAGAAGATCAATTGCTAATTATTGTGGTCTATGTAGGTGATATCATTTTTTGAGGTAGCAGTGATGACATGTGCAAGGATTTTTAGAAGGAAATATAGAATAAGTTTGAAATGTCAACGCTAGGAGAATTATCTTTCTTTCTTGGTTTGCAGGTTGCACAATCAGATAAAGGAATTTTCATTTCTCAACACAAGTACATAAAGGAGATTCTGAGTAAGTTTAGGATGGAAGATTGCAAATTGGTTGGGACTATTATGGTTATAGGATGTAAGTTGAGTAAAGAAGATGGATCTACTCTGGTAGATAAAACCTTGCATAGATCCATGACTAGTAGTTTGTTGTATGTGATAGAATCTAGATTGGATATAATGTAGGTAGTTAGAATGGTGTCCAGAATTGAGGAAGAACCTAAAGAAGCTCATGTTAAAGAAATGAAGAGGATATTTAGGTATTTAAATGCTACTAAATATTTTATATTGTGGTATCCAAAGAATGAAAATTTTCCCTTTAACTACATACACATATGGAAATTGGGAAGGATGCATTGACGATGAAAAGAGTACAAGTGGAGGAACATTCTTTCTTGGTGATAGTTTAGTGTCCTAGTTGAGAAAGAAACAAGACTTAGTTTCTTTATCTACAACATAAGCATAATACATTGTTACAATATCATGTTGCACTGAGGTGCTTTTAATGAAGTAGAGCTTGAAGGAGTTGAAGATTGAGTTTAATGAACTATATCTATTCTTTGTGAGTACACTAGTGCCAAAAACATTTCAAAAAATCCAATGATGCATTCAAGGATATAACACATTGCAGTCAAGTATCATTTTCTAAGGAAGAAGTTTACAAACTAGGAGGTGAAATTAGAGTATGTTGAGACAAAGGAGCAAGTGGCATGTATATTGACAAAGAAAATTCCTAAGGATAGAGTTGAGTTTATCTTGTAGAAGTTGGGAGTTGTTTCTCCCTCCTCTTGAATTAAGAGGAGGCTTAGGTTGAGGGGGAGCTTGGTCTCCCTAAAGCAAGAAGGTTGGGTGTTCTTGTGGTATATTTTAAGAGGTGAAGCATGGACTTAGGGAGATTCTATCTAGGAAGCACGTTCCTAGATTGTGAAGAGTACTAAAAATGAAGAAAGGAGGATAGATAAGTGTTGTTACAAACATGGAGGCTAAGAGAAATAATCCACATTTCTCCACATTTGAAGTTATTTTCCTATGACTTGAATTTTTTGTTTACAAAGGTCACTATCATGGGGGAGAAATATTGTTGACCCTTTTCCATTGATATCAAAGGGGGAGAAAGTAAACTCAAAAATGATGAAATGTTGAGGGATAAAGTGAACAAAAAATTCTATAGGAAGGAAATCATTCAAAGTGGGAGAAATGTGTTCATGTGCAGCTAGCTAGTTTGGTGGCCGAGCATTTCTATTTGGTGCTCCAAAATTGTATTGTTTTCCATCAATGACAAAGGGAAAGATTGTTGAACATAGGTTGCCTTTGATGTCAAAGGATATCAGTAATGCCATTAATGTTAGAGGATGTAGTTAGAATTTTGATGTAAAAGTTCTCTATTTAGGGATAAGTTGTTTATTATTATATTTGGTGAACACTCAGAATATTGAGACAGTGGATGAATCAATATTCTTAATAACTTAAAAATTCATTCAATACATCTCATTAAACTTGTAGTAATGGAAAGGAATCATGCATCACATCAAAGAGCACAAGAATACTATATTTATGTGGAAAATCCAAAAAGGGAATAACCATGATGGGGATTATCTCATAATATAGATATTGTAACTAGTTACCAAGTTTGATACAATTGGTGGATTCACTATCCAAGGAATCACTTTCTGAAAGAAGAAAGGATCACTGCCAAAGGGCTCACTACCTGAAATAAAAAAAGAGATAGAAGAAAGGTTGCTTACTACTATAAATGAACTACTAATAATGCATTTGACCTATGTGAAAGATATTGTTCCACTAAAGCTCAGAATAATGACTTAACACACTTCATTCTTCACCTAAAAATTAATTCAAACTTATTTTCTCTAAATTTTGGACACACTTTATTATCTTGCATCTCTGTAACTTATTACACAAGGAATTAACTTTGTATATATTGCAACCAAGCAAACATAAATTACGTCAACCCAAAACATGTACCGAGAAACACTTCATCACGTCGGCTCAAAAATTAATTATATAAGCCTTCTGAAGGGAACCAAAACATATAAAAAATTAAGGTAGGTCGACATGACCTATAATTATTCCCATAATTTCTCTCCAAACACTACTCATCTCTACACAACCTAAAATACTAAGGTTGGCACAACTAGTGAAGTAATAATAGAATGAACCATCTATTCACTCACAAATTGACATGTGAACAACCAAAATACTTGACATTTAGAGAAAACATACTATAGGTATCCTAAAACACTTCTACAAATCCGCATGCCAAAATGTTAACCCATGGTGGAATGCAAAACATTCCAATCATACACTCTATCACAATTACACTAGCATAACCAAATCGATACTCTATCACTATTATTTTTGAATGTGAAAGACATCAAATAAGGAAATTTTTTGATTTAGAAATCTTCTTCAAACATACACAATCACCTTGAACTATATAATCAAATTCTTCATGATGGAGCACTACTAACCAAAATACTGGTTCTCTGATCATTAATAAACTATACTCTAGACTTAGGAAAATATCCTAATCATCTAATATTCATTGAACCAACACTTTTGCATCTTTACCACTGATTCTCATCAATAATGAGTTTTCATAAATAACAATACCATATAACATCATATGCTCATCAATCTTCATCAATCTCCTTACTCAAATATCTCTTCACACTATACATCAATGGCAACATCTATAACATACACAAGCTTCCATCAATCTCCATATCCAACCATATCCATACTATTGACATCAATGACAACACTTGTAGCATACTTGCATCAATCTCTCCAAAAAGTCATGTTTCCAACAATCTCCCCCTTTTTCATTGATGGCAACACTACTCAAACTTCCAATATTTTCCAATCTTCTCCCCCTTTGAAATCAAGGGAAAAGGGGCCCTTAATATCAAAATATTCAACTTTCTACTATTCTCCTCCTTTGAAGATGAATATATGTATGTACATGGGAATGAATCCTACTTAATACTTCACTCCTAACATCATCTCTTCTCCAACAAAATTGACCAAAAAATATACTACAAAACTTTCTTATACATCTGCATATGTACATTGCAATACGAAAAGCTATCTATACAAAACAAAAATGTACAACTTAGCTTGTGGAGGTAAAATTTCCCCAATTAGAAACCTTCAATTTTGCAAGGTGTGGATCTAGATCCTTCTTCACTGTCTACCATGTTTCTTCTTAGCAGATATAATTGTTCCACAAATATTTTCAAACTTCAAATGGAGCTCTTCACCTTCTTCTGGAGAGTTGGGTACTAGATTCTATTGTAGCATCCTCTCCATATCAACCAAAATTCTAGTTAGAGAAGTAATCCTTTCACTTACTAGGTCTCTAAGCTTACTATACTATACTATTATCTTCTCTTTTTTCTCTTGCAGCTAAAAAAACTAACCATGCAGATTCTCTATTGCTAAACTTGTTCCATTTACATCTTTCACAGGATCATATGCTTTAGAGACCTTAGCAATATAAGACTCAATTGAGTCCATCTGCTCTTTTATGCTATTAGTGGAAACAAACCATTTCAAACAAAATTGGAACAAAATTTTTGCTTCCTCTACACAATTCTAAATATCCTTCAAGTTTCTCTGTAACTTACCATGTGATGTAGCACACTTGTCGAAATCCTCTACCAACCTTTTTGTCATTTATCTTCTTATTCACTTCTTTTTCCAAATTCTCCTCTAAGTTGATAGAATATTCCTTGAAGGAATCAAGGAGGAGCCTTGGTTGTTGTATATCAGACATAGATTCATCAATGGTGGCACCAAGAATGTAGTCTTGCAATACTTTAATAGCTTCATTTATTATCTCTATGGTATTTTTGTGAGTTTACAAAATGTCATTTCTAGTGGAGGCATGGAATGCATCACTAAGTTGTATCTTGTGCAAGGGAGATATCTTGTTCATGTCAACATGTCCTTGCTGCATGGAAATTTATAGCACCTATGCAAACACCACTAGTTGGAATTAAATTTGTATATCCAATAAAATCTTCAAGGAATCCCCAAAAATATCTGAAGGATTCACCAACCATTTTAGTACTTCTCTCTTCCTTTTTCTCTTTCTCCCTCTAATCTCCACTATCACAGAAGTCTTCTAGACATTCTTCTCTTCCTCTACAATTTTATCACCATCTAGAGGAGGCAATTTTTCATTCTTTTGTGCCTCAAGGTTCTCTAGGTTCTCCTTTTCTTCTTCTTAATTCTACACATCATTGTTTTTCACATACAGGGAAGGAAATTCTTGTTCTACTTGAGCTTCTTCCTTCTCTGGGGCATCATCACTCTTATCTTCTTCACTAATATTTTTGCAACCAGAGGGACATTATCTATTATCATGCTTTTTTAATCATCCTCAGGTCTATAAACACATTCTTGTTCAACATTCTTAGGTTCATTGACCTCCAGAGTGGATACATCATGCTCCATTTTAGTCTCATCATTCAGAGACATGTCTAACTTCTTCACCAAATCCACAATCTTTTGTAGTTTTTTCTCCTTTAGCCTTTTCATGTCTTCTTTATCCCTACTCATCAGGGTGTTGGCTCTTTTCTTTGTTCTAAATTACCTATTGCTAACCTAATCCAATTGTGACCTATCCTTATCAATGAGAGAAGATATAATCTTGTAGTTTTTTCTCCTTTAGCCTATCAATCAGGACATTAGTCATATTTCAAATAGAAAATGAAGAATAATTACTTATTAAATTCAAAGTAAAGCATAATTTATATTGGTGGAAACCTAATAATCTGCTTTAAAAACTCTTTTCATTTCATCAATTTTGGGAAAAAAAGTGTTGTCAGCCACATGCCCATCATGTTGCCACTTTTTGGCCCATCATGATCCTACACATATCCATACTATCCAACCATACAACATTCTTCACATGAGGAAATTCTCTAAGAAAGTAAAATAACAAACATATGATAAGTGTACCATATCGGAATGGGTACCAAGACAATTTTTTCTTCTAAATATTCTCCATCAATTGTTGTCTTAGGAGCTTGCATATATTTATGTCCAAACCATTTTTCACCATCTGGTGAGTAGTATGAACAGTTTTTGGCGAAATTGATTTTTTTTGTTGGTGTAGTAAATCTTGTAACCTATCATCATGAATGCATATTTAAGTACTATATCATATATTTCCTTCACTGTGAGGGAAGACTTGTTGGATTTTGCTCTAGTGAGATTCATAACCAACTCATTCGTCATGGTCTTCATCGGGGGAATGGGTCCTTCAAGGCACAAACCAATAACCTCCTTGGTATCTTGCTTGTTGATTAAGAGTGAAATATCCAACCACATAAAACTTTCATGGTGTGGATCAACACATATTTAACCCATGCATTCTCATAATAGAAGTTCAGAAAATTGTTCCATACATCCAAAATCTTCTCTTCCATGCTCTCAAATTCTAGTTTCAACTCAAAAACACATCCAACGAGCTCATTAATCCAATAATCAATTATCTTGGTATGATCATATTATCCCATTTTCACATGAATGTACATTTTCACAGCCTTAGTATGTGATTTCCTTATTCATCTCTACTAGATCCACATCATTTTCTAGATCAACCTTCTTTTGTGAAACATAGGGTTTCACATTCTTTCTTTTGTAAAACTTTGCTATGTGTCCTAGTTTATTGTATTTGTGACATATGACACCTTTTTGAGCAAGCTTACTTCCATCCATTCTAGATCTGCATTCATTAGCCTTATGGCCAAATCCATTGCATGCATAATTTAAACCTCATGTACTTATTATAGCTATTCATCAATTGATTTCTACATTCACTAGCTTAAATCTATTGCATGTACAACACTAGCTGGGAAATGATTGATTCAATTTGTTTCTATATTTTATAGCTTTATGTCCAAAATAATTGTAGTAATAACAATAACCTTTAAAATATGGGTACCTTTATGTATTTTTTTGTCTGATAGGTGGTCTCTTGATGTATTTCTTTTGGTTCCGGATTTTTCTAACATTACCCTTATTTTCATCTTTCTTTTTAGCATTGTTTGGAGTCTGATCTACCTTTGAACTTTCACCTTTCTTAAACCCTAATCCTTCTTTGTCCTTAAAACCATTCTATCTAGAAATCATCTCATCAAGTAGTGAGGAACTTCATGAATTTTCTTTCTTCAATCCTTGCTTTCTCCATATTTGATCTCAAAGTAATAATCTCATGTTCAATCTTTGAACATTCTTCAGATTTATCTTTCAATTTGACATTCAGGTAGACTTCAAATCTTTTACCTTTTTCAACTTACACTTTTAGACGAGTGATAGTATCATTAGATTGCTTAAGCTTCTTATTTATTTATTTGATTCTATTTGTATCTTTCTTGAGTTTCTCTCCAAACATGTTAATGCACTCATCTGCATCATCGAGATCCTTTTTAGATCTTTGTTCTCAGCTTCTGCTTTATCCAAATTATCAAGAGCTAAGTTGAGTTCTCTTTCCATGTCAAAAATGCAGTATTATTTAGTAAATCCTTCAAGGATAATATCTTCCTAAGGAATAAGATACTTCCTTTTTTCTATGTGTTCAACTCCAAGATCTACCTCAATAGTCAAGAAAATTGAAGGAAGCAAGCTCTTATACCAATTGTTGAACACCAAAAATATTGAGAGGGGGGGTGAATCACAATTCTTAATAACTTAAAAAATTATTCAATACATCTTATTAAACATACAGTAATGGAAAGGATGCATGCATCACATCAAAGAATGCAAGAACACTAGATATACATGGAAACCCAAAAAGTGAAAAACCATGGTGAGGATTAGCTCAAAATATAGATACTGTAACTGATTACAAAGTTTGATACAATTGGTAGACTCACTATCCAAGGACTCACTATTTGAGAGAAGAAACCATTGTTTCTATGTGTTCAACTCCAAGATCTACCTCAACAGTCAAGAAAATTGAAGGAACCAAGATCTTATACCAATTGTTGAACGGCTAAAATATTGAGAGGGGGGTTGAATTAAAATTTTTAATAACTTAAATATTCATTCAATACATCTCATTAAACATGCAGTAATGGGAAGGAAGCATGCATCATATAAAAGTGTTGGATGTTGTGGTTGTGTTGCTGATATGTGGTTTTCATTGATGTCAACACTATTAGCATTGATGTATTGAAGGTTGTATATGTCGAGGATATTGAGAAAATTGTTAAAGAAAGAGTTGTAGGTTGATAGTGGAATAGTGAAAGTCTTGAAGGTTTCTTGCTCAGTACATTGATGATTAGTGATTATGGACTAAATGGTTTATTTTTGAGTATATCTAGTTTATCCACCAAAATTTTCAGAGGTCCGCACGAAGATTTAATCATGTTATGAACAATTGCATTCTGATAGTTTTTCTGTGGCTTTAGTTAGTGTTCTTGATTGAATTTGATATGATTCTAGTAATTTCAGTTGCTACGGATGCTTCTCTAATGATTCGTGATGCTTATGGATGGTTCTAGATTATGCTCTATCTTTGTTGCACCTCCATGTTGATCGATGTGCTCGTGGTTGGTGATTTTTCTCTTGTGTGTTGAGTTTTTTATGTTCTTGGTCAACATGGTGGTTGTAAGATGTTGTGGATCCTTGGAAATTAAAATTTAAATGTTTGGCATGCTCAAGGATATTGTTTTAAGTCTTCATTATGTTGTGGTCAACGGTGTTTGATTCACATTGAAAATTTACTTGTAAATTTGGGCTGACATTGTGTATATGTTTTATATTTTATTTTTGGCCGACAAAGTTGTTGATGTAATTCCATGTTGTGGATATATAAGAGAAGTTGTTTTTGTGAAGTTATGTAGAGAATAAGTGCTGAAAAAAGAGCAAGTGTGTGAATAGTGATCTAATCATTCAATTGCAGAGCAGAGTGTGAAGAAGGTTGAGCAAAGTGTGAAGGAGTGTTTATGTGCTTAACCAGAACTGAAATTAGGATTTTGTAGAAGCTATTTTCTTAGTTCATGCCCTGTGGATCTAATTTGAATTACTGTAAGATAGTGTGTCTTCTTTGGGAAATGAGCCCTCTTGTATTTGAGAAGTGAGCTCTAGGTAGTTTGCTTGAATGCATGTGCATTCCCATTATTCTTCATTATACTTTTAACAGGGTATAATATTGTGGAATGACATCCACTGTTGTTTTTTCCCTAACTGGGTTTCTACATAAAAATATTTGTGTTCTCTATGTTTCTGATGTGATGATTGTCTATGGTTTATTGTTCATTCATCAGATCTAAGATCAAGTTAAGTTAAGTTTGAAAATTTTAAATATTCTGTGACAACTGATTCACCCCCCTCTCAATTGTTTGTCTTTGTTTTGCCAACAATTGGTATTAGAGTAGGTTCCTCTGAAGAAGTTTAAAAGCTTGAGGTGATTCGATATGGTATCATACAAGAAGCATAGTCCTATATTTGATGGAACAAACTACTCTCTGTGAAAATCCAAAATGGAGTGTCATTTGAGGTGTATTAGTGAACCCTTCTGGAAGATTACAAAGAATAGATATGTCATTCCTCAGAATGGTCCTTCCACTCCTAATGAGATTAAAGAGGCTAAGATTAATATCAGGGCTATTGAAGCTTTGTTGAGTGTTCTAATGGATTCAAAAATGACAAATGTGATGAATCTGAAGATAGCTCATGAGATTTGGAAGAAGCTGGAGACTTTATATGAAAGAGATGCACTTGTGAAGGTCACTAAGCTATAGAGTTTGAAAGGAAAGTATGAAAATTTGAAGATGGGTGAACATGAAAATATTTCTTCTTTTATGCAAAGAGTAAATGAACTTGTGATGGGTATTAGATGTGTCGGTGGTACCCTGGATGGAAAATAAATTGTAGCTAAAGTGCTCAAATCATTGCCTCCCTCTTACAAATCAAAGGCTCATGTTATTGAAGAGCTCAAAATAGTAACAAATGTGACAAGAGATATGTTGATTGGTAAACTTGTTGCCTTTGAGTTGAGTGAATTTGGTGATTCTGCCCCCAAGACTGAATCTGCATTTAAGACCTTTGTATCCAAAAGAAACAAGAAAAGATATGATCCAGGAGAAAGTTCTAGAAAGACATTCAAGTATGAGGAAGAGATGAAACAATTGAAGTTGAAGAAAGAGAGGTGGAAGAGCTGGAAGCACTGATTGTGAAGAAAGAAGGCAGAGGACAAGGTAAGTATAAAGGAATTTTTTCCTATTAAATGTTTATCTTGTAGTAAAATAGGTCATTTTTCTTCAAGGTGTGCTAACAGAGTTCCTAGGTCTAATCCTAACAAATCTAGATTTCAAAAGAAATGCTATTATGCTAAAAAAGGTGTGACTGATGAAGAATCTGATAAAGAAAATATAAATGAAGATGAATGGGTTTTCATTGCTATCAAGGAAAAAGGTCTAGTGGCTATTCAATCTCCTAAAGTTGAGAAAGCTCTTGCAACCTGAATTGAAGAAAAGGATGAATGGGTTATTGACAGTGGATGCTCACATCATATGACTGGTGACAAAAGAAAATTTGTAAATCTAAATAAATATGATGGTGGGATTGTAAGATTCAAAGATAACAATGCTAGTGTGATTCATGGTAGAGGATCTATTTTTCTTGGTGGTAAACATAACATTGATGATGTCCTTTATGTTGAAGGCTTGTAGCATAACTTGTTGAGTGTTGGACAAATGGTGGACAAGGGTTATGATCTTTAGTTCAAAGATGGAAGATGTAGGATACTTGGAAGCTTTGGAAATGTAATTGCTTCAGGTACAAAGACAAGAGGTAATATTTTTCACCTGAGTGTTGCTAATGAAAGTTGTTTAACTACTCAAGTAGATGAAAGCTAGTTATGGAATTGGAGGCTGTGTCATGTTAATTTTGATAACATTGTCAAGGTAAGCTCCACTCAAGCGGTAAGAGATCTACCTAGGCTAGTGAAGCCTACTAACACAATATGCAAGGAATGTCAGATGGGAAAACAGACTAGAGTTTCTTTTTGGAGCAAACAATATCATTTTAATGGAGTACTGGAGCTGGTGCATATTGATCTATGCGGTTCCTCCAGAATCATAAGTCTACAAGGAGAAAGGTACTTTATTTATTTATTGATGATTAGTCTAGGATGACATGGGAAGCATTAGAGAAGTTCAAAAGTCTCAAAGCTATGGCAGAGAATGAGATAGATCTGAAGATCAAATGCCTAAGGTCAGACAAAGGTGGTGAGTTCAATTCTTTCTATGGAATCAAAAGATAGTTATCTACTCCCCAAACCCCTCAACAGAATGGAGTTGTAGAGAGAAATAATAGAACAATTCTGGATGCTTCTAGAACAATGATGTTGGAGGAAATGTGCCTCGCATCTATTGGAGAGAAGCTGTAAGCACTACTATGTACAGTCTAAACTAGGTAAATGTCAATGGTATTTCTGGTAAGACTCCTTTTGAGTTGTGGTTTGGTTATAAGCCTATTGTTAAATATTTCAAGATCTTTGGAAGCAAGTGTTATATTAAGAGAGATGAGGACATAGGCAAGTTTGGTGCAAGGAATGATGAAGGAATCTTTCTAGGTTACTCTACTAAAATCAAGGCTTATCAGTGCTATAATAGAAGAGTGAGAAAAATGGTTGAAAGTGCAAATGCCAAAGTTGATGAGGACTCTGCTAGATCATCCAGATACTATGGATATGATTTAGATGACCAGCAAGATAGTATAGACAAAAGGAAGAATTCTCAAACATAGAATCAAGTTCAAAATGTTCTAGTAAATAAAGAAAGTTAGGAAGGAGAGAAAAGTGGAAGTGCAGAAGAAAGAACAGGAGAACCAGAAGTGTGAGAGAATCCTAAAATTCTAAGGTATGTAAAGCTAAATCATTCTGAAGATCAAACTATAGGAGATAAGAATAAAGGTGTGTAGACTAGAAGAAGGATTACAGAAGAGTATTGTTTGATTTCCAAGACTGAGCCTAACAATGTCAATGAAGCTTGTAATGATGAACATTGGATGGAAGCTATGAAGGAAGAACTGATGCAGATTGAAAAGAATAATAAATGGATTCTTGTTCCTGGACCTAAAGATAAAAATGTGATTGGTACTAAATGGGTCTTTCGGAATAATTTGAATGAACAAGGTGAAGTGGTTCTGAATAAAGCAAGACTGGTATGTAAAGGGTATTCACAAATGGAAGGTATTGATTTTGAAGAAATTTTTTCCCCTGTTGCCAAAATTGAATTTGTAAGATTATTTCTTGCTTATGCCACATATAAGAACTACAAATTATATGAAATGGATGTGAAGTCAGCCTTTCTAAATGATGAGTTAGAAGAAGAGGTATATGTTGAACAACCAGATGGATTTCAACTGACTAATAAGGAAGACATTGTTTTCCGATTGAAGAAAGCTCTGTATGGACTCAAGCAAGCCCCTTGAGCTTGGTATGCTAGATTGGACAAATACTTACTAAAGCTTGGATTCAATAAAGGAACTTCTGACAACAACTTGTATTTTAAGTTGGATCATGACAAAGAGTTGATTATTGAAGTCTTTGTTGATGGAATTATTTTTGGAGGTGATGATGATCTATGTATGAAGTTTGTTGATGAAATGAAAAGTGAATTTGAAATGAGTATGATTGGAGAGATGAAGTTATTTCTAGGATTGAAAGTCACTCAGTTAGACAATGGGATTTTCATATCTCAGTCCAAATATGTGAGAGATTTGTTGAAGAAGTTTGGCATGGAAGACTCAAAGCCTATTGGTACACCCATGGTAATTGGATGCAAGTTAACATAGAATGATGATTCTCCTAAGGAGAATCAAACAAGATACAGGTCAATGATTGGTGGATTTATCTACTTAACTTAGACTAGAATAGACATCATGAATGTTGTGTATGGTTGCTAGATATCAAGCTAATCCAAAAGAATATCATGTTGCTCTTGTAAAGAGAATTTTCAGATACCTGAAAGGAATAGTTGATTTTGGGCTTTGGTATCCTAAAGATGGTGATCTTACCTTGAGTTCCTATACTAATGCAGATTGGGAAGGAGATCCAGATGACAGGAAAAGCACTAGTGGTGGTGCCTTCTTCCTAAGGAAGAAGTTGGTGTCTTAGTTGAGTAAAAAGCATAATTCCATTTCCCTATCTACTGTTGAGGCAAAGTATATTTTTTTTGCAAATAATTGTACTCAAGTGTTGTGGATGAAACAAATGTTGAAATATATCAGAGTAGTATATGGTGATCCTATTTCCATATACTGTGACAACTCAAGTGCAATAAACATATTGAAGAATGTGGTGCTACACTATAAGACCAAGCATATATCAATCAAATTTCACTTCATGAGGGAGAAAATAGTGAGAAAGAAATTAGATTGGAGTATGTGCCTACCAAAGAATAGATTGTAGACATTTTCACCAAGTCATTGCCAAAGGATACTTTTGAGTATCCTAGAGGAATGCTAGGGGTGATTACCCCTCCTGATAAGAACTAGAGATGCATTTACTTACATCAATCTGTGTGCTTCATATATATATTTTGATCTAGATTGATGTTGTGGTGGCTACTACTCAGGGGGAGTAGTCAAATGTGTAGATATGTGGTTCAGAGCTTGTATGTGGAAAGATAATTCTTATCTTTGCCATTTATGTCAAAGGGGGAGAAGAGAAATGTGAAAAACAACATGAGGAGAAGAGTCAAAATCTAAGGGGGAGTAAGTGCTAATTGAGAGTTTCGTTGATGGTTTTTTTCACATCATGTGTTGCCATCAATGCCAAAGTTAGAGATTGTTGGATGTTGTGGTTGTGTTGTTGATATATGGCTGTCATTGATGTCAACACTATTAGCATTGATGTATTGAAGGCTGTATATGTCGAGGATATTGAGAAAATTGTTAAAGAAAGAGTTGTAGGTTGACAGTGGAACAGTGAAGGTCATGAAGGTGTCTTACTTAGTACATTGATGATCAATCATTGTGGAATAAAGGGTTTATTGCTGAGTATATCTAGTTCACCCATCAAAATTTTTAGAGGTCTGTGTGAAGATTTAATCATGTTATGAACAATTATGTTTTGACAGTTTTTCTATGAAGGAGTGTTTCTGTGCTTAACCAGAACTATAATTAGGATTTTGTAGAAGCTATTTTCTCAATTCATACCCTATAGATCTAATCTGAATTGTTGTAAGATAGTGTGTCTTCTTTGGGTAGTGAGCCCTCTTGAACTTGAGCAGTGTGCCTGAATCCATGTGCATCCCCATTATTCTTCATTATACTTTTAACAGGGTATAATATTGTGGACTAACATCCACCATGGTTTTTCCCCTAATAGGGTTTCCACATAAAAAATATATTTGTTCTTTGTGTTTCTGATGTGCTAATTGTCTATAGTTTATTGTTCATTCATTAGATTTGAGATCAAGTTAAGTTTTAAAAGTTTAAATATTCTGTGACAATTGATTCACCCCCCTCTCAGTTGTTTGTCCTTATTTTCCCAACAAAAAGAATGCAATAATACTAGATTTACATGGAAAACCCAAAAAGTGAAAAAACATGGTGAGGATTAGCTCGCAATATAGATATTGTAACTGATTACAAAGTTTGATACAATTGGTAGACTCACTATCCAAGGACTCACTATTCGAGAGAAGAAAGGAACACTGCCAAAGGGCTCACTACTGGGAATGGAAAGAGATACAAGAAAGGTGGATCACTACAAGATATGAATTTCTAATAATGCATCTAACCTATGATGAAGATATAGTTCCACTAAAGCTTAGAATATTGACTTAACACTCTTCATTCTTCACCTAAAAAAAAATTCACTTCTCTACTCTGAATTTCACACACACTTATTTATCTTGTATCTCTCTTACTTCATCACACAGATAATTAAGCTTGTATATCTATCGCAACCAACCAAAATATAAATTAGGTCAGTCCAAGACATGTATTCTACAACACATCATCTTGTTGGCTCAAAACTTTCATAAATGCCTTGCAAATGGAACCAAAGGATATAACACATTGAGATAGGTTGGCATGACCTATAATTATTTGCATAATTTCATTCTAAACTCTACTCATCTACTCATCTCCACACGAGTGAAAATACTTTGGTCAACACCAATAGTGAAGTAACAATAAAATGAACCATATATTCACTCACAAATTAACATGCAAACAACCAAAAAACATGCCACTTAGAGAAAACATAATATAGGAATCCTCAAAAACTTCTACAAATTTTCATACCAAAATGGTCACCCATGGTAAAATGTAGAGCATCCCAATTGTACACTTTGTCATAGTTACACTGGCATAGCCAAACCAATACTTTATCACCATTATCTTTAACATCAAAAGACATCAGATCAAGAAAAATTGGATTTGAAGTCTTCCAACATACACCATCATTGCCTCAAAACCGCATAACCAAATTCTTCATGGCAGAGCACAATGAACAAAAATTTTGTTTCTCTAATCATTGATAAACTATACTTTGTATTTTGGAAAATATCTAAATCATATTATCTTCACTAGACCAATGCTTCTACACCTTTACCCCATATTGCCATCAATAATAACACCATATAGCATCATATGCTCATCCATCTTCATCAATATCCTTACTCAACTATCTCCTCAAACTACATCAATGACAACATTTGTAGCATACACAAGCTTCCATCAATCTCCATATACAACCATATCCATACTATTGACATCAATGAAAACACTTCTAGCATATTTGCAAAAATCTCTCCATCAAGTGGGGTTTCTGACAATATTCCCCTTGACATATCATTTTGAGTTGCAAAATATTTTTATGATGAATGTTGTATGCCAAAACTTTAGTTTGATCAATGTTGGTAATTTTACTGTTAGGATAAAAAATAAAGAAATATATATTATTAGTTTCTAAGGAGTTTTTGTATGACTGGTGTATGCTTGCATCCATTCTCTATGATAGTGGTGGTATAGAAGTTTGTATCAATATGTTTCTATTCAGGGATATTTTCTAGATAGAGAGATTTCTTTGGAAATACAATCATGCTCCATATTTCTTTCAAAATTTTTTTTTTTCTCTATTGTTTCAGAGGAGAGTATTCCTACACTAGTTCTATCATATTGATGAGTTTTGGAAGATATGTTCAGTATGCAAAAAGATTGAATTAAGAGAAGGTTCTCTATGTCTATCTACCAACTAGTTGAAGTTCAAGGAATGTGCAATAATGGCTAGTAGCATGTAGAATTAAAATCTTGTGTGTGTCATTAAGATAAGACTTGGTTAAGGTTCATGTGGTAGCACCTAGTATCATGTTCTTTTTGGTGGCAAGAAATTTTATTTTTTGGACTGACCTACATGTTTCATGTAATTTGAACTTAGGTCAGCCTTATGTCATCCTCACTATTTTTGGATCCTTGACCAACATAGAACTATGTTAATGTAATATTATATATATGTCAAATTTTTAGATGCATTGTAGTGTATTGAAGAGTGACAACATGAATTAGAATTACACTTGTATGAATAGTTGGTCGCTAGTGTAAATTGAAGAGAATGCATTGAAGATAAAAGGGATAATTGCATTCCAATGTGTGCACCAATATCAGAAGATCATATGCAATGAGGAAGAGTGTTAGCTATAACTTCACATGTGTTGAGCTACATTGAAGTTCTGCAAGCCTTATCATTGTCATCTATTAGGAATTTTGTTCTACCTATTGTATTGTTTAACTTGAGGATTGGTGTCTCTAGTAGGTTGGTACCTACAATAAAAATAGAGGATTGGTATATCTAGTAGGTCAATGCCTAGTTCAGTGTGTAAAATCCACTTGTATATATTTCTACATTCTAAGGTTGGATTTGGAAAGTAGTTCCAAGTAGTGATTCTCACCATGGTTTTTCCCATCTTGGGTTTTCCACGTATATCTAGCATTCAATTATGTATATGTTTGTGCTTATGTTGTTTCATGATCATTAGCTTTCTAATTTAATTTACGTTTCATTTCTGATATGTGCAATTGAGTTAAGAGTTTAAAATAGTTTTTATCTACTAATTCACCCCCTCCCCTCTCAGAAGATTATGTTCCCTTCACTAACTTATGATAGTTTAAACTGTGACTATGTTTATCATTTCATAGTTCAATGCAAAGGTAGGTAGATATATCACCAAAACTAATCTTATTATTATTACACACACACACACACACACACACACACATATATATATATATATATATATATATATATATATATATATATATATATATATACTCTTTTTGGAGGTTTTCAAGCACTCATCTTGAATTGTTTTAAATATTTGTACACTTTATGCATAAAAATAGGTAATAACTCCTTAAAAAAAATTGAAATACTAATCAAGCTATTATAAATAATACAAAAAACTCAATTGAAAAAAATTAGTAAGAAAAATAACTAAAACTAAAAAATAGAAAAGATTTATGAAATTTTAAAAAACTATTTAAGGGGTATGTGCAGGATCATGATGGGCCAAAAAGTGGCAATATGATGGGTATGTGGCTAACAACATTTTTTTAACCCAAAATTGATGAAACAAAAAGGGTTTTTAAAGGAGATTCTCAACTTTCCACCAATATAAATTATGCTTTACTTTGACTTTAATAAGTAATTATTATTCATTTTCTATTTCAATTATGACTAAAGTCCTAATTAATAGGTTGATTGAAAAAAAACTATAGCTTTCAAATGGTATCACATTCTTTGAATCCAAAACATGGGTAACATTCTATGCTTTGCATACTATAGGATTAAAAAAAGAAAAAATGAATTTCATGAAGTTTTGACCAAGTTAAGGTGGTCAGACATATGAGTTTTTATATTTTTTAAAAGTTGTAATAAAAAATTCATAATTAATTATTTACTTAGAAAAAAAATTACAAAAAAATATGCATCACCTCGGGACATGAGTCCTATAATTCTATGTAAAATATTATAAAAAAATATTATCATTTTATTGTGGTTAGGGTGGTCAGACAGGCACCGACTTCTTATTTTTTCCCTGAAATTTAAGTACTATTCTAGTGCCTCTCCGGTTAGGTCATCTTTGGTCTCCGAGTAAGTTGTTTTCTAGTGTACTTAGTGGTTTTGTTTAAAATGATTAATTTCAATTAAGAATTATTTTACTATGCATGAATTTGTGTACCATTAGATAAATTAACAAATATTATAAAATAAATAAAATAGGTTCTTAAAAGAGATTAAAACGTGAACTTATTTTAAACATGAGAAGAAAAAAATAAATTTAATTAATGGGACTTTAAATGTGACAATAATAATAGTGATTCTTAGGATATTAATGTTCAAGTATTAGTATTAAAAAGTAATTCTATTAACATTCATAGCAAATAAGATTAATATTTGCTTAATGGACAATCTTGGGGGAATTTATGCTGAGCAATAATAGCGCGTTGTTTTAGGTGCTATAACAAGTTACATTTAATATTTAGCGGTAGTTTGGATCCTACATGATTTTAGCCTCTGAAAGCTCCTTTTAAGAAGGCATTTGAGGAAACACGTGCCTTGTCCATGCATTGAGATTTGGCATGCATATCTGCCAGGGTAGTTGCATCGAGAAGAGGGGAAAAATTCCTCTATCGATTATGCGGGGATGGGAGGCACTCTGTCAGAGGGTATTTGTGCCTGGCCTGTGCATCTAAATTTCTCTAAGCTTGCCAATGATTGCACTTCACTTTGACAGATGCCCTTACCTTGTTTCCAAAGCACCCATTATGGCGCAGGCAGAGTAGGATGCTGGTAAAAGGGCTTGAAAGATACTGTTATATTACAGATACTCAGCGAATAATTGTCAAGTAGAAACTTTCTTTGCATCATTTTGTATCTTTGTTTAAAGTATTGGATGAGTTTACTTAAGATGGTGATGTGCTAACAGTGTATACTTAAAGCTTTTGATGATTTGTTTAATTTGCACCTCCAACTGTTAATTTCTTTTTCTTGAAAGTTCCTTAAGCCTATCCTTTTAATCTATTTTGTGCGTAGCCTGCAGTCACTGAGAAACTGTACCTTTGAGGCATTCTATCATGTTGTTTACATGCCTTGTGGGGCGTTCACATTACCCACTCAGCCTACCTAAACAATGGAAACCTGTTACATTCACATTACTTGAACATAATAGGCAGCTTAAAGGTTGAGATAACCGGCTGCATTACTTCCGTTAATTGCTCTTGCTTGAAATTTTTTGTTGTCTATTAGACGAAATATTTTCTTTAGTCATCTCCTGTTCACAGATCGAAGGGTTGCCTTGGAAATGCTTGATTCTCCTCCATACACCTCAGCTGTGGGTGTTGTTTCACTTCCTTATCTTCACACTGTCGTTAAATGAGTGTGCAACAACAATGATTACCTTGGAATTAACCCAGTCACATTTTCAGGCCCTTATCTTTAGTAACCACAGTGTTAGCAAGGAACGATGGATAATTTTGTGTTTTGGAGTTTCTAGCCTACAACTGCAAATATTTCCCCGGTACCATTCCCAACTTACTACAGCAGCAACTCTTGAGCATGGAAGTCTGTAGGGGCGTAAATAGCCTTCCTATTTCTTTTCGCCATCTATCATACCTGCACTGCTTGAAAATAGAATGTTGTAGGGCTTAAAACAATCTTCTGATACCATTTGCATCCTGTCACTGTCACAACACTTGAACACGGAAGTCTTTGGAGGTGTTAAAAAAAAAGAAAAAAACCTTCCTGAATTCCGTTGGCAATTGGTTACATATGCAATACTTGAAATTAGAATGTTGTGGAGGTTTAAATAATCTACCTGTTTTTACTGGCAATCTATCGTAGTAGTAGCACTTGACTATAGAAGGGTGTAAAAGTCTGAATAACCTCTCTGATTCTCTTGGCAATTTGTGAGTGTCGATGCTGGGAAAGGCTGTGAAATTAACTTTATACTTATCAAATTGCACTTGCTTGAAAGTTTCTTAAGCCTTTTCAAGTTAGTCCATTCTGTGCATATCTTGCAATTATTGCTTCCCTTTAGATCACATTTATTAGAGGTATCTCTTTTAGATTTTGGCTTCCTCTGTATGCATTATCCCTTCCCTGTGAGTGGTGAAGGAACTGTGTTGTGGACTTTTTAAGTAACCAAATATATATATATATACTTATATTCAAAAACAAGATGAGTGTAAGAACTCACCCTATGCCACCACGATTCCACTTCCTTTTAACGTGGCTATATAAAATGTATTATAAACTTAAATCTCTTAATTCTAATTTTTAAAATGGGAGGGGAAGAAAAGTTTATATAAGACAAAAGTAGAGGGAGAAAGTGGACTTTTACTTTAATTAAAGAAATTAATTTTAGGAAAGTTCAATAAACTAATTCATGTGTTTATTTAAAGGAACTTTTAAAATAATCAAGCTCCTTAGTAAATTCTATTAATAAAGATATTAGTAAATTAGTAATGTTAATTAAAAATCTTATTATGCTCCAATGGCTTGTAGATCCCATACAAAATTGGTTATTTAGAATAAATATTATTATAATTACTTATATTGATTATGTGCACTTAAGTATTAAGGTGTAAATAACACAAATTAATAAATTATGTAAGTGGTGGACTTTTGTGAAATGAGATAATATTGCCTTTCAAGTTGCTTGATATTAGAAAATTGATTGTTGTCATGTGGATGAAGTTGTGAGTAAGCTAAGAGTTCTTCATGGAGTTAGTCAGAGCGAGCATCTATGCTGAATTAAAAGCTTGGTTTTGTTTTGTGTTTTGTTTGTATTAAGTGGTAATTAGCCAAATTGTAATTGTTTGGATATCATGTAAGGAGGATATTGAGATTTCCCTGGGATTATCTAATGGATCATTTACTGTTGGTAATTGTGCTCAATGTTGCATTAAATTGATTATGTTATCTTGTTTTAGTTTGAAGGTTCCATTATGATATTGCTTAATTTGTTTATCACTTGTCATATCATGAGTTATGGAAGTTGTATGGTCATTTTGTGGTTCCATGATGTAAGCATTCCTTTTGTGTTAAATTCTAACAAAGGATACTTTTTGCTTTGTCTACCCGGTAGTCATAATTTGAGATGGTTGGGGAACCTAAGTATTTACGTACCCTCCAGTTGAGCGTAAATGAATATTGGTGTCATAAAATCCCTGGTTTTATCCTTTGTATGCCTCTAGAAGTAGTCACCTTGTAGGTGATCATTGAGATTGATGTATGTTATGTTTTGGTTGACCTTGTTGTTCGGTCTTGCAATTTTTCTACTTGTCTATCTTGGTCGAGGGTCTTTCTTGTCATTTCCTAGCACGGGGGGTGGACCTTTGGGTCCACGTGGTCGGGTGGAATGTGCTATGCACCCCATTGGGTTCCCAAGTTGAATTTTTGATGCGAAAGTAGATGCAGAGCCTCCAGAGCTACTCTTGGTTGAAGCCTGATCTTTGCCTTGTACCTTATTCTTCATTGGTGTAATTATTCTTTTACTTGATGTACTCTTTCTGTTGATATAAGGGAAGCATTATGTAATGTACTATTGTATCTTTGATGTGTTATATCTATGAAAATATGTTCCATAGTTGTATCATGGAACTATAAATTAAATTTGTAATAAAACAATGATTATCTTTTCCACTCTTTTGATCATTAATAGTTGTATGTCATCATTATGTAAACTTGGTTGTTTATTCACTTTTGTTTAATAAAAGTTTATGTTTTGTAATGACCGTTCTGTGTACCCTAGAGGACGTGAATGAATTTGTAATTGCATAATTGATTTTCATGTAATGTATGTACATATTCATCGTATGCAATGATTCACTTTAAAAAAAAAAATTATGCAGTGTTTGTTGTCCTTTGGGGTTCACACAGCGGGGCTTTACAACTACTACATTGAAATTTCAAATTTTCACCAAATAGATTATTATTTGTTAAAAAAACCTAGTAGTTTAGAAACTACATTCAATTTGCTAAAAATTATATTGTTACATATTTTTGAAATAATATAGATAACTTATTCAAATTTTTATGTCAAGTTTCCTAACTCTATTTTTTCTAAATTTTTTGCCACTTAAGGGCCTATTTTTTCCATGATGATCATGCACATACCCTAAGGTGAAATAATAAAAGATAGAATGGGTTTAGAAAATGAATAAATGAAACATATTTTAAAAAAATATAAATTATAGTGTAGAAAAAAAATGTCTCTTGGAAATAAATCATTATAGCATACATAAAAACTAAATTAGTTTCATAAAAGGTTCATTAAGAAGGACAAAATAATTCTACATCTTAATTTATTCACCTATTTATATTTCTTATTGATGCAAGAGCATCCAGTGGTGTAGAGAAATTCTTGCATCACCCAAAAATATTTTGTTTCCTTATTTTTTTTAGTTGTTTTGAGTCGCATGATGGCACTTAATGGATGCAAGACAGTCAAAAGTTAGAAAAGGTGAAAAGAAGTCACATACTATTTTTAGTAAGTCAGCCTAAATAGGCTCATATGGACCTAAAAATTTACCCCAAGGAGTGGAACTAAAAAGTATTTTTGATGGTAGAAGAATCATCTCAATACCCTATATGGTTTGGGAGATATTAAAGTTTCCATCTCGAGAAATTTCTTCGATACAACTTCAAATTCAATTTTGAAAACCTTAGAAGCCCTAGAACAACTCAAAAACTAGACGAAATGATCTTTGATCTTTCAGCATAGTAGATCTCTTTGATTGCTTTCCAATGATATGTTATAATAGAAAATCGAACACATGAATCAAAAGTTATGGCCCCATGAAGCTACCCCACTAAAAAGTGAATTTCATTAAAATATCTTCCTAGGCAAGAAATCAAATGGTGAGACTTTTGATACCTAAACAAAAGGGAAAGTTACACTTTCTAGAACATTCTAGGGAAGTTATCTGGTAAAATAAAAGGGTTAAGTGGGGGTTGTAGAAGGTGGCTCCATTAGTGCAAATTGTGGCTTTGAATAATCAATTTTATTTTCTATTTTTATTTGGATGTAATGAATCAAGCCCATGAGGTTGTAGCCTTGTAATTTCAGAATCTGTAATTTCATTTTGGGAAAATAATTGAAAGTTGGTTGTTTTCTATGTTGTTATTTTTTATTATGTTTTGTATGGCATTTGGGAAATGTAGCCCTCATCAAGTGGCATCAAAGCTGATTTTCTTGAGTGTGTAAATAGATTTCCAAATGTGAGGTAGTTTGCACCAGGACTTGTGGTTGTGGGTTTCTGAGAAAAGTGATCGAAATGCCTCCATGAAGAAATCGTGGTGGTAAACTAAATGTTGTTGTATGAGAAGAGGGTTTTAGGGCCCTACAGAGACAAGTTCAAGCACTGTAAGAGGAGTTGCATTGAGGTTTTGAGCCAAGAAGAGGAGATGAAAGTGAAGATGAAGCTAAAAATGAGGAATTGTTTGAAGAAGAACAAGATGCAATAGATCCAAAGCAATTCAGATTATTTAAGGCCATCTCTAAGATTGGGAAAAGGTAAAAGATTGACATTTCTACATTTTCTAGAAATCTTAACCCAAAATATTTGATTGATTGGATCAATGATATGGAGTAATTTGAGTATGAGGAGCTTGAAGATCCTAAGAGGGCTAAATTTGCAAAGACCAAGTTCAAGGGTCATGCGAATATTTGGTGGAAAGAGATACAACTAGAAAGAAATCGAAGAGGAAAAGAGAAAATAATCAGATGGGACTAGATGGTGGAAAAATTAAAAAGACAATTCATTCCTATGGACTATGAACTATATTTTTGAAGAAGATGTAAGGGTTGAAACAAGCGGGAAGATCTGTCAAGGAGTATATAGAATAATTCTACAACGTTCTTATTAGAATATGCCATTTTTGTTGGAAATATATGCCTCAATCTCATAGGCTGAAACCTCTAAGAGAGGAAAGTTAGTGTGAAATGCTTTGGGTCTAGCCGACTAGCAGCTTTGGATCTTATGGTTTGTAAAGGTCACTGAGACAATGTTTAAGTCATGCCAAAGAAGCTTATCACTGTGACTTGTGACAGTCATTGTGATCTCCTACCGAGTGGAGATCTTTGGCTGATAGGCCATTCATATCATATATCGAGGAGACCCTTGTCTGAAAGGCTTACTTCGGTGTGAAGTCCTAGTGACGAACAAAGTCTCACTGACAACATTTTCTATTGAAGTCTTCAGAGAGAGTCTTAGGTGTTCGGTAAGAAGTCTTACTGATATGGATGTCTCACCAACAACTTTATCCTGCGGACATCGATATGACTTGAACACTCAGGAAGAACTCTTGGTGATAGTTGGTGTGTCTCACCAACATTATACACTTGGAGCAACATTAAGATCTCAGAGTTACAACATCTCAGTGATAGTGATATGTCTTGGTGATAGATGAGCACTTCGGAGTATCTTTGAACCTCGGTATGATCTCCTAGAGAAAGCGGTATGTCTTGCTGAATGTTGAACATTTCAGTATAACCCTTAATGACTCGATATGATCTCTCCACAAAAGACGACTGTCTCACTAAATGGAAAACTCATGTCTATGTGACTTTGAAGCTTCGGTATAATGTTTCACCGATAGTGATAAGTCTTGGCGATAGCGATACATGTGATGATCGTCGGTATGAGGTCTTGGTGACATGGCAAAGTCTGAGCGATAGCTCTCTGGACTCGATGTAACATCTTGGAAACATCGATAGTTAAGTCTTGTGGCATCAGGGAGACGCAATTAGTGTCTCATCGACATGCCCACATAGGTTGATCGCTCTGACCGAGAGAAGACAATACTACATGGTGAATCAATGGCCAATTAGAGGAGCCGAATGGGAACCGTTGGAAGACAGTTTGTTGTGGCAGTTTTGAGAGGAGGCTCGATAGACAGGAACAACATGAATATAGTCTAGAGTTTTAGATTGTGTTTGGTTCGATGGTTCGACAGATTGTTGTGTGATTGTATGATCAGTGGATGAATTCTATTCTATGAAGACTGTAACGTGAATGTTTTGTATCAAGATTGTTAATGGTGACTGCTGCTATAAATTGACATCAAAAAGATAAGTCAGATCTTTGTATGTAATCTTTATTACTGTAATACAAAGTGACTTCTCTTGGTGTTGTGGGTTTTTCTCCCGTAAGGGTTTTCCCATGTATATCTGGTGTTCATATGTGTTTGTCTATTTCTCTATTTCAGTAATCTCTTTCTAGTGCATCTTATTTGGATTGTAATTGTAAAATTTAAAAGGTATCTTTGCATTCTTCCCTGAGGTTTTGACGTTAGGAGAGTTGCTTCCACATCTAGCTTTCTTAGCTAGTTGTGTTATCCTTGTGGGTACATTGGGTTTTTTGTGTCAATTTTTGTTCAGTGGGAGTCTTGTAGAAGTTTTTATATTTATAATTATAGATTGAGATGGCAAGCACGTCAGGAAAGATTGAAATAGAGAAGTTCAATGGCAGCAATTTTGAGTTGTGGAAACTCAAGATGGAAGATCTATTGGTTGATCGTGATCTTTGGATTGTTGTGTCTAGAGTGAAGCCTACAGGCATGAAGCAAGAAGATTGGGACCTTGTAGATAGAAAGTCTAAGGGGCTGATAAGGCTCTATTTGGCAGAATTCGTTCTTCTCAATGTGCATGAAGAGAAGACTGCATCTTTCTTGTGGAAGAGACTAGCATCTATTTATCAGGGGAAGTCTTTGGTGAATAAACTATTCTTGAGGAAGAAGTTGTATACTTTGAGAATGTAGGAAGGAGGGTCTATAGCTAATCATTTGAATACATTCAACATGTTGATTGCACAATTAACATCTGTTGGTGTGAAGATTGATGAAGAAGATCGTTGTATGCCGGTATTGTGTTCTTTCCCAGATTCATGGGATCACCTAGTGATGGCTATTGGGAGTACAACATCCAGTTTCAAGATGGAAGATGTTGTCGCTTATTTGTTATCAGAAGAGATGAGAAGGAAATCTTCTGAGATGGCAAAGGAGGCCCTTGCTGTTAGAGGAAGGTCGAAAGAGAAAGGAAAGAAGGACAAGAAATCTAAATCGAAACTAGAGGGGAGATCTAAGTCTCTTGGCAAGAAGTCCAAGGTGAAGTGCTGGAACTGTGGGCAACCTGGTCATGTCTGAAAGGATTGTAAAGAGGAGAAGAAGAAGAAGTATTCTTCTGAAAATGATTCTTCTCATAGTGATGGAGACGCCTTGATTGCAGCCTTGGCTACGCAGGCATCAGATGATGTCTGGCTGATTGATTCTGGAGCATCTTTCCACATGACATCTCATAGAGACTGGTTTACGAAGTATGAAGAATACGATGGTGGAAAGGTGTACTTGGCAAGTGATTCAACTTTAGAAATTGTTGGCCATGGAAGAGTCAGAATCCAATTCCCTGATGGTAGAGTGAAGGGAATTAATGATGTAATGCATATACCAGGTCTGGCTCGAAACGTACTTTCTGTTTGTAAGCTAAATGATATTGGAGTGCAAGTCACCTTCTTTGGAAATGGCTGCAAGATGACTAGATGCTCAATGGTGTTGGCAAGGGTTGCTTGTATTGGTACCTTGTATAAGTTGGATGCACATGTTATTCAATGAAATAGTGTCTCTGAAAAGTCACAGAAGGCTACTCATGGAGGAAAAGAGGGAAATATTCCTAATTGTGTAAAATCTATGGAAGTTAAACTTCTAGCAGAAAAGACTATGCTCTGGCATCATAGGCTTGGCCACATTGGTGAGAAAGGTTTAAAAACTTTGAAGAATAAAAACCTGGTTGAGGGGCTTGAAGATTGTAACGTTGAATTTGAATTTTGTGAACATTGTATATATGGAAAACAACACCATGTTTCATTTTATTCCAATCCTCATAAATTTCTAGTTTGCTAGATTATATTCATTCTGATGTATTTGGTCTAGTGAATGTTCCTTCTTTTTCTAAGTCAAGGTACTATGTATCATTCATTGATGATTATTCGAGAAGAACATTTGTTTATTTTTTGAAAAGTAAATCAGAAGTATTCATTCGGTTTAAGAAATTTAAGAACCTTGTAGAAAATTAGAATGGAAGAAAAATTAAATGCTTAAGGACTAATAATGGCGGTGAATTTTGTTCTGATGATTTCGAAAGGTATAGTAAAGACCATGGGATTAAAAGACATAAGACTACACCTTATACTCCACAACAAAATGGAGTTGCAAAAAGGTTCAATAGGATAGTGATGGAGAGAGCACGAAGTATGCTAAGTAGTGCTGGCTTGGAAGAGAAGTTCTAGGCTGAGGCTGTTGCTACTACATGTTACTTGATTAATCATTCTCCAAATTCTTCTCTTGTTGAGAAAACACCTTTGGAAGCATGGTTTGGTAAGAAGCCCTCTTTAAGACATATTCATGTTTTTGGTTGTGAGGCATATGCTCATGTGTCGTATGAGAAAAGATCTAAATTAGAGAACAAGGTTGTCAAATGTATTTTATTGGCTATAGCATACAGAGAAGGTTGTATACAGTAGAAGTGTAATCTTTTGTGAGCTGAAGCCTTCTACCTTGGATCTACAGTCAAAGACAAAGTCAGAAAATAATAAGGATGTAGTTGGAATTCCTCCTACACCAGATAAAGAGGAATTGAAAATTCAAAATGTACCTGAAACTGAGGAGAGGTCAAGTAGTTCTGAAAGTCCTCAAGAAGAAGAAGAACCTCAGCCTCAACAAGTGAGGAGGTCAACTCATGAAAAAAAGCAACCTAATAGGTATGTGTTCTCTTTGATGGATTCTACTTGTGCCTATGCTTTAATTTCTAGCACTGATGAGCCTAGGACTATAAATGAGGCATTTAAAATGTCTGATTCAGACTCTTGGTTGGAAGCCATGAACGAAGAAATGGCATCATTAGAAAAGAATGACACTTGGAGTTTGGTGCCCTTTCCTAATGGAAAAAAAGTTGTTGGCTACAAATGGGTATTTAAAAAGAAGATTGGTTTGGATGGTAGTGTGGAAAAGTACAAGGAAAGATTGGTTGCGAAGGGTTATTCCTAGGTAGAGGGAATTGATTATGGGGAGATTTTCTCTCCTATAGCTAAGATGACATCTATCAGATTTCTTTTGTCACTTGCAGTAGCGTATGACTTAGAGGTCAAATAGATGGATGTGAAGACAAAATTTCTTCATGGTGATCTTGAGGAAGAAATCTATATGTCCCAACCTGAGCACTTTGTTGAGAAAAGTAAAGAAAAATTGGTTTGCAAGTTAAAGCAGTCACCTAGAATGTGGTACCAGAAATTTGATAGTTTTGTATTGTCTTTGGGATTTGTAAGATCAAAATATGATCATTGTGTCTATTAAAAAGTTGAAAGTGATCAAGTTCTTTTTATTTCTCTCTATGTTGATGATATTTTGTTCATAGGCAATAGTAAGTTGATGATTTATGGTCTTAAGTCTCAGTTGTCTGCTAAGTTCGAAATGAAAGATCTTGGTGTAGTAAGGTATATTCTAGGGATGGAGATAACCAGGGATAGGAATAGTAGAAAACTTTGGCTCAGTCAAAGTAAGTATATCAAGACTGTTCTAGAGAGATTTTGCATGAATGATTGCAAGGAGCTAGTTGTTCCAGTCTTGTAGGGAACGAAGCTATCTATTGAAGACTGTCCAAAATATCCTTCTGAGATGGAGGACATGACCAGTGTACCCTATGCTAGTGTGGTTGGTAGTATTATGTATGCAATGGTTTGTACAAGGCCAGACATTGCCCAAGTAGTGGAAGTTCTTAGTCGGTTTATGGCTAATCCTGGAAGGACACATTAGGATGCTATAAAGAGAGTTTTCAGATATTTGAAGGGAACTTCAGAGTTTGCTTTGTGTTACCATGGGAACTTGGTTGAATCATAGATGACTCTTGGTATTCAAGGCTATGTGGATTCTGATTGGGCAGGGGACATTGACAATAGGAGGTCCACTAGTGGATATACTTTCATGTTGAATGGTGGTGCAGTGAGTTGGATGAGTAAGCAGTAGGCTATAGTCGCTTTGTCCACTACAAAGGCTGAATACATGGCAGCTACACATGCTTGTAAAGAAGCAGTTTGGTTAAAATGTTTGTGTTCTAACATTGGTTTTGATGCAGGGAAAATAAATATTTTTTGTAATAGTCAGAGTGCAATTTGTCTGGCAAAGAATCCTACTTTCCATGCCAGGACGAAACGTATAGATGTACAGTACCACTTTGTACGAGATATGGTGGAGGATGGAAAGGTTAGTTTGGAAAAAGTTGATACTCTGGAGAATGTTATAGATGCTTTGACGAAGCCAGTGAGCACATAAAAGTTTAGGTGGTGTGCCAATTCAATGGGCCTTAGTGCCCATGATTTTCAGTAGTTTTGTTATGCTCTGGAGGTGCCTGTGTGATCTTTGTCAAGTGGGAGATTTTTGGAAATATATGCCTCAATCTCATAGGTTGAAACCTCTAAGAGAGGCAAGTCAGTGTGACATGCTTTGGGTCTGGCCGACTAGCAGCTTTGGATATTGTGGTTTGTATAGGTCGCCGAGACAATGTTTAAGTCATGCCGAAGAAGCATATCACTATGACTTGTGACAGTCATGATCTCCTACCGAGTGGAGATCTCTGGCCGATAGGCCATTCATATCATATATCAAGGAGACCCTTGGCCGAAAGGCTTACTTCAATGTGAAGTCCCAGTGACAAACGAAGTCTTGCCGACAGTGTTTTCTATTGAAGTCTTCAGAGAGATTCTTGGGTGTTCGGTAAGAAGTATCACCGATATCGATGTCTCACCGATAGCTTTATCTCGGGGACATCGATATGACTTGAACAATTAGGAAGAACTCTTGGTGATAGTTGGTGTGTCTCACCGATGGTATACACTCGGAGTAGCATTAAGATCTCAGAGTAATGTCTCAGCGATATCGATATGTATTGGTGATAGATGAGCACTTTGGAGTATCTTTGAACCTTGGTATGATCTCCAAGCGAAAGTGGTATGTCTTGCCAAATTTTGAACATTTCGGTATAACCCTTAATGACTCAGTATGATCTCTCAGTGAAATATGATTGTCTCACCGAATGGAAAACTCATGTTTGTGTGACTTTGAAGCTTCGGTATGATGTTTCACCGATAGCGATAAGTCTTGGTGATAGCGGTACATATGATGATTGTCGGTATGAGGTCTTGGCAACATGGAAAAGTCTGAGCGATAGCTCTCTGGATTCGATGTAACATCTTGGTGATAAGGATTACTCTTGGCGACATCAATAGTTAAGTCTTGTGGCATCAGGGAGACACAGTTAGTGTCTCACCGACATTCCAACACAGGTTGATTGCTCTAATCAAGAGAAGACCATCCTATGTGGTGAATCAATGGCCAATCAAAGGAGCCGAATGGGAACTATTGGAAGACAGTTCATTGTGGTAGTTCTAAGAGGAAGCTCGACAGATAGGAATGACATGAATATAGTCTGGAGTTGTAGATTGTGTCTAGTTCGATGGTTCAACAGATTGCTATGTGATTGTATGATTAGTGGATGAATTCTATTCTATGAAGACTGTAACATGAATGTTTTGTATCAAGATTGTTAATGGTGAATGCTATTGTAAACTAACATAAGAAAGATAAGTTAGATCTCTGTATGTAATCTTTATTACTGTAATACAAAGTGACTTCTCTTGGTGTGGTGGGTTTTTCTCCCATAAGCATTTTCCCACGTATATCTGGTGTTCATATGTGTTTGTCTATTTCTCTGTTTTAGTAATCTCTTTCTAGTGCATCTTATTCGGACTGTAATTGTAAAATTTAAAAGGTATCTCTACATTCTTCCCTGAGGTTTTGATGTTAGGAGAGTTGCTTCCGCATCTAGCTTTCCTTACAATTTTGAGGCCAACAGGGAAAAAGTTTCTCATTACATAAATGGGTTGAAGCTGAATAATCAAGAAGAGTTGGGTATGGTAAGAATGTTTACCATTGAAGATGCATATTAGTTTTCTTTGAAGGTAGAAGAAAAGTTGAATAGAATGTTTGAAAAAAAGAAAAGAGGTGGGGGTTGTAGTGGAAATACTAGTACATGGTCATATTGAGGTTGAAATAAAGATAAAAATAATGGTGAAGGATCCAGTAGTAGCTAAAACCAAAAAGGAGATAAAACCTACTGTCCTCATGATCAAAATAATTGAGACCAAAGAGGAAGAGGAAGATTTGGATGATGAATGGGAAGAGGAGGCTTTTGTGGAACCTATTTCAAGTGTAGAGAAGGACATAGAGCCTACGAGTGTCCTCAACATCAAGGAAGGAAAAATAGAAGACCTGAGGGTAATGGATGAGTTGCACATGTAGTTGAAGATATCGAGTCTTCACATTTTGACGATGGAGAAAGAGTAGAGGTTCTTGTTACTAGAAGAGCCTTGTTGAATGAGGAGAAAGAACCAACTCAAACGAAGAATTTGTTTCACGCTAGACGTAAGTGTGAAGTTAAATTTTTCAATGTTATTATTTATGGAGGTAGTACTAATAAACTTGTTTCAAAAGAGATAGTAAGTTGTCGTTGGAGAGAAGAAGGCATCTGAATCCATACTGGATTGCTTGGTTATAGAAGGACCATAAAGCTTTGGTAAATGAACAATGTCTGGTAAAGTTCAAGATTCAGAATTACCATGATGAGGTATTGTGTGATATTATGCTTATGGATGTTTTTCATATGTTGTTAAGTAGATCGTGGTAGTTTGATCAATGAGCAGTACATGATGAACATGCCAACACCTATTCTTTGACAAAGGATGGAATTTGTCATAAGTTGAAGCCCTTGAAAGAGGTAGAAGAAGAGGTATGCAGTAATGTAATAATTTTTTTGGTTGATGGAAGAAAGTTCCTAGAAGGTATGAGGCATGAGCATATGTGTTTTGCATTGATCCATAGAGTTGATAAAGAAGATACTAATGAGGTACCGATAGAGGTTTCATATTTTTTGAATGAATTTTAGGATATTGTTTTTGATAATGTACTGAAGGTTTTCCTCTAGTGAGGAAGATTATCCATCAAATGGATCTAATTTTGGGAGATAGTCAACCGAATAAGGTAGCCCATCAAATGACTCCAGTAGAGAATGAAGATTTGAATAGAAGAGTGCAAGAGTTGTTGCAGAAGGGATTGATTTGAGAGAGTTTGAGTGCATGTGCAGTACCTACAGTACTAGCGTTGAAGAAGGATGGAGAATGGAGGATGTGTACAAACTCCCAAGCTATCAACAAGATTACTATCAACTATAGATTTCCCTTATTGAGGATGGATGAAATTATGGATTATTTGAGTGGAGCTTAATACTTCAAAATGATAGATGTGAAGAGTGGATATCACCATATCTAGATTAGAGAAGGAGATGAATGAAAGACAACCTTCAAAACAAAGGATGGGTTGTACAAGTTGTTAGTGATGCCTTTTGGGCTAACCAATGCACCAAGCACATTTATGCAGCTTATGAATGAGGTATTGAAATAATTTTAAGGAAATTTTTTATTGCTTATTTGAATGATATTTTGAATTTCAATAAGACATTGGAGGAGCACCTGATGCATATCCAATTTTTTTTTAGAAGCTAAGTGAGGAGAAGTTGTTAATTAATTTGAAGAAATGTAGTTTTTTCAAGAGGGAGTTGGTGTATTTGGGATTTGTTGTCTTAGTAGATGGTCTTAAACTGGATCTAGAGAAGGTGAGATCTATCATTGAATGGCCTACCCCAAGAAGTGTTACAAAGGTAAGGCTATTTAATGGTCTAGTAGGTTATTATAGAAAGTTTATTAAGAATTTCAGTAGTATTTGGGCACCTCTAATTGAAACAATGCGAGGGGATAGAAATCATTTTAAATTGACTGTAGGAGAAAAAAAGAGTTTTGATATGTTGAAGAAGAAAGTCACAGAGCAACCTATTTTTTCACTTCTAGATTTCAATAAGGTCTTTTAGGTAGATTGTGATGCTAGTGGCACTTCCATAGGAGCTGTTTTGAGTCAAGAAGGTAAGCCTATTGTTTGTTTTAGTGAGAATTTGAATGATGCTAAGAAGAAATATTTTGTCTATGATCAGAAGATTTATGCTATAGTTTAGGATTTGAAGAAATGGAGACACTATTTTTTTCCAAAATATTTTTTTTATACACTAATCACCAAGCTTTGCAATATCTCAATAGTCAAGGAAAGTTAATTCAAAGGCACTTAAAATGGGTTGAGTTTTTGTAGAGTTATACTTTTTTTTTTGAACCATAGGAGTGGAAGGTCAAACAAAGTTGTAGATACCTTGAGTAAAAGGAAAAATTTTCTGATATAGATGAATAAAGAGGCTGCTAGGTTCAATGAACTCAAGAGTTTGTATTTTGAAGATCCATACTTTATAGAAGCTTGGAAGGATTTTTTAGAACCTATTACATTGGATAGGACAAGATGGTTGGATTTATTAATCCAAGATGGGATGTTGTTTAGAGGAAGCCAATTATGCATTTTAATGAGTTCTATGAGAGAGAATGTAATAAAGGAGAAGCATAGTGGAGGATTCACTAGACATTTTAGTCGAGATAAGTCCATTGCTCTTGTTAGTGAGAATTATTACTGGACATAGTTCCAAAAAAGATGTGAAGTTTGTACAAAGTTTTAGAGTATGTTAGATGGTGAAAGGAACAAGTTAGAATACTAGATTGTATCAGTTGTTACTTGTACTTGAGAGGCCATGACAAGATATTAGCGTGGATTTTGTTCTTTGCTTTCCAAGGACATAGAGAGGGAATGTTTCCATATTTGTGGTGGTGGATAGATTTTCAAAGATGGCACATTTCATTATGTGTCATAATACTTGTGATGTTCATGTTGTGGAGTTTTTTTTCAAAGAGGTGGTGAGACTACATGGTCTACCAAAGAGTATAGTTTTAGATAGAGATAGCAATTTTTTTTGCTATTTCCAGAGGACATTTTGGAAGAAGTTGAAGGAGTATTTTAAGTTTAGTTCTGCATACCATCCACAGACTGATGGAAAAACAAAGGTGGTGAATAGGATTTTGGGTAACTTTCTAAGATTCTTAGTAGGAGATAACCCAAGGGATGGGATTTGATTATACCACATACATAATTTTCTTACAACAATTCTATCAATATGAGCACTAGTAAATCACCATTCTAGATTGTGTATGGGATTAGTCCAAGAATTGCTTCCGAATTGAGAAATATGGATAAGTGGGAGAAGAGAAGTGCTAAGGTTGATGACTTTGCTAGGCAATTGAAGAATTTGCATGAAGAGGTGAAGAAACATATCAATAAGATGAACTCACAATATAAGGCTAAAGTAGATTAGAAAAAGGAAAAATATGAAGTTACAGGTAGGAGATGAAGTAATGGTTCATTTGCAAAAGGATAGGTTTCCACTTGGTACATACAACAAATTAAAGATGGAGAAGTTTTGACCATGCAAGATCCTAAAGAAGCATGATTTAGGGAATGCATATGAGGTAGAGTTACTTGATGAAACTCATATTACACACGTGTTTAACATTTCAAATTTAATAGGATATTATGAAGGAGGAATTGATGAAGAAATAATAGAAGCACAATGGAATATTCTAGCACCCACTTTAGAAAAGGAGATAGAAGAAAATTTAGATAGTTGTGTGGGTAGAAGCACAAGAAATAGGTATATATGCAGAGTACTTGGTGAAATGGAGAGGAAGGCCTATTGAAGATTCATCATGGTTGTATGAGGTTGAGGTTAACCATCTTGGTTTCCCTCTAACTCCTGAGAAGTGGCATGGTCACTTTTCAAATTACCCTAGGTGTCTAATGCAGGAGCATCTAGTGGTGTAGGGGCAATCTTGCATCACCCAAAAAAAATATTTTTCCTTATTTTCTTTAGTTGTTTTCATTCTCGTGATGGAACTTAAGGGGTGTAAGATAGTCAAAAGTCAAAAAAGGTGAAAAATGGTCACTTACTATTTTTAGTAAGTTGGTCTAAATGGGCTTGTATGGACCTACAAATTTACCCCAAGGAGTGGAATTGAAAAATATTTCTGTTGATAGAAGAATCATCTCAATACCTTGTATGGTTTGGGAGATATTAAAGTTTTCATTATGAGAAATTTCTCCAATGTAGCTTCAAATTCCAATTTGAAAACTTTAAAAGCCCTGAAATAGCTCAATAATTGTATGAAATGATCTTTGATTATTTTGACATTGTAGATCTCTTCAAGAGCTTTCTAACGATATATTATAATAGCAAATTGGACAACCAGATCAAAAGTTATGGCCCTGCGAAGCTGCCCCACTAAAAAGTGAATTTCATTAAAATATCTTCCTAGGCAAGAAATCATACAGCGAGACTTTTGACACCCAAACAAAAGGGAAAGTTACACTTTCTATAACATTCTAGGGTGATGATTGGGTAAAATAAAAGGGTTAAGTGGGGGTTGTAGAAGGCGGCTCCCTTAGTGCAGATTGTGGCTTCGAATAATCAATTTTATTTTCTAAGTTGATTTGGATGTAATGAATCAAGTCCATGAGCCTGTAGCCCTGTAATTTTTGAATCTGTAATTTCATTTTCGGAAAATAATTGAAAGTGGGTTGTTTTTTATCTTACACTTTCTACATTGTTATTTGTTATTGTGTTTAGTGTGGAATTTGAGCAGTGTAGACCTCATCACTTATAGTCTAGTCCATGAAAAATCTATTTTCTTGCAAGTTATGCCTTCTATAAATTGGGAAAACTTTTTTTATAATTGGTTGATAAAAAATGTAACTAATACATTTAGCTATTAAAATTATCAAAATATTACTAAGTAAAATAAGGAAGTTGGTTCTAAAGTTAAGACCATTTGAAACTATTTTCCTTAAATCTATAGTTAAAATATTCATGACCCTAATTTTTAAAGACAAAGCTTTCAATTATGATTTTGTGTACTTTTTTGAATTATGTATCCTAATAATTTTTTTTATATTCCTTTATATAAATAAAAAATAATTGTTGAATAACCAAGAAATATTTTCTTTTAAATACTTTGGATAATTATTATTTTTCCTTATTAAGGAAGGAAAAAATTTATATTCTACATACAAAAAATTCAAATTATTTAAAATAAACACTATTTTCCTATGGTATAATTTGTACCATAGTTGAATATGTGATGAGTTTTTTCCATTTCATCTATCAATGTAAAGATAGATAGTTATATAACCACACTTAAGGATTTTTTTCAAGAAATTATCTTTCATACAAGTCTTAAAATAATTTGGTCTCATAGATTATGTCCAAAATCTCATCATTTCCTTTCATTGAGTGGTAGGGGATATCTATTACCTCTTGAATAAACAATGATAAGTATTAATGAATATAATAATGATAATTTTTTTTTTGAGAATAATAAGTAGTATGGTTTAAATCAAACTATACACCACTTTAAAACTAGGTTCTGAATCATAAGTGTTGGATAGGACAACTGAGAGGGCGGGTGAATCAGTTGTCACATATTATAACCTTAAATTCAATTACCAGAACTAACATATAAATTTATTAAGTGAACCATCAAATGCAAATCCAAAAACACAATAATACCAAATTTATGTGGAAAACCCAATGAGGGAAAAACCATGGTGAGGATTAACTCACATTGTAGAGAATATCAAAACCAATTACAAAAAGGCTCACTGCTTGAAATAAGGAATCACTATCCATAGGGCTATAGCTTGGAGGGATCACTACCATAGAGATACAAAGAAGAAAAGGAAGACTTGTTATAGAGAGACAACAATCCCAATGCAATGAAGATTCCATCATAATCACTGATCAAATCACATGAATGATAGAGTTCACCTTCTACTCACTAGATCCAAAAACTCCACATTAAGATTCACACTCAACAACCTCACACTCAACTCACACACTTTAAGAATAGCATTAAAGTCATGTCTACTCTTTCACTTATCTTCCTTCTTTTCTTATGTACAATTTTCATGGCAAGCACATTCTATATTTATACTATCTCCAACCTTGAAAAAAGATACAAAGTTGGCCATCCAACTTCAGTTTTCAAATTAGGTTGACGCCAAACATCTTAGGGTGGAATTAGAATGAAGGTGACCCAAACACATGCTTCAATGAGATCCATAATAAATCCAACATGCTTGATCAACTTTGAAAGTAATGCTTAACACATGGTCAGCCATACCAGTGTAAAACACATAGATCAATTAAGCTTGATACTTCCAAATGCAAAAACCAACTTCAATAAAACTAGGGCAAAAAAACTCTTGAACCATATGCCATAATATTTCATCAAAGAGAAATACAGACTAGAAACAATTCTCCTAAACCTCAAACAACACATAATAAAACATAGTTCACAAGCACCAAAACCAACAACCTTCTCTTAATGCAATTTTCTTAATATCCTCAACATATACAATCAACAACAACAATAGATAACTAGCTAACTAATTGACATAACCTGCTGACCTATTCACATCAATGACAACACTTCATTCTTCTTCCATTCTTGCAACAATCTTCCCCTTTGTCATTGTTGGTAACACATGATGTGAAAAACCATCAAGGACAACATACCTACTCTAAAAATACTTCTCAAGATTTTTTTCTACTTCTCATATTAACTTTCTTTTTCACATGCTCTCTCTCTCTCCCCCTTTGACATTAATGGCAAAGGAAAAATATATGTCCATTGAAACTTCCTTTGACATGAAAACAAAATACTCATAATGACAACACTTAGAAAATATGTCTTCTCCCCTTGAGGGCAACCACCAACAAACATCAATCCAAAAGATAGAATTATGAATTCACCAAATTGATTCATCTCCAAATGCATCTTAGTTTGTAAAAGGAGGGGAAATAACCCCTAGCTTATCCCAAAGATACTCAAAAGTATGGGTATGTGTAGGATCATCATAGAAAAAATAGGCCCTTAAGTGGCAACAAATTCAAAAAAATCAGAGTTAGGCAACTTGATGTAAAAATTTGAATAAGTTATCTATATTATTTTAAAAATATGTAAGAATATAATCTATAGCAAATTTAATGTAGTTTCTAAACTACTAGGTTTATTTTAAAAAAATAAATCCATTTGGTGAAAATTTAAGATTTCAATGCAGTAGCACTTAAATTTTAGGGAAAAAACAAGAAGTATGTGTATGTCTGACCACCCTATCCACAATAAAATGATAATATTTTTTTATAATATTTTAGATATAAGTAGAGGACTCATATCCTGATGTGATGCATATTTTTTTGTATTTTTTTTCCAAGTAAATAATTAATTATGAATTTTTTATTACAACTTTTAAAAAATATAAAAAACTCATATGTCTAACCACCTTAACTTGGTCAAAACTTCATTAAATTATTATTATTATTTTTAATCCTATAGTATACGAATCATAGAATGTGAAATTTTTGGGATTCAAAAAATATTATACCATTTAAAAGCTATAGATGTTTTTCAATCAGCCTATCAATTAGGACTTTAGTTGTAATTCAAATAGAAAATAAATAATAATTATTTATTAAATTCAAAGTAAATCATAATTTATATTGGTGGAAAGCTAAGAATCTCTTTTAAAAACCCTTTTCATTTCATCAATTTTGGGTAAAAAAAAGTCGTCAGCCACATACCCTAAACATACCCATCATATCGCCACTTTTTGGCCCATCATGATCTTGCACATACCCATATCTTTAGGAAGATCCTTCATAAATATATCTGCAATCTGATCTTTCATTGAAACATACTCAAGCGTGACTTCATTCTCCATAACCTTCTCTCTTTTAAGAAATGATACCTAATAGATATATGTTTCATTCTCGAGTGCATCACAAGATTCTTCAAAATTTCAATTGCACTTGTGTTATCATATAAGATAGGAATGGAATCATCATGTAGCACTATGATATCTTTCAATGTCTATTTCATCCATAAAACTTGTTTAAAACACAATGCAACAACAATATACTTAGCTTCAATAGTAGACAAAGAGACTAAATCTTTCCTTTTACTCAACCATGCCACCAATCTACATCCAAGAAGGAATGCACCACCACTTGTACTTTGTCTATCATCTATACTTCCTACCCATTCTACATCTATATAAGAACTGAGTGTAAAATTAGTATCTTTAGGATACCATAATCCATAATCTAGAGTGCCTTTCAAATATCTAAATATTAGTTAACTACAGTAACATGTGTCTCCTTCAAATCTTCTTGAAATCTACCCACAAGACAAACCACATGCATAATATCTGGTCTAGTAGTAGTCAAATATAGTAGTCCACCAATCATAGATCTATACTTGCTCTGATAAGTCTTAGGTGAATCATCATCTTTTCCCAGCTTGCATCTAGTCACCATAGGAGTACTTACCGGTTTGGAACCTTCCATACCAAATTTTCTCAACATTTCTCTCACATACTTAGATTGTGAAATAAAAATTCCTTTCTCTATTTGATTAATTTGTAGCCCAAGAAAGAAATTCATTTCACCAAACATAGACATTTCAAATTCTTTCTACATTTATTTTGCAAACATCTTGCACATCTTTTCATTTCCTCCAAAGATAATGTCATCAACATATACCGCTACAATCAAGATTTTTTCATTCTCAGTTTTGAAATACAAATTATTGTCTATCGTACCTTTGTTAAATCCTTGTTGATTCAAATACTTATCTAACCTTGCATACTAAGCTCTAGGAACTTTCTTTAGTCCATATAAAGCTTTCTTTAATCTGCACACCATATCTAGTTGATATGTTAAATGAAATCCTTATGGTTGTTCCATGTAAACCTCTTCATCTAGTTCACCATTCAAAAATGTTGACTTGACATCCATCTAATAGACTTTGAAATCCTTATAAGCAACTAATGCCAAGAAAATCCTTATAGCTTCCATTCTTGCTCCCAGGGAAAAGGTTTCTTGAAAATATATACCTTCCACTTGTGAGTAGCCTTTACATGCAAGCCTTTCTTTTTTTTTTGAAAACTTTATCATTTTCATTCAGCTTGTTTATGAATACCCATTTTGATCCAATGATATATTTGTCTACCGGTCTTGGAACAAATTCCGAAGTTTGATTCTTTTCAATCTACAAAATTTCTTCTTTCATTGCTTCCTTCCTATGTTCATCCTCATAGGCTTCTCTTACTGACTTCAAATCAATTTTAGAGACAAATTTACTTCAGTAATAGCTTTGCTTCTATTCAACACACCTTTTGTTTTGTCTCCAACAATCTAACTTTCTAAATGATTCCTTTGTACATATTTCAATGTTCTAGGGGACATTACCAAAGCATCTTCTTCTCTTTCATTCTACTCTTTCTGATCATCTCTATCCTATTCTTCTTCAATTTCTTCTATTCTTGCATAGTCATGTTCATCAGACACATATCCATCAATATCAATAGAATTCTTCACTACTTCATCAACCTTCACATTCGAGCTTTCCACAATCTTCCTCGATCATTTCTTGAAACATTTGTATTCCTTTCTTTTAGTAGAGTAACCAAGAAATATTCCTTCATCACTTCTTGCATCAAAATTTCCCAAAGTTTCCTCATCTCTTCTGATGTAGCATTTGCTTCCAAATACCTTGAAAAATATAATTGTAGGAATTCTTCCATTCCATAGATCATAGAAATTCTTTGTACTATTTGTTCTTGCCTAAACTCAATTGAATGCATACACAATAGTGTGAATAGCTTCGTTCTAGTAAACTTCCAACAATCCAACTTCAGTGATCATTGATCTAGTAGCTTCTTGAACTATTTTGTTTTTCCTTTCAAAAACTCCATTCTACTGAGGAGTTCTCGGTCTAGATAATTGTCTCTTTATTCCATTCACTTCAAAAAAAATATTGAACTCATGGGAGGTGAATTCACCACCTCTGTTAGATATCAAGCATTTTATCTTCAAAATCACTTTATTTTCAACCATATTCTTGAATGCTTTGAATCTATCTAATGCTTATGATTGTTCTCTTAAAAATGTAACCCAGGTATATCTAGAATAATCATCAATTGAAAGCATAAAGTACCTTTCACCAAGTAGGCTTTACACTCCAATAGGACCAAAAATATTTGTATGAACCAAATCAACCAATCCAACAATAGATTGTTCCTTTAATGTATAATGGTTTCTTGTTTGTTTCCTGAATTTGAAATTTCTATAGATAACATTTATAGGCTTTGTAATTCTCAGTAGATATCTAATGGCTTGAACAGTACTAATCCTTTCCAAGTTATCAAAATTCATGTGACACATTCTCTTGTGACATAACTAGCTATCATGTATTTGAGTCATAAAACATCATCCATCAACACCTTTAAGCTAATAAATATTCCCTTCAGATTTCTTTCCTGTAGGAATCAAAGTTTTGGATCTTTTCTAGATCTCACACTTCTCATCCTTAAACACAAGATCATATGCCTTTCTATATATTTGACCAACACTCAACAGATTATGCCTTAAACCCTTAACATAGTAGACATCATCAGTATGATTCTTTCCATCAAATCTTACTGATCCTATCCCACAAATTTTAGCACTGGTATCATCTCGCAACATTACTATACCTCCATCATATTTTTCAAGTTTCACAAACTTACTCTAGTCACCATTCATGTGATGTGAACAACCACTATCAACTACCCAAAAATTCTTTTCTTGTTTAGCATATAGAGAAGAGATAAATGTACCTTCATTTTTCTCCTTCTCCTTCTCCTTCTCCTTCTCTTTCTCTTTCACTTTCTCTTTGTCTTTCTCCCTAGGATTTTCCTTTGATTGTCTTTTTGAATTAGTAGAAGTAGGTTCATATTTAATCACCAAGAAGAATCATTCATTATCATATGGATCTTTATATTCTAAATCTACATTTGAAATACTAGCATTCTCATTAACATAGTGAGCTCTATTAATGGGTATGTACAGGATCATGATGGGCCAAAAAGTGGCGATATGATGGGTATTTGTAGGGTATGTGGCTGACGATATTTTTTAACCTAAAATTGATGAAATGAAAAGGGTTTTTAAAGGAGATTCTTAGCTTTCCACCAATATAAATTATGCTTCACTTTGAATTTAATAAATAATTATTATTCATTTTCTATTTGAATTACAACTAAAGTCCTGATTGATAGGCTGATTGAGAAACATCTATAGCTTTCAAACAGTCTCACACTTTCTGAATCCAAAACATGTGTCACATTCTATGCTTCACATGCTATAGGATTAAAAAGTAAAAAATAAATTTCATAAAGTTTTTACCAAGTCAAGATTGGTGGACATATGAGTTTTATATGTTTTAAAAGTTGTAATAAAAAAAAAATAATAATTATTTACTTGGAAAAATTACAAAAAATATGCATCACATCTGGACACGAGTCCTCTACTTATGTCTAAAATATTATAAAAATATTATCATTTCTTGTGGTTAGGGTGGTGGAGGACACTTCTTATTTTTTCCCTAAAATTTAAATTACTCTGCATTGAAATTTCAAATTTTCACCAAATAGATTTTTATTTTTTCTAACTAAACCTAGTAGTTTAGAAACTACATTCAATTTTCTATAGATTCTATTCTTACATATTTTTGAAATAATATAGATAACTTATTCAAATTTTTACATCAAATTGCCTAACTCTCATTTTTATGAATTTTTTGCCACTTAAGGGCCTATCTTTTCCATGATGATCCTGCACATACCCTAATCTTCTTTCCTTTTCTTTCTTTCTCATATATTTGTTTATTCTTTTTAGCTCTTTCTAGAAACTTTGCTGCATAGTGACCAATCTCTTCACAAATAAAGCATTTAAAGGGAAATTTTGTAGTGCCCCTCAGTTTGCTTTTTGATTCATCATAGTCACTTGTTTGTAGTTAGAAATTATGATACATTGCTTGATGTTGGATTCACTATTATGATGATAGTTGATGTTGCTTTTATCACTGATGTTTATGAATATGTCATGACTGATGAGTGTCATTGCATTCCTTGTCATTTAACTTATCAATGTCAACCCAAGGCGGTGTTGATGGAAATATGCAATAGGGAGAAGAAATCAATTGCATAACATGTTGTTTCTACAAATGGAATTGAAAGGAAATGCATGAAAGAAATTGTTGGAATCAAATCTAATCTAAGAGCTTGTAAATAAAATGCTGGAATTAAATCTATCATAAGAAACTTGTAAAAGAAAATACTGTAAATGTATAGATCTAGAAATGAAATGATTGCTAACAAATGAAACTACAAAACAATTATTGCTGCTAAAAACTGAATTCTATTATTTTATAAAACTCTTCCCCATTTGATTCCTTGATTACAATGAATGTATAGAATCCTTAGCTTCAACTAATCTGAAAGATGAGCCTTAATTCCTATGCAACAACTTGCTAGAAGATAGGAACATGTGTTGAGGAAAAAAAAATCTTTCCTTCATCTTGTTGAGTCAATATTCTTTGGTTGTCCAAAACAAATATGCATTTTTCAGCCCCTAAACAATCTCAAAAAAGACATTTGACCACTAAAAAATTCATGTCTTTCCCTTGTGTATCATTAAAGCTCATAAAACATCACCTAGATGCTTGCAAAAAGGTTCAAACTACCCAAAATTGTCTCCTAGATATACTCCATTGTTTGTACAACCCAATAACTTTCCTTAATGCTTGTAACTTCCCCCTAGATGCTCTCAACTATTGTCCCTTAACTACTCATAGAAGCCCAAATTTCTCAACCTCTTTATAAATGATCCTTCACTTAGTTTTAAAAATTCCAAAGCATAGAAGCAAACAAATGAGAAAATTTTGGAAATTCTAGAGCATGGGAGAAAATTTTTGGAGCATCGGATTGGTGAAGTTTTCTATCAAACCACAAACAATGTTTTCATGAAATTTAATGGGTTTTTTCACCTTCTTATATTCAAATTTATATCCAAAAATCCTAAGAACCTAGATTGTAATTTTCAAGATATGATATTAGCCCATTTGTATTTCATTTTCATTTATACTAATACATAACATCAAATCAAATGATGCAAGAGAATTACATATAATCCCTAGACATAACATAACTAAGATCGTAGATCAATGGCATCCTAATGGCTACTTTTTAGAAAATACCAAAGTTCCTTGGCCGCATGGCAGATCTACAAAGAATAATCAATGTTCGCAATATTAAGGTCCCACCAGGCATCAAGCAAATGGTTCGCCTAGAAGGAGACAAAGATTTTTGAAGCCAAACTGGGGTCTAGTGTAGCCTCATAGGTTCTCCATTAAAAATGGCCAAGCAATAGTTGATATTTGTGAAGGGGATACTTTATTCAACGGAGATTTCAAAGACAAAGCATATGAGAAAAACCTTGCTTTTTTTCAATGATCTTATTAGGAGGTAGGGGTTGGGTTCAAATCTTCTAGAAAAAAGCAATCAGATGCTTTGCATGTTAAAGTACATTTTAAAGATTCAAAGCAATGTGTGAATGATCCAGTGAGAAACAAAAATGTTGTGCATGGAGTTTCCCTTAATCCAATATCAAAGGAAACTAATATACGGGTTGATAATAGGGTTTTGGAATATTAGCAGAAACTCGAAGATCAATCAGAACCTATCCGACCAAATCAGGGTCTTGATCAAGATCCAAAAAATGGGGGTAATCGATTGTTACAAGGTCAAGAACACAAGGATTCTCGTAAAGTTGGGAAACCCTCCAAAAAGACAGGAAAGAAAAAGAAGTCAAAAGCTAAGAAATAAATGATTTTATAGGGGAAGTGAAAGGATACCCCAAATGAAAATATCCTAGCTCAGCAAACCCTAATGAAGCAAGATCAATAGGAAGCACAGAACCCGCAACATCAATTGGTGGATAGAGAAAATGAGCAACAAGTCAGTGTTGAATGAAAATTTTTCAAAAGAGAAAATGATTGTCGGCATCACTTTTTCAGAGGACCTCCTTCATCATCAAATCAGTGACTTATGCCATCGAGCCCTTGTCTATAAGTTTTGGGATAGAATTATTGAAATTGATTTTCTTAGAGATTTACTCTTTGAAGAATGGGAAGCGGTTTCAAAAGTTTTCTATTTAGATAAGAAGAAAGGAATTTTCATTGTGCTATTTCTTAATAGAGAACAAAGGGATGCATTATTCAAAGTTAAGTCTTGGATTTATGAAGGTTCTAGTTTATTTATGAGTCCTTGGACACCAAAATTTAAGCCTAGCCTTTTCCTACCTACATTTATGCTAGTAGGGGTGCAATAACATTCCTTAACTCTCGAATAAAGAGACTTAAATCTCATAGAATTTATGGCAAACCAAATAGGAATTTTCCTCAAGCATGACAAGGAGTTTTTTTCAAATCCATCTCTTCCAATTAGGGTTTGTTTATTATTAGACACTACAAAACCCTTTCTTGATTAGATTAATATCAAATAAAAGTTTGGAATATGGGAACAAGAAATTATAATTGAAAATAGTCAAAATTCTTGCCATGTTTTCCATTCTTTGGAGCATAAGGCTAATGAATGTCATGCCATTCTCAAATAAGATAAAATAGTTGTTCCTCAAGATTTTGTAGACATACTTCAGTGAAGCGAATTAGGTTATCAACATCAAGAGGGTCAAAATTTACCCATTAAAAGTGTAAATATCATTTTAGGAAAATCTACCTCTTATTATGATAAAATGAATGACCATCAATAGCTAGCTCAGAGTTCTTTAAATATAACTGCACCTATGAAAAAGAGGAATGATTATTCATATTCCATTACTTTTAAATTTCCTATAGGAAAATGTGATAGTTATTTAAATAAATTCAAGAATACTAGGCCTCACTTATCAGTTTTGATTTTCAACTAGCAACCGATGTGTTCTACTCTTTTTTTTAAGAACCTGGAAGTTTGCTATCCATTTTGTAACATATTATCCTTTCAAAGGAATCCTTTTCACTCCACATCCATAGGGATACTTTCACTTGACTTGCTTCAGGAATCATCTGTCAGTGTATCTAGTGCCCTTCATGAGCCACAAGAACATGGTATTTCTTAGGAAAATAATGAAGTTGAGCAAAAAATTTTGCAAAATGATAAGTTGGAAGATATTGCCAAAGATTACTGGAATCTATAGGGGCTGAACTTCTTGATGAGATTGCAGATGAAATTTTAAATGAAGAGGTCGAAACAAAGATTAATACCCATAGGTTACACTTTTGCTAAAGATTATATAGGTGAAATTAAGGAAATGGTGGTAAATTCCAGTGTTGGGATTGATTTCTCTTAGGATTTATCACTAGCTCAAACACCCATCTCCCAAGTACTACCCAAAAAGACTAGCGAAAAGGGGAAGAAAGTCTAAGGCTAATAAAATAAGAGAGGAAATTGAAGTTGGTATGCAAGCTACTTTGGATGGTGGTTTATCAATCAATAAAAGACTAAGGAGGGCATGTTTCTCTCCTTGTGAACAATGAAGATCTTTTCATGGAATGTTAGGGGCATTAATACCCCTTAAAAAAGAGCCCAAATCAAGCATCAAATTGATGCTAGTGGGGAAGATATTTTCCTCATTCAAGAATCCAAATTATCTAAGGAATTTGAAACAACACTCTCTAAATGGGGTAGATGGAAAGCCTTGGAAGTACCCACTCAAGGGGCTTCAGGTGGTTTAGTTTCTTTATGGAATCTCGGATCTATTACAATGGAGGCTATGGATGCAGATAATAGTTGGCAACTTTCAGATGTTATGAGTTTTGATCTTCAATTTAAGCTCTTTATTGTTTATGGCCCAACTTCTACATAGGACAATAAAAGGTTATGGGATACATTGACAACTTTAATACAAAGTTTAAGTGATCAAAATTTGGTCATTACTGGGGATCGTAATGTTATAATATCCCTTACTAAGAAATAGGGAAGGATCTATCCTCCACAAAAGACTATGTCTGACTTTGTAGAATTTATAGTAGACAATGCACTTAGGGATGTCTTACCAGAAAAAGGGGAAATTCACATGGAAAAATTAAAGAAGGGATTTTTTTCAAATAGCAATCTGCCTAGATAGATTTCTAGTTTATCAAGAATGGGTAGTTGCAGGCTTTAATTTGTCTTCACAAATTCCCCCCTTTGTTGGTTCAGATCATTATGCCAAAATGCTTTCTTTCACATGTCCAACAAGAGTATCAACACAAAAGCCTTCCTTTAAGTTAAAAAAAATGTGGCTTAGATATCCATTGTCCTACTTTTACTAAAGCAATGGTGGTTAAGTGCACCATCACATCAAGGCACAAAGATATTTCAATTATTCAAAAAATTGCAACATGTTAAGGGAAAGATCAAAGAGTGGAATGTGAATAACTTTAACAATATCTTTGCACAAAAGGAAGAGGTAGCCCAACAACTAGCATTCATTCATGAATATATTATTCAGAATGGTATGGATGCTACCACATACAACAAGCCAAAGATGCTTCAACAATCATGAGAAGAACTGGGCAAGAGAGAGGAATTATATTGGCAACAAAAATCATGAGAATTATGGTTAAAAGAAGGAGATCGAAACAAAAAAAAAAATTCATGCATCTGCACAATATAAATGAGTTGCTAAATTTTTTTTCTCAATCCAAGAAATAAGTACAGGCAATCAATTGACCAAGGTAGAAGAAATCCAAAAGGAGGGTGTACAATTTTTCAAGATTCTTCTCACTCCACACAAATTTGCTTCAACTACTATTTAAGAAGAGCAACAATTATTATCAACAATCCCAAATCTCATCTCTCAATCAGACAATGAAGTTCTTCTCAAACCATTCACATTATCAGAACTAAAAGGAGTAGTATTCTCAATGTCTCCAGATAAGGCTCCAGACCCTGATGGATTTACAACTCTATTCTTCCAAAAGTGTTGGGATTTTGTGGATCATGATCTTCTTATGGCCATTGAGGAGTCACGTAGATCAGGAACAATGTTAAATCACTTCAATACTACAAATATAACAGTACTCCCAAAGATAAAAGAACCTAAAACCTTTGCATATTTTAGGCCTATTTCACTTTGTAACATAGTCTATAAGATTTTTACGAAAGTGTTCTATTTAAGATTCTCAAAAATCAACTCTTCAGAACAAGGAGGTTTCGTGCCATGAAGAGAAATTGCAGAAGGGGCATTGGTAGCTCATGAAATTTTGCACTCTATCAAGTCAAACCATTTTTCATCATTCATAATCAAATTGGATATGATGAAAGCTTATGACAGAGTTGACTGGGAATTTCTTATTAAGGCGGTGAAATTTGGCTTTGTAAGGAAGTGGTGCAAGTGGATCCTCTCATGCCTTTCAAGTGCCCATTTCTCAGTTATAGTTAATGATTCTCCATGTGGTTTTTTCAAAGCAACTCAAGAGGTACAAGGAGATCCTTTATCTCCATTTATTTTCATAATCATGGTAGAAGCTTTGAGTAGAACAATTAAGGACAAACATTCTAAGGGTTTATGGCAAGGAATTATCATCCCCCATACATATTTCTCAACTACCCATAAATTTATTTGTAGATGACACATTGCTATATGGAAAGGCATCTATATCAGAAGGAAAGCAGATAAAAGAGGTTTTGGATAAATATTCTTTGGTCTCTAGGCAAAAGATAAATGCATAGAAATAGAAACTATATGTGTTTAATTTGAAAGCTGCATTAAAATAGAAAATTATTAGAATTCTAGGTTTCCAAGAGGCATAATTACCGTATAAATACTTAGGTATCCCTTTCTTTATGGGATCTAATAAGCCAACTTATTGGAATAAAGTTATTGATAGAATCAACCAAAGAATTTGTGCTTGGAAAGCTTGTTGGCTATCATTTTTAGGAAAAATTCTTTTAATAAAATCAGTCCTATCAACAATTCCAAATTACTTCATCTTAGTATTAAGGGCTCCCAACTTAGTAGTTGAACAAATTCAAAAGATCATAAGGGGTTTTTTTGTTGAAAGGGAATATGAATGATGCAAAAAAAATTCCACTAGTCTCTTTAGATAGTATGATTTAAGAAAAAAACAAGGGAGGTGTGGGATTACATGATATACCCAAGCACAATTAGGCCTTTGGGGGAAAATTAATTTGGAATATGTACTCTAAACTGGAATCCAATTGGTGCTCCTTAATGAGAGAAAAAATATTTGGACAACCAAGAGCCTAAGAGAATCTTCATGGTGTCTAATCCACCCAAAGGCTTAGCAATGTGGAACATCATGATCTCATATAGAAAAGTAGTAACATCATATATCACTTGGGAGGTTAACAAAGGTGAAGAGGTTAATTTTTGGAGTGACTCTTGGAATGGTCACCCCCCTTTGAATAATATTCAAGATCTACATTCAACGATCCCAATGATATTTGAGGCTTGGGGAACAAGGTTAATTGATTATGTCAGCTCTATTGATCCCTTATCAGGGAAGGCTTCATGGAGAGATACTTTTCTTTTGAAAATATCACATGAGAAAAAAGATTTATTGTCAAATATTTTACAAAGAAGCACTATGTTAATAATAGGGAAATCTGGTCGAGTAATATGGGCCCCAGCTAAAAATGGAACTTACTTAGTCAAACAAGGTTACAGAGAAATCCTTAATAGGGGTGAATCTATTTAGTCTTAAAGAGCATACTCCTATTGAAATAGTTTATTTTTTCCAAAAGAGGGTAGTTTTGCATTGTTAGTGATGAAAAAGAGAGCTCTCACAAGTGATCAGCTAGATAAATTGGGCATTGCACAACCTTTCAAGTGTGTGTTATGTGAGCAGTATTTTGAAAACCATGATCATTTGTTTTTACAATGCTCCTTTGCATAGTCTTGTTGGTTGTTCATTTTGGGAAAATTGAATTATAGCATGCCTCTTCCTAACACAATCTGGTATCTTTTCTCTACTTGGCATGTGCTTTATAAAACTTCCTCTTTTGCATGTATTTAGTAGACTATCCAAGCATTGGTTGTATGGGAAATTTGGTGGGAAAGAAATAAGTGTATATTTATAAAAAATTCCACCTCCATGTTTTTTGTCCATGGTCTGATTGAAAAATCAATTTCAGAGGTAGTCAATTCTTGGGTGTAAAATCATAAGAATGTAGGTTCAATGTTTTCAGCCTGGGATAGTTTTATTTTACAAAATTGGAAGCATATAACTCTTCCCTTCAAAGGAAGATTGAAATAGCCACATAATACAAAGACATATAGGAGCTCAATCAAATGGTCACCTCCATCTCAAGGTTTTTTAAAATTGAATTTCGATGGAGCATCTAGAGGCAACCATGGAGTCTCAGGAGTAGGATTTTGTATTAGGGATGACAAAGGGTTTATTAAGGAAGCTAGATCAATATAATTACCAGTTGGGATGAATAACATGGGAAAAGCACTTTCTCTTCTTCATGGATTACTTCTTGCAAAGAAATTAAAAATTAAAGCAATTCATATTGAAGGGGACTCATTAATAGTAGTAAATTCTTGTAAAGAACGATCATGTTTAACTTGGGCTTTGAAGTATGTATTACAAGTTGCTTGGAAATTATTAGATGAATTTGAAACATTCCATATTTCTCACACTTACAGGGAAGGTAATGTATTAGAAGACCACCTTGCTAATCTTGGATGTGATAATTAGGAGATCCTTTTCATACAAGATAGTAACAGTGATTCTAATTTCTCTTCTATTCCTGAGCTGGTGGAGTTAAGAAATGTAATAGAAAATGATTACATTTCTTTTTGAAGAGATAAATCTCTTCAATCATCATGCAATATGCCTAGTTAAATCAAATTGTTGTTGACATAAGCAAATCCATTGTGGCTAGTGATTAAAAGTTCAATAATCTTGTTGACAATATTTATTGAAGTTGAATTCAAGCACATGGTAGAGAACACATAGTGTAATGATGGCCTCAAATCCATCGTGGATAACATCTACAAATTCAAATTTGAACATATGGTAAAGAGCATATTTTGTAATGATGGTTTATTTTATATGACTATTCGTAGTAATAGATTACAGGACAGTAACATTTCACTTGATGATGTGGGCACTAGAGCAAATATTCCTCCTAAGTCACCTCATTTCATTCTGTTAAATTGGCTCAATATTTTCATATCGTTCAGGTACATATTAATTATAGTTTAATATGTAAACATTGCACTCAAATGTTTCAAAATTAGTTCTATAGGTATGAGCATTTAAGGGAGCAGGGGTTGTTATTTCTTCAGTACTTTGCACCACTCATCACAATGATATCACCACACCTTTTAACCATAATTTGATGTTAAAAAGGGGAATATCAATTCATTCTTTGCAAAAAATCCGTGCAAAAAGTAAGGAGTTGGTAGTTATCTGCATTATATTACTAGTAGCAAGTATCTGCAAAAAATCAATAAATATGGTGCTTCATCCCTAGAATTATAGAGTTCATCTTATAGTGAAACTATGGGAAAAGGAAATTGAAGAGTATATTACACATGACATTTTGAAGACAATGTTTCGAATAGACTATGCAAGAGTGGAGGAAAGTATCTGAACTATTCTAGGGATTGAGGTCACCAGTCCCCATGCTCGTCCACTCCTTTTTCCATCATAGATGATCTCCATTTTCCTATCCAATGCTTTATATTTAATTCAATATTTATCTAAAATTGAATACTTCTCCAGAAAATACATTTGGTTTCAATTCTTTCTTGATAATGTTGTTCTTTGAGTGGCCCAAGAATACAATTTTTACAGTGCTGAGGGTTTCATTAGAGGTTTATTTCCAAGAAATCTAATTTAGAGACACCAGTGTTCTGAGGAAATTTTTGATGCTTTAAGGCTTGTTCTTCAGTATGAAAATGAAAACATTCTACTACAAGCCCTAAGGAAACATGAAAGGAATGTGTGCTCGGTTGTAACACCCCACCACACAACCCTAGGGGAAGTTGCAATTTACTACACAAACAAACTAATTTTTTTTTTAAAAAAGAACAATTAACATGCAAGTTCACTAACCATTGCCAACCAATCCCCTAAGGTTACGAGACTGAGTTACTTAAACCAAAATAAGAAACATGAATTAAAACCATACCATTTAATTACTTAACAATATAGGTTCACATACATTCCATACATAATAATTTACATCAAAGAATATGAAGTACCATATGATTTCAATAATGATCACAAAGCAATAAGGTTACAACACTCATTCCTCAAATGAGATGAATCCAATAAGCATGATTACATATTACAAATTCCACCTCGATAACAAATGAGGAGTAATAAAATACAAGATCAACTGAATGAATTAAGCATGGAAAGAAACTGGATCCCACAAGCTATCCAACTAGAAATCACGACCATGCGAACAAGAAGACAAACCAACAGATTAACGTGCACGTTCCACCCAACCATGTGATACCCAAAGGCTCACCCCCATTCTAGGAGATAGTAACAAGGAATTCCCATACAAGACCATCTACCTCTACACACAGGCTAAAACATAACTGAACTGAAACAACTACAACCACAATATCACTTATCACAAAGTTACAATGCTTCCAGAGAATAATGATCATGAACATCATCTGTACACCACACAATATCTAACTGACTGCTGACGTAGGTAGAGTGTCATACATAAATTTCTATGAGTTACCCTAGCTCAACCTTCCTAGGCTACCGGACCCCCATCTTGGGTTACCCTGGCTTGCCTCTACTGGCCGCCGGACCCTCATGCAAAACTATGCATCTCATCTCATCTTGAGCCTTAGCAAACACATGCTTCATGGGAGAGGCATTCATTATCTTTATTAGTGTGAAAGTTCCCCATTGATTCTTTTAAATTATCACTTGACTAAACCCTAGGTGAGTTACCCTGGCACCCCTTTGTGTGATGGACCGCCACAAAGAACCACTCTCCTAATGACAACACAACCATGGTACAAAACCATAATCCAATGGGTAAACTAGATAGGATGACCTCTCTAATTCCAAGGAGGCAACGAACAAGGGAAACTCACTCCAAACCCAGGAGGATAACACAATATTAACCCCACTCCTTCCAAAGGAGGCACAAACCACATAACCCTCTCCTATTCCCAAGGAGGCACAAACCATCCCCGTTCATGATAACCGAGTGAAACAACATGGTGTAACTATACGCACTTCCCACAACAAAACAAAGGTTGACTAACATAATGACAACCCATACCAATAAATGAACCCCTATCTGGAAGACTTCAAAACATTTACTCATTTTTCACAACATTGAGAAAGAACAAATCAACACTAAAAGCACTTCAACAATTAAATAAGCTAAGGTTAGGATTTCCTAAATCTAGTCAATCTCAATTTCCATTACTTGCATTTATCCAATCAGATACACCAAATTCATTTCACGACGTTGAAGTATTTAAACACCAATCATTTACTCTAAGTTTCACAATTATATTCCATAATCAAAACCACTTGATAAATAAAACATTTAATTAAAATAATTAGTCTTTATTTCAACTTAAAATAAATTAATCAACTAAAACTCCTCTAGACAAAGATACAATATACACTAAATATATATACATAAAAGTATATACTCAATGTATATACTATTATATATTTATATATTTAAAATTCTATAACTTATTGAAATTAAGCAGTTCATCACCATAAAATAATTTATTTAAAATATATAAAATATACATATATACATTAAATATATACATATACACACTAAATGTGTATGATATATATACATAAGTATATATATTATATATATAAAAATAAACTATTATAAAATAAATAATATTTTTTAAATATTAAAATAATATTATATATATACATATAACATATATATATTATATAATATTAAAATAATATATAAAAACAAAAAAACAAATTTTAATTTTAATTAAAAAAAATGCAGCCCAAGCTATGGGTGCGGGCCCCTCCCATAATGGAGTGGCCAGGTTGCCACGCAACCTCCCCCATATGGGGGGTGCTGTGTGGGGCAGCATCATTGCCTGTAGGCAGTGGCGCTGCTTCCACACAACGCCTCTCAATGGGGGGTGCTGCGTGGGAGTAGCGCCTCCCATAAGGGCGACGTGGGGGGTGCAAGGCTTCGGCCCTTCCCTCCACAATCCTAAATAAAATTTTTCTTAATAGAAATACATTTTTTAAAGTAAAAACGATTTTACATCTAATTTAAAACAACAAAAAAAAAACCAAAAACAAAATAACAGAGCATAAACTCTGTTTCATGGTTCTTTTAAAAAAAACAACAATTTCTTTCTCAAAAACAAACAAACTAACAGCACCAAATTTATAAATTTGTAATACATATACCCAAATTGTCATTTCCAGTTTAAAATTGAGCAAAAGCACAACAAATTCTTGCAATAACATAATTAAATTAGGCAATAACAACAAGAGTTTAAAATATCAAATTGAAATGAAGATTTTTTTGTGGGTTTTCCTCCTATTTTCATTGTGATTGTTGTTTTGGTTTTCTTTCCTAATCCAACAATAGTTTGCAAGATTTGAATTTATTTCTCATGGTTTTCTTTGCATCTAAATAACATTCAAAGAGTTTTCAAACAACATAAGGAAATTTGAAGATTATTTAAAAAGGGAAAACAAAAATGAAGATGAACCTGGTGTTTTCTCCCCAAGCTTGAAGACTTCAACAATGGTGGTTTCAATCTCTTCTTCAACTCCAAATTCAGCCACAGCAAAACTCCCCACCAAAAGTCAAGAATTGAAAAAACAAATGAAATCCCATTTCTTTACAAAGAGCTTTCCCCAAATTTGGTCAAACCCCTAAAAATATCCCACCCACTAAATTTATTGAGCTTTTTGGAGGATATTTCCATTTTTAAAATTTTAAAACAATTTACTTTCAAAGAATGATATTTCAAATTTTCATAATTCCATTTAAAAACCAAAAATCTCAAAGTTGCAAGAATATATTTTATCCAAAAATTCAAAAAGTGAAATATAATCCACATTTCTATTTTTATTTTAAATTTAACTTAAATATCTAACATGATTTCCATTTTCATTTTAAATTTGAATCTAAATATACAATAATGGAAAACAACTTATTTCATTTAATTTATCACCGTTAACCTAGTTAATTAATAAAATAAAAATTATTTTATTAATTAAATCAAATTAATCAATAAAATAAATAACATTTCAACATTGTAACAAGATACATTTAAACATCATTTTACTACACCCATCATCTAATAGCCTTTAAAATTTGAAATTAAATAAATACTTAAGGTGAAATGGACCAAATTAAAACAACCAACCCAACAACAACTCGATGACACACTATGACTAGGGTGATGACTTGGCATGGAAAACCTAGCTACTATCTCCCAATCAATTACCATTGGTCAATGGACACGCTCAAACTTGTGAACCAGGTGGAGTCGATGTCATGTACCTGTCAACGTGTGAACAAAGAGTATATCGAACATACATATATATATATATAATATGATCAAACACACCGTGAAAATGAAATATCATAATTGTAGCACACTTGCAAGTGAGTGATACAATCTCATCCCCTTCACCAATACAATATCACCAACTGATGCATCTAACATCAATAATATGATCACAAGCATAAAACATCATTAAATCAAATATCTTCTAAGTTAATCCAAAACATGCCATAAAGATAACATCAGAATAAAATAATATCACATCAAAATATAATATTCACATTGTTTAAAAATTATGATCAAAAGTAACCAAGTTCCCAAGTCACAACATAAACAGAACAAAGCATTACAAAGAAAACACTGTCGATCCAAACATCCAAAATGGAGGGGTGTTACATCGGTTATGGAATTAGAGGTTAAGGATAAGTTTTATGCCCTTGATTACATCTACACTCATGTCTTGCATCCCACTAGATAAGGCTTACATCTGGAATTACAATTGGGAGTTAATTTTCCAGTTCAAGCCTCAGAGGGTGATCAAAATGTGCAGGACCGGTTGACCAATCATCCTCAATGGTTTTCATCTGTTGCTAATGTAGGAGTGGCTTCCCATCTACAACTTCATAGAGTTCAAAATGAAGGAGCGGCTTCCCATTTTTAGTTTCATGGATTTCAAAATGCTCGAGGAAGGTCTTTTGGAAGATATCTTTAGATGGCAGAAGGAATGGGTGAAAAATCAGTGAATGGAGTGCCCACAAAAAAATAAATTTTTTACTTTTAGGGGATTTTTTGAATAATATTTAGGTTATTTTAGAGTTGTTCAATTCAGGGGTTATAGGTTGTTAATGGGTATTGGTTTTAATGACATAGAAAATGATTATGCTTGGGGTTAATTAATTACTCTAGATGAGATTAAATGGGTTTAGTCAGGAAAAAGTTGAATTTTGAGCTATCAACATATTTTGTACTTTAGATGAAACAACTATTTGGGGTTAATTAGGAGATTGCTGCTTTTTGGATTATCAACATATTTTTTAATCTTTATATGTTTGGAGCTATAACCTGAGGTTTTGTTATTAGTTCTTTCCTGCCAATATGCTCCCCAAAACTAGTATTTTGTATTATTCTATTTAAATAGATAATACATATCAGTGGCTTTCCACTTTCGCCAAAAAGAAAAAAAATTCAAGATATGATGAAATACTTTACTGCTACAACTAAAATCTCTTACTTTCCTCATCATGCTCAGTCTTGATAAACTTCATAATTAAGCAAAATACATGCATTTATTTGGCTAATAGATGAGACATTTTTCTGTCTCATCATCTCCCCCACACCTAAAATATTGCAAGTCCTACAACTTATAGTGAACTTTTGGAGCCGATCTCTTCACTTTTATTGCAATTGCTTTGGGGATTTGCTGGAAGGTACACTAGAGATGCTTCTAAAGATATTATAAGTTATTATGAAGATATTATGGGTATTTTGTTGTTATTTTGTAGAAAAGAAACCTACTCTAACCTACTCTACTTATTGATGTAGAGATAGGTTACATAAAACTATTAGCTGGTTGTCGAAAATAACATCCTTTTCTCAAAGGATGGATCCATGCATTCAAATATTTGAAAGAAGAAGAAAACCATGAGAAGAATATGGCTAAATAGTTGAAATTTGATGCTCCTCCTTCCTTTGAAATGACAACCTTCTCCATAATTTTTATTCTAGTAGATGCATGGGATGATTAGAAAGATTTTACAATCCTTCCTCATATTTTGTTGCATGCATGACTAGTTGTAACTCCTTGTCCTTCAAATATTTGATCGAGCATCCCTCATTGGACTTTGAAGGTGTCCAAATAATAATATTTTTCTTGTTGGTGCTTGAATTCATGGTCCTATAGTTGAGGATATTGCACAAGAGTTGTCACCTTTGCATGCAAGAACCTCTTCCTTTAGATCTATTATTTTTTTGGGGGGGTTCTAAAATAATAAAATGGGGAATTTCAAAAATAATAAACCTAAAATTTTTGTCAACCTAATTTTTCTTTTGATTTGTTGTCACTAGATCAACAACAACTCCCTCATGACACCTTTCCCCAACAACAACACCAAAAATGATGAGTATCGCTGCATTCCTCATCATTTAACTTATCAATGTCAACCTAGGGTAGTGTCCATGACAATACGCAAGAGGGAGAAGAAATCAATTGCATGACATGTTGTTTAGAACTACAAATAGAATTGAAAGGAAATGCATGAAAAAAATTACTGAAATCAAATCTAATCTAAGAGCTTGCAAATGAAATGTTGGAATTAAATCTATCCTAAGAAACTTATAAAAGGAAATACTAGAAATGAAATGACTGCTAAGAAATGAAACTACAGAACAACTACTATTGCTAAAAATTGAATTCTATTAATTTATAAAATTCTTCCCCATTTGATTCCTTGATTACAATGAATTTATAGAATTCTTATCTTCAACTAATCTGAAAGATGAGCCTTAATTGTTGTGCAACAACTTGCTAGAAGATAGGAACATGTGTTGAGGAAAAAAGATAAATCTTTCCTTCATCTTGCCGAGTCAATCTTCTTTGGTCATCAAAAACAAATATGCCTATTTTTCAAACCCTAAACAAGCTCAAAAAATACATTTGATTGCTGAAAAAGTCATGTCTTTCCCTTGTGTATCATTGAAACTCATAAAACAGCTCCTAGATGCTTGCAAAAGGTTCAAACTACCCAAAATTGTCTCCTAGATATGCTCCATTTGTTTGCACAACCCAACAACCTGCTTTAGTACTTGTAACTTCCCCCTAGATTCTCTCAACTATTGTCCCTTAACTACTCATAGAAGCCCAAATTTCTCAACCTCTTCATAAATGATCCTTCACTTAGTTTCAAAAATTTTAGAGCATAGAAGCAAATGAATGAACAAATTCTGGAAATTCTAGAGCATGTGAGTAAATTTTTGGAGCATTGAACTAGTGAAGTTTTACTCTCAAACCAAAAATTGGGTTTTTGATAAATTTAATGGGATTTTTTTCCTTCTTGTCTTCAAAATTTTGTTCAAAAATATCAAGAACCTATATTATAATTTTCACGATATGATGAAATCTTTGACTGTTGTAACTAAAAATATCATACTTTCCTCATCATGCTCAGTCTTGATAAACTTCATAATTAAGAAAAATACATGCTTTTATTTGGCTAATGGATGAGACATTTTTTTGTCTCATCAATGACTAGTTCATGGTATAATTGATTGTGTGGGTTGTTATTGCTATGAGTATTATGTGATTAGCTTATGTATGTATTTATCATGTCATTAGTATTTGATTATTGCACATTGATGTATTTTGGTGAAGAGGAATAGTGTCACATCACTCACTTGTGAGTGCCCTATGAGGCTATTACTTTCCTCTCATGATGTGTTTGATTGTTTGACTATGTACATGCTCGATTGTGTGGTTTGCTGCAAGGTGCAGGTACTAGGCATTGATTCCACCTCAATCACCAGGTTTGAGTGTTCCATAAACCCAATGGATATTGTTGATATCAAGATAGCATCTGATCCCCTATGTTGATCCATCATCCTTGATGAGGATGAGTATCTATTTGTCATACCTTTTATGTGTGGTCGGTTCGAGTTGGTTTGTTGATGTGGTTGTATTGGCTTTTGTGTCATTGTGAGGTCAGGTACTACTTGGTATTCTATTCATTTAGTTAATTTGATTAATTAGTGTTTCGATTGATTATTATATTAAAATAAAGATTATTGAAGTGAAAAGGGAAACTTTGATAATTAAAAATAAAGTTATTGAAATTAAAAGGTATTTTAATAATTTAAATAAATGTTTTAATACATTTGAGGTATTGATAAAATAAAATATTATTAATGTTTTATTTGGTTTAAATAAATTAAAATCATGATTTAATAAGAAATATAAATAAATAAATATATTAATTAATGTGAGGGGAAAATAGAATTAAAAGTTAAAGTTAAAATTAATAAATTATATATCGTAAGGTTGGCTAATTAAGTGTAAAATAAAACACATATATGTTTTTATAAATGAATATATATAGAAGAGTGGCAATTAAAGTTGGAGGGGAAAATAAAATAAAATAATTAAAGTAATGAAAGAGCATGTAGTAATGAGATTATGGAATGGTAAATAAATAAATTAATTGGCCAAAAAGAAAGGGGGCTTTTACATGTTTTCTAGAAACTAATCTTGTTTATCTCTCCGGTGAATGTTCTTGTTCTTGGAAGCTATTTTATGGTTTTAGAAGGTTTTGAAATTGGGTTTCTCTAGTGTTTCTTGAATCTTTGAAGAGCAAGTTGGGAGTAGTAGGGTCAACATCAATTCTCAGCCTATTCAATTGAGTCAATCCAGGTTCCCATTGTTTCCTTTCTTTCTCAAAATTTAAATTTGTTTTGGAATTTTTTTTTTCAATACTAGTGTTGTGTGAAAAAATCATTTTGTAGGTTGTTAAGCAATGCATTTGGAATCAAGTAAAATTATGTTCTTTGTATTATCAATTATTTCCTATAATAAATTTGACTAGTGTAAACAATCAATTTTATTGATGTGAATTTTTTTCTGAAGCCTTTCACCGAACTCCATTTGGGTCTGGATAATCATTGCATTTCTTTGCAAGACATCATTTTTGTGGTATTCAACTATTGTTGGCATCCATTCTTGCCATCTAGCACTTACTCATTTGAAGACTGGTAAATTGGACTGTATAGGTGTTGCTTTAACTGTACACATATAGCTTTGCTCAATAGGGTGTGTCCCATCAATTTTGCTATGTATATTGTGAATTTATATATTTTTTTACCATTAGGGACTATAAGATTTGATGCTCCTTCTTAGATTAGATATTATATGTGAAAATTCAAATTGCGACATTCAAATCTTTATCTGGCATATTGAACCCCATGCCTTCCCTTTTGAATCGGTAAATGAGAAGCTTATAGGCATCTTGTCACCATGTCTTTGAAGGTTATAGGAGTAATATCAATGCATATTTGTTAGGAAAATTTTATTGTATGATGTGGGGACTATGTCCTATTAACCATAGTTAGTACATCCCCAAATGCTAGTTAAGTTTAGTAAATAAACTAAGAGTAGTGTGCCACTATGCAGGCCTCTCTTTAGCCATTTGTTGTGTCTTGTACATTAAATGAAACATTAAATCAAACCATTCGATTGTGTAGTCTTTGATGGTTATGGGAGGTTTATGCTAGGGCAGTAAAAAATTCTTCCAGTCTTTGTCACTGGGCTATTCTTGTAATTGGAAATCAGGTATGTATGTTCAATGAATAGTGAGCTTGAATGGCATTTGATTTGTTCAACCGAATTTAACTTATGTTGTTATTTGTTGTTATAGTCATGTGTAATATTCAGTAGATAAGCTTCTATCTAGTTCTTTGTAGTTCATTATTAATTGTGTCTTGCCTTTTATTAAACATTGATTGAAATTAAAGTTTTCTATTTGTATTGAATTTGATGGATTATAATATAGCTTGTAACTGTTTAAACCAACATGTGAATAATTCGATCAACTATAGATCATAAATTATATATATAGGCAATCGATCTTAAAAAAATGTTTATATGTGTGTGTGTGTGTGTGTGAACATCTACATACATGGGTTTGCTGTATAAATATCTTGCATTTAGTAATTATGTATAATATTCGATATATGTGAGTAAGTTTATATATAGTTATAGATTTAAATATATGTAGGTATATATATATGTATATATATGTGTATGCTTATATGTATGTATATATATATACATATAGGGTATGTGAAGGATCATGATGGGCCAAAAAGTGGTGATATGATGGGTATGTGACTGGCGACTTTTTCTTACCCAAAATTGATGAAACGAAAAGGGTTTTCAAAGGGGATTTTCAACTTTCCACCAATATAAATTATGCTTTACTTTGAATTTAATAAATAATTATTATTCATTTTCTATTTGAATTATGACTAAAGTCCTGATTGATAGACTGATTGAAAAACATCTATATCTTTCAAACAGTGTCACATTTTTTGAATCCAAAAAATGCGTCACATTCCATTCTTCACATACTATAGGATTAAAAAAAAATGAATTTCATGAAGTTTTGACCGAGTTAAGGTGGTCAGACATACAATTTTTTTATATTTTTAAAAGGTTGTAATAAAAAATTCATAATTAATAATTTACTTGGAAAAAAATTACAAAAAAATATGCATCACATCTAGAAATGAAATGAGTCCTCTACTTATATCTAAAATATTATAAAAGAATATTATCATTTATTGTGGTTAGGGTGGTCAGACAAACACCTACTTAGTTTTTCCCTGAAATTTAAGTACTACTGCATTGAAATTTCAAATTGTCACCAAATAGATTTTTTTTTAAAGAAAATAAACCTAGTAGTTTAGAAACTACATTCAATTTTCTACAGATTCTATTCTTACATATTTTTGAAATAATGTAGATAACTTATTCAATTTTTTATGATAAGTTGTCTAACTTTGATTTTTCTGATTTTTTTGCCACTTAAGGGCCTATTTTTTCCATGATGATCTTGCACATGCCCTATACATATATTTACTTAAATGGTCAAGATCTATATTAAATTAGTGGAAAGGATGAATTAGATAAACTTTTATATGATATATTTCTCTTGTAGCTCTATAGTGAATGTTGAGTTCTTTGCTAATATGAATTAGTTGAATAGTAAATTATCTTGTAACTAGTTGTAGAGTACAATAATTGTCGTAGCAATAATATCTCTCTAAAAGTGATGTTTATTTATTAGGAATATTGTGCTGAATTTTGAGAACAAAATGTTTTGGGGAATTATTGTTGTTGCTCTAGTGTAGAGTCTTTTTGTGTTTATGGGATTGGGAGTCTTCCAAAGGCATGGGAGTTTTGTTATTGGTTGATTCATTGTATTTGATCCTTGAAGTGAGTAATATTATGCTTGTGATGTGTGGATGAAGGTTTTGGTGATGCACTGATTACTTGTTACTACAATTATGTTTGAAAGCAAGATGGTTCATGCCTTGCTTGGGTTATATATTTGTGTGGTTTCTCGTTCTTTGTATGTGATGGCTTTACCCTATTGATTTTATTGGGTCACGTAGCTGCTAGTAGGGGGTGTCTCTCAATGGGGTCCAATGCACAAAGTGGCACTAGGGTAACCCATGTGGGATTGTTTTAACTCACTAGTAACTTAAAATGAATTGGGGGTTGAGTAGTCTACACATTAATCAAGACAAGTAATTCTTGTTAGTTTATTTAATAGGATTCTAGTAACATAACCTTGGAACCTTAGAGGACTTAGATTAGAAAAAAAGTTGTAGTATCATCTGCAATCTTAGTATGTGGCACTTTAAAAAATAAATTGTTCCATTTTTAGAGTTGTTGCATGTTGTCCTCTAGGGTTTTGTGGTGAGGCATTACACATGGTATTAGAGCCCAAATTCCAAGAGTTATATATATGTAGGTATATATATATATATGTATATATATCTATGCTTATATGTATATATAAATATACATATTATTATTTAAATGGTCAAAATCTATATTAAATCAGTGGAAAAGATGAATTAGACAAATTTTTAAATGATGTATTTCTCTTGTATCTCTATAGTGAATGCTGAGTTCTTTGCAAATATGAATTAGTTGAATAGTAAATTATCTTGTAACTGGTTATAGAGTACAATAATTGTCGTAACAATAATATCTCTCTAAAAGTGATGTTTTTTTATTAAGAACATTGTGCTTAATTTTGAGATCAAAATGTTTTGGGGAATTTTTATTGCTGCTCTAATGTAGAGTCTTTTTGTGTTTATGGGATTGGGAGTCTTCCAGAGGCATGGGAGTTTTGTTATTGGTTGAGTTGTTGTGTTTGATTCTTGAAGTGAGTAATATTATGCTTGTGATATGTGGATGAGGGTTTTAGCCATGCACTAATTACTTGTTACTACAGTTGTGTTTGAGAGTGGGATGGTTCATGCCTTTCTTAGGTTAGATATTTTTGTGGTTTCTCCTTCTTTGTACATGATGGATTTACCCTATTGATTTTACTGGGTCACCTAGTTGCTAGTAGTGGGGGTGTCTCTTAATGGGGGTTGATGCACAAAGTAGCTCTAGGGTAACCCATGTGGGAGTTTCTTAACTCAGTGGTAACTTAAAATGAATTAGGGGGTTGGGTAGTCTACGGATTAATCAAGATAAGTGAATGCATCACTCATGCCTATAGTGCTCATTTAGGCTAAGGATATGTTGAGAAGGCCTCATTGGAAAGACCAACTTCCTTGTCCTCACAAAAGGAAAATTGGTTCTGCCTGTGTCACCCTATGGGGCCGTCAATTAGAGATGGACTACTAGGGTAACCATAGATGGGGGCCGACGACTAGTGATAGATTTCTAGGGTAACCCATGTCAGGACCATGCGATGGCCCTCTCCCCTCTGCAGACTAGTATTCTATTGTTTTTTCTCTCCCTTTGATATGTGATGTCCTCTAGAAGCATTGTATGTTCTTTTGTGATGTTGTTGTGGTTGAAATGTTAGTTGCTCTCTATTTAGCCTTGTTATGTCAGTTTGTGGTAGTCCGATTGTTGTTGTTGTTATTGTGGGACTAGGTGTTATCTCATAGCATGGGGGGTGGACCTTTGGGTTCCACATAGTTGGGTTGAATGTTCCTTGTATCCATTGGGTTTACCTTGCTATTGATTATTCATGGTGACTACTCTTAATGATGTGGACTACTGTATTTATTATGGTTCAAATGGAATATCTTCATGTGCTTGTACTAAATTGAAATTAGTTATATCATGTATTGTATCTCTAATGTATAATCTCCCAATTGATCTTAGGGAAACATTTATGTAATGATGTAATGTTGTAATTCCTTGATGAACTCTCTCTCATGTAATGGGTAATGTAAATGATGTTTATTATATATGCTAGTTAATTGAGTGATCTTTGATATTTCTATATTGATGACATGCTATGGAATTCATATTGTTAGATGGGTTTTTTTAATGTGATGAATTATAATTCTTGTTAGTTTGATTAATGGGATTCTAGTAATGTAACCTTGGAACCTTAGAGGACTTAGATTAGAAAACAAGTTATTGTATCATCTGCAATCTTAGTATGAGACACTTTATAAAAACCAAATTGTTTCATTTCTAGAGTTGTTGCATGTTGTCCTCTAGCATTTCATGATAGGGCATTACACATGGTATCAAAGCCAAAATTCTAACATTGGGTACTTTGGGTATATACAAGATTCCATTATTTTGTCTTAGTTGCATAGATTCTGAATTTTATGTCCCCTTTATTGTCCTCACCTAACACCCTAGAACTTGTCCTTGGTCATGTCTATGTAGGGTAATTCCTAGAGGTTGGGGATGTGGTAGAGGTCATGGAGGTGGTCGTGGGGATAATTTCCAAGACAAGCCTCCTCAAAGTTTCCACAAGAGTGATCGTGAGGAATAGCAAGGCTCCCAAAATAATCAGGGATGTAGAGAACAAAATTCAAATCAACCGGGGTTGGAGGGCACATAGTTATGTCATTTACTAGAGGAGGTTCTCAACCATTTAGGTCAAAGACATGAGGGTGATCAGTTGGTGGTTAGGGAGAGAGATGTCTCCCAAGAGGCTATATTAGCCAGTCATATGAGGGATATTTTAAGAGTACTTCCTCCTACTTTTGATGGGACTGGTAGTGGTTTGGAGGAAGATACATAGTTAATTGATCTAAATAGGTGTTTTTCTATGCATTCATATTGTATCAACAACAAGGTTTGGTGCGCTATCATGCACCTTAGAGGTTTTGCTTCCATGTGGTGGCATTTGGAGGAGCGGAAGCTATATTTGGATATAGGTTTTGTATCATGAGAGATGTTTCTTGAGAGATTCAAAGCTTAGTTCTTGTCTGATCATTGGAGGCAACATCATGCAAATAAGTTTCATGAGCTGAGGCAGATGGCCATGAAAATTGAGTAGTATGAGTAGATATTTTATGAACTTATGTAGTATGCAGACATAGGTGATTATGAGGGCATGTTGGTGCAAAACTTTATCAAGGGCTTGAATGCCTATATCAGTGGGGTTGTTAGTGTGTTTGATTCAAAATCCATGGAGGTGGTTGTAGAGAAGGCTCGATTAGTAGATGAGAATGTGGCTATGGTGCTAGGGGGCCATACAAGTGTACAAACTGGTAGCACACCTCCAATTGGTATTGGGTTTCTGGGTGGTTAGTCCCAGGCTACAGGTTCCTCTAAGGGCCATCAAGCACCCACTAAGGGAGAGCAACAAAAATCTCAACCAAAACATAGGGATTCTCAATCTCAACATGGTTTTAGGTGGTTTCAATCCAAAAAATATCAGAGTTGGCAGCGAAATAAGTGTGATCATTCTAAACAACCAGTCTAGAGTTCTCAGTTTGCAATTAGTGAAGGTAATTTCCCACAGCCAACAGGGTCACATAGATAGACATTTTCCTCAAAAGGGCACAATAGGATTCAGTCAGAGGCTGATAGCCTGAGAGCTATTAGTGGGCAATGCAGGTAGGTCTCATAGGGTGTTTGTAGTGGTTGCAAGAACTACTTGGCTATGCATCAAGACAAGCAACATTCTTTGGAAACCGTACACATTCTATAGCATCAGGGACTAACCCTCAGGGGGTGATTCATGGTCCAGGTGAGGGTCTAGTGGGATCCTAATGACGACTCTTCTACTGATTTGGACGATGTATTCCAGATGCGTGAGTTTTACCCATATCTTTTTGCAGGCTTCTAAGAGTATTTACCCTACTGTTGATTGTTCATGGTGACTACTCTTGATGGTGTGGACTACTACATTTAGTCCAGTTCAAATGGAATATATTCATGTACTTGTACTAAATTTAAATTAGTTGTATCATGTATTGTATCTCTAATGTACAATCTCCCCAATTGATCTTAGGGAAACATTGATGTAATGATGTCACGTTACAATTCCTTGATGAACTCTCTCTCACATAATGGATAATGTAAATGATGTTTATTGCATATTTTAGTTAATTGAGTGATCTTTGATACTGCTATATTGATAACATGCTATGGAATTCATATTGTTAGATGGATTTGTTTAATGTGACGAATTATAATTCTTGTTAATTTGATTAATGGGATTCTAGTAACGTAACCTCGAAACCTTAGAGGACTTAGATTAGAAAACAAGTTATAGTATCATCTGCAATCTTAGTATGTGGCACTTTTTAAAAAAAAATTATTCCATTTTTAGAGTTGTTGAGTGTTGTCCTCTAGGGTTTCATGGCGAGGCATTACAAATTTACCTTCATACTTACCGGATTCTTTTCTCAATCTTCTTACAAAGTTTATCTTGATTTCTTCAAATTTGTCTTCATCTAGATCTTTAGTTCTTGTAGCTTTAAAAGCAGTTTATGATTTACCTACACTTGTTAGATTTGGCTTCCTCATTTCATAAGATGTCAAGAATCCTAACAACAGATCCTTAGTACATGTCTTGTAATCTATAGTATGCTCAATAGCACTCATCTTTTCACTATAAGCATCAAGAACAGTTTTGAGAATCTTCTTTACAATTCTAGTTTCATCTATTGTAGTGCCAAGAGATCACATTCCAGCCACTACCTCATCCAATCTATGTACATAAGCTTTAACATTCTCATATTCAGTCATATGTAAAAGGTCAAATTTTGTTTCTAGATTCTATAATTTTTCCTCTTTTACCCTTTCATCACCATTGTGCACTCTTTCTAAAGCATCCCAAACTTCCTTAGTTGTCTTCAAATTTTGAACCTTAATCAACTCGGAATGTACCAAACTATTCTTCAAGATGAACTTTTCCTTATTATTCACTTCATGTGCTTTAATTTACTTAGGTGTACTCAATTTTTTTTGAAGAGGAGTGTAGGGATTCTTTTAAGCTTTCTCTACATCAAATCTACAATAGTCCATGGATATTCTTCAATCGATACTTTCTAGATTTACTATAGTTAGTTCCATCAAACCTTAGATAATCAAAGACCAGACCTTCCTCAAGTAGTTAAGCTCTTCACCAAGGAACCAAGCTATGCTACCAACTTTTGGATAGGACAACTAAGATGGGGAGTGAATTAGTTGTCATAGATTATAACCTTAAATTCAATTACTAGAACTAACACATAAACTGATTAAGTGATTAACCATAAAATGAAAATATAAAAACATAATAACACCATATTTATGTGGAAAACCCAATGAGGGAAAAACCACAATGAGGATTAACTCACACTATAGAGAATATCAAAACTAATGAAAAAAGGTTCACTACCTGAGATAAGGTTCACTGCCTGAAATAAGGACTCACTATCCATAGGGCTACAACCCGGAGGGCTCACTGCCACAAAGATACAAAGAATACTTGTTATAGAGAGACAATAATCTGAATGTAAAGAAGATTCCACCCCAATCACTGATCAACTAGCATGAATGATAGAGTTTTCCTTTTTCTCAGTGCATTCAGAAACTTGGTGTTAATCTTCACATTGAAAAACCTCACACTCAACTCACACACTTTAAGAATGGCATCAAATCCACATATACTCATTCACTTATCTTCCTTCTTTTCTTATGTACAATTTTCATTGCTAGCACATTTTGTATTTATACTATCTCCAACCTTGAGAAAAGATACAAAGTCGGCCATCCAACTTCAGCTTTCAAATTAGGTTGGCACCAAACATCCTAGGGTAGAATTAGAATGAGGGAAACCCAAACACATTCTTCACGAGGATCCATAATAGATTCAACACACTTCATCAACTTCAAAAGTAGTGCTTGAAACATGGTCTGCCATACCAGTGTAAAACACATAGATCAATTAAGCTCAATACTTCCAAATGCCAAAACCAACTTCAATAGAACCAAGGAAACAAAACTCTTGAACCATATGCCATAAGATTTCATCAAATAGAAATCCAGACCAACAACAATTCTCCCAAACCTCAAACAACACATAGCAAAACATTGTTCACAAGCACTAGAACCAACAACCTTCTCTTAATATAATTTTCTCAATATCCTTGACATATACAATCAACAATAACAACAGATAACTAGTTGACCAATTGACATCAATGACAACACTATATTCTTCTTCCATTCTTGCAACAATAAGTCACTTTTCTTATAAAAATGTCACAAATTTTTTGGAAGAATGTTATAAATAATACAAAATATATAATATAGGGTTAGTAGTAGTTTAAAATGTATCATATAACCTATTGAAGTAATTAGGATAATCACCTAATGATTAATTAGTGATTAGTTAATTTTTAGGTCCCTTATTACTATAGTTACTTAAGATAAACTTAGAAGTTATGTTTTATTATGAGGTTGGATAATCTATAGGTCAAATTATCTCATTGGATAATATTACAACAATTATCACAATCTAATCAAATCCCCATCTAGGGTTTGCAATTTTACTTTTATAAGCATCCATTATTGTACTAGATATAATTATAAATTAGGTATGCACATTCAATACAATAATGATTAATCCTAATGGGTGATCCCACAATAGTGGTTTACACTTTTTGGCCAAACTTGACATTGAACTAATTTTTTTAACTAAATCTTAACTTTCAGGCACCTATAGCTGTTAAACCATGAGGAATTTGAAGATGATGCAAACTAGTAATTTGTGAAATTTTGTTTGTATATATTATAAATATATATATATATATATATATATATATATATATATATATATATATATATATATATATATATATATATATATATATATATATATATATATATATCATATTATATTTTTTGGAATCAGATTGCATTTCTTTTTCCATCTCCTTCAAAAACTAGTTTATAACAGTAAACATTAGTTTTAAAGAGTGATTTTCACTATAAACAACATAAATTTTTTTTTCTATGAAGGATAAAATTCTAATTTTTCCAAATATAAATTTGTAACTATGATATATAGCAAGTTCATTTGGTTTCATAGTGTTTTATTGAATATTTTTTTCTTAATTAATTTTTGAAGTCAAACCAATTACAATTTAGACATAGGTAAACCATATACAACATAGCTTTTTTGTATGTATTGAAATTCTTTTTTTTTTTTGCTAGATCAAGGACATCAATACCTACCATGAACATATTTTTTTGATTTTTTTTTGGTAATCTAGTATTTTTAACATGTACATAACATAGAGATTGATTTTTAGTGAAAAACATACATTCACAAGAAATAAAAAATAAATATAATAATCCAATTAAATATATTTAAAATTATACATTTTGGGAAGCTTATAATAAGGACTTAATACTTACAAAAAATAAAGTTTAAATGAATTCATTTGATCCGCCAAAAGGTAAATGAAAACCCGTATTTTATCAACATTTTGATAGGTGTAAAGAAGACTCCATTATAGGTATTCTTTAAAACTAGTCAAGTTCTATCCAAGGGGGTTTGATCTAAGGTGGTTTAATCAAACAATCTTAAATTGGAATCGATTATATGAAACTTTTCATTGCTTAAATCATTATATTTTCTAAAAATATGTGATTTTTTAAAAATCAAGATGTGCCAAAAAGTGTAAATGAGTATTATGGGATCACCCCAATATTAGATGCTTTTGTGGATTAATAATACTCTCTTGGTTGCATATAAAATTAGTTTAATGGATTTCTTATTTGTGATAGGTTTTTTGGTTGCAGGTGATTTCTTGGAGCTATGGGGTTTACTATGAACCTCACAATGATTTGATTACACCATATCTATGAATTCCTATCAAAATTCAAATAGATCTTAGATTGAAAAAAATGACTCATCCTAGAGAAAATAGGCATCATCATTGAGTCCAAACAACTAAAACGTTAAGGATTTCTTGTCACTTCATTGAATTTAGAAAAGTTGTAAAAAAAGGAAAAAAAAGTTTAGAGCTATAGATTTGTACAACCTTCACACCATAGTACATTGGTAGGATGCCTTGGTAGGCACACCAACCTTATCAGTAGTTGGTGGGCTCGACAAAGAAACCACCTATTATTTAATTGTAGTTGACAAAATCTAACTCACTAACCAATGACACATCAACCAGCTGCCATGATTGGTGCCCACTCAAAAACCTAGAAACTAGTGAAACAAACCATGAATGATGGTGTCTATTTTGGAAATGCATAGAAAACAAAAAATTGTGAGGAATATTCTAGGAACCTGCGACTATTCCCCTTAAAATATTTGAATATTCTATTTTTTTCCAAAAACCTATTTTTTGGGGGATAACTTTATTTTGTAGCAACTAGAGGGAATATTTTAGTAAGTGTGGCATATTCCATATATTGATGTCATGTTGATCTGTCAACATGATATTAACAGTGTAATCTCTAGGCCCCCTCCTAGTACCCACTTTCCCTAATGGAGCTATTTTTTCTTTTTAGCATAGGTTAGGCATATGGTGTCAAAATTGGGAAAATATTATATCATTAGAAATCTAGTTCAATTTACTTTCAATTGTTGTAGATCTCTTTATCATTTTGTTTTGCTAGTTTACTTTATTCTTAGTCAAAGTTAGCTCATTAGTTTTTGCTTATAATCTCATAAATTTGCACATCTATCTTTGTTTTTTGTGATTCTCATGATATTGGATATGTATTCCAAATCTCTTCAAATACATACATGCACTTCTTATAGAATTTGTCTTAGGTAAATTTTATTCAATTCTTTACTATTTCATGTTTTTGTCAATTAATTTGGCATATTTGTAGTTGGAAAGGATATGTTTGAGTATCATGCCTTTATTTGATTTCCTCTACATGAACTAAGGTTTTTAGTATCTGATTTTTACAATTAAGGAAGTATCATGGGTTTTTTCATCCTTCTATAGTCATCTTGGAAATGGATAACTATGAGTCTTGGCGAAGGGTGAAATCACAACAGCGTGTCTCACTTTTTGTCCAAGATGGATATTTACATCAATATTTTTAACTAAATCTCCATCTTCTGAGACCTAGAGCAACTAAACCATTAAGAATTTGAAGATGATGTGAACTAGTGATTTTTGAAAATTTGTGTGTAAGTTCTAAATATATATTTTTAAAAAAATTCAAAATAAATCATGAATATTTCAAAGGCTCCTCTACTAACTAGTTTCAAATAGAAAAACAACATTTTCAGAAAGTAACGTTTGTGTCGTATAACATAAGTTTTTTTCTATAAAGGATAAAATTCTAATTGTTGAAATATAGATTCTCAACATCAATATTGAGGGAAAGGATATTTTTTCATAATTTTTTGTGTACATATATTTTTTTAGTTAATTTTTGAAGTCACTGTAATTATAATTTGGACGTGTGTGTCACACAACCCAACTTTTTTTTTTTTGTTTAATAAAAGTTGCAAAGCCACAAACTTTTATTCATAGAATTAAGAGAAATATATAGCGGAAATAGGCTGATACAGAACAAAATTCTGCCAAAGAGGATATCAAAGAGGCCTTATATCAAAGTTAGGCACAAAATTCAGAGAAAAGAGTCATCTATGAAAAAGATAGGTATAGCAGATGAGAATATTTATCCTAACATAATGTTTATATTGAACTAGAAATCAAAAAAATATGATTAAGATAATTTTGGGGACTACATATGCAGTTTCTTCAAAAAATAAAACACCAATTGATAACTGAAAGTAGCAGAGAAAAACAAGGATACCAATACCTAGGGAAAGGGCATTTTTTGAATTTTTCTTACAATTGTTTACTATTTTTCCACCTCTATAGAATGAAGAGCTTTATGTTTAGAGAAAAACCTACATTCAATAAAAATTGAAAACTAAATACAAGATAAAAGGAAAACATATCAAAACTATACTTGTTGGAAAGCTCGTTTCGAGGTCTACAATCTTGAAAAATATTATTTCTAAATGACATTATTTAATCCCCTAAAAGGTAAAGTAAAGGTGTTTTTTTTCTAGCATTTTGATAGGTGCGAAGGAGACACCATTATGGGTATGATTTAATACTAGACAAGTTATATCCAGGGGTGTTTGATCTAAGGGGGTCTTATCTATCCCTCTTCAATTAAAACTATTTAGATGGAACCTCTCAAGACTAAAATAAATATTTTTTCTAAAAAAAGTGATTTTAGGAAAAAATCAGTGTCCCAAAAGTGAGACACACTATTGTGGCAACACCTTGAAATGAAATCTTGACATATCTCATGTGGCTTTATCTTTTTCCTTATCTTTATGGAATCATACCTACACCAAACACATTAGGGAGTAGTTCATCATAGGGTATTATTAGTGATCATACATTGTAGGAGTGATTTTTTCTAGTGTTGATCATCACACTATGTGTGTTGTACCAGACATTGATTGTCCCCACACATTTTGGACTCGACTTTGGGAGATCCATTTAGATACTCATATCTCTTATAGATGTAAATTTTATACCCTTTAATGATAATGGTTTAGAGGATCTTGCATATATCATAGGTCTTACAATTTTCAATGATCTAGAGACTTGTCTTAATGTTCCCACTCTTTAGATTTAGACCCAATCTACATCTTCTATTGTTCTTGATCAAATTTTCATTTCCATATCCTTATCCCCTATTGGCTTGGTACTTTAGGACATTCATCTTCTTCTAGACATAGCTACCAGGGATTCATATCATGTAGACATATCATCCTAATTTTTAAAGTCTCATATTGTAAATTTCAAGGATTGCTTTAAGTATATCCATCTCCTCTTTGTTAATATCCACATCATCATTGTTGTCCCATTATCTTCACAATCTTTGGAGCTTGTTATATATCAAACTTTGAACACCAACATCTAGATTTCTTATCCTCACATGTAAACACTAGAGGATTTTTCAGAGGTACAAATTATTTTAATTTGGATTACTAATTCTTCCATCTTTTAGGGATGGCTTCTCTAATAACCATTGGATCTATTTCTTCCTAAGGGGATAAATTTTGTTTGAGGGAAGAAGATCAAGTTTTTTCTTCATATGTTCATCATTAACACATGAGATCTTCATTTATTTAGGGGATTCATATCCTATTTTTATCTCTACTAATGGGGGGACATATATTGTACTTGTGTGATAGAAACAATCCTTGGGTAGTCACATTCACTCTTTTATCCTTCTATCACTAGTTTGGTTTCTTCTTTTTTCCCTTTTGGGGAGGAGCTTTTCCCATGTGGTTTTCTCCCTTTCTCTAGTTAAATGAGATATTTCATTTATTTATACACGAGTACCTAATCAAGACTTGTATCTCAGACCCATCCAAGCATCCATCATTGCATTTATTTATCACTTGTTTAGTTTCTCCCTAAGTTGATCATAAGGGGGGTTTTGGATTAATTAGGATAATTTAACCAAATTATTAATCAATCATTTAAAATTAATTATTAGGTCCCTTGTTAATATAATTACTTAAGCTAAACTTAAGAGTGAAATTTATTATTAGATTGGGCTATTTATATGTCAAGTTGTCTCATTGCATAGGATCAGACACTCATTAGAATCTAATCAATTCCTCATCTAGGGGTTATACTTTTTCTTTTATAAGAATTCATTATTGTACATTTTAATTACAATATAGGAATTCACATCAATACAATTCATGTTAATCTCAATATCATATGCTTGTGTGGCTCAATAATTCTCTCTTGGTTGCATAGAAAATAAATTTCTTTGATCTCTTCTTTGTGATAGGCACATTGGTTGTAGGTGATTTTTGGGAGCTATGGGGTTCACTATCAACTCCAACATAACTTTGTATTTTCACTTGAGAATAGAGAGTTTTGTAAGAATAAGTATATAAAAACACAAATACAAAGACAAAGAAGTTGTACAAACAAAGAACGATATAAAAATATAGGAAAAAACTTGTAATAATTCCATTGCACATGAAATAATATAAAATAATTATCAACTACATAGATTAATTACATCATTGCCAAACAAAGTGGGACCTATAGAATAAAATATCTATAGAATTTTAAAATAAATAATTTATAGCATCAAGTTTGTAACTATTTTAAAATATTAGAAAACAAAGTTATTTTTTCCTTTCTAACTTTAGAAATAAAAATTCATATAATTAATTAAGAAAAAAATATGACACATAGAATAAAAGTCATAATAAATGACTGACAATAAAAAAGAACATCATAATTCACCTTTATATAATTCGTAAAATAAATTTATCTATTTAAAAGAAATAAAATTAAAAAATTAACATAAAAATACAACTAATAGCATGAATATACAAACTTCACATAAAAATGTGTATAAAACAATCTATTCTATATCTAAATTGATGACATTTTTGTATAAAATTCCCATAATATCACAAGTATCGAACAATCTATTATGAGTAAGTTTTTATATTATCATTTATAAAATAATAATTACACATATTGACAAAAAAATTGGTGGAAAAGTCACACCCCTAGATTTAAAATGGGGCTAAAGCCAAAAACATAAAAAATAAAGAAAAAATGCAAACCTAATATATATTTAAATTAGTAGTAGATGGAGAAAGAGCACGATCCCCATTTCCTGACTTGCCCCATATATCAACAACATTTGGAATTTTCACAAGAGGGTCTCCAACAATAGCATATTTTTCTTTCTCTTTTTCATTTTTATTCTATAGAATGGGGTATCAAAAATAGCTAGTGTTGTGCAAAAGAATTTTCTGGAACTACACTAACTAAAAGAACCACCAATAGGTCACCTAGAGGCTCTTCCCATGGGAGGTAGAGAAATAGATCACTGAATAGTAAGATATGAACAACTTCACTATCCAAAAAAAATTCTTGTAACTAGGGGAGAAGCTTGAGAGTTGTTATCCTAGGTAGTCCTTAAATACAAGTACTCAATCCACAATAGTTCCTAGTAGAAGTTGAGTGGTCCCTAGAGGAAGAGGGAGACATACGAACTTTAGCAACTACACAAGGTTCATTTCCACAATGGTTGAAGAGAAATCATAAGTGAGTCACATCATGTGTAACCATTTTTCTTATAGTTTAATTTATAAAAATAATATTGGAACATATCATATCTTTTTTATAAAGTGTTCAAAACACAATTAATAAAAAAAAACTAAAAAAATAGTTGAATTTCTATCTTTACATATATTGAAGAGAATCTCCACCTTAAAATCATACCAAATATTGTTTTAAACTTTGAAGGATGTGAGGCCAACCCCCTATAAGAGTCATGTTCCATTCAAAATTTTTTCATCCAAGTGTCTTGAAAAAGTAATAAATTCAAGTCAAAATGATTTGGGATCTAGAATAGAACCATAATAGGTTCTTGAAAGACTCCAACTACCCAAAAAGTGTGCAATTCATATTGATAAATCATAAATGAGATAACCTAAAGGAACTGGGAAGACCTTGGAAAATAATATACTAGGAAACATGAGCCAATTTGGGCTCTAGAAAAGTTGACCAAATTGTCTAAAATGTGCATGGTCAAAAAGAGTTTGGTGATTGAAAATTGCAATGTTATTTAAAAATGAGAACCATAAAAAAAATGTAAAGAAATAAAAATATATTGTAATCATGTTTATAATTTCAAAAAGTGATGTTTAGGCACTAATTTTAACCATTCCATCAAGGCTAGGAGGAATTGGTCAAAATTTTGTGAAACATAATAGCTTAAATTATCCCCACGAATGTATTAAAATTTCCATGATCCTAATTTAAAATATGAAACTTTAATTGAGCTTCATTTCATGATATAAGGCTCATGGAATCTCAAGAAAAATGTCTCTATAGAGTTCTAAGTTTTTTCTTGTGAATTATCAAGGCACGAACCCAAGATAGGTTTGCCAGCAGCTGATCGTGATCTTGCAAAATGGAAGACAACCATATATTTTTCTACTTGATAGAAATCCCATTATAAAATAAAAATAAATTCCAATCTCCTTCAAAGGATTTCATCAGTAGGATGATCAAAGGTGACACAATTCCATAGTAATTTTCTAGGCTTCATTTCCCTAAAGGGAATAGATTTTCCATTGAGTACAAAGAGCCAATCAATCACACTAGGTGGATAAAAGTGTCAAACCTTCAAAATCTTTGGTTCAACAACAAAAAAATAATTTATTTTATAAAGAATCCCCAATAAAAAAAATTATTGTCTAATTTCATGTAAGACACTATATAAGGAGCCAAAAATTAAGAATAAAAAATATCAATGGAGACAAGGATCATATAACAAACTTTAAATTTCCTATCTAGGGATAGTTGTTTACTGAACTAGTTGACCAAGTTCTTGTCTATTTTGGTAATAATAGCTTGCCATAACGATACCTATGCAATACCTATACGTAGAGGGTACCATTTCAGAGAATTTATACTTGGAGTGGTGTTCGATGGTGGGGAGAAACAGGTACACATATGAACCCTGAAGCTTTATAAAAAAATTACCAAACTGGAGTGTTGTCCTATATAAAAATTGAAATCATCGATTTAATGTGGTCATTAAAAAATTGAGCTAAAGGTCATTCATGGCATAGTGCATTGGTTAAATCATGGGATTATGTTTCTTTATATGAAGGTTAAAACCCTCATTGGGCTATGATGATCACAAGTATTGTACCCTCACTAATCCAATGTCCTTGGAGGATTGTACCTTAGCATTAAAAGTTTTAGGTGTTCATACCTTCGTCTTTGTACTCCAAACCATTGTTGGGTGGGTCTACTTGTGGGATCTATACTACTATTGGGCTATAGATTTTGTAGGTTTTGATTCTCTATGTTAAATTAATGTGTTCATGTTGAGGATGAGGTTCCCTATTTTTGGCCTCATCTAGCTCATGTTAGGATAAAATTTATCAAGGTCCTGATAAATAACAAATAATATAAATATAAACTAAACTAAAGAATGCATTGAAGCTACACCTTTAACCAACCCTTTAGAGATAAAATGAAATACAATTCACCTAAATATTTTTTCAACAAGAACGTAGAGATCCAAATACACTGTACAACATTGGTGAATCGACCTAAGAACTCCAAATAAATTGTATTGCTAAACATTAAATTTTGGGTCCGAAGAGATATTTAGTAGAGAGAAAATGATATAAAAGGGCTTGTTGTTTGGCTTAAAGATAATAGGGAACAACTTGGTAGCACTCCTAAAATGGTATATCTTTGTAAGGATATTTCTTTCAGAAATGAAAACATGCTCAAAATTCTTGAGAAAATCATAGAGAATATGTAAAAAAATATTTGAGAATATTCATTCCATATTTTATCTCTTTGATATCATATAAAGCTTGGTGAGCTCTAAGAGCTTTGAATAATTCATTAGAATCTCCATCCTTAACCTTAATCTAGTGCAATCTAGTTTTTATTTGACCACCTACTTTCTGAATTCCTTTTATATAAAGATGTGATGATAGATCACAACTACCTTTACTTGGAAGGTACAGTAGAAGAAGTCAATTTCAAGAATTGTAGTAATCCTATGGAGATCTCAAGTTTTATCTTCATATGTATGGCACCAAAATATTTCTAGTTGGAACCCATAAATGTGAAGGAAGCAAGAATAACACTTGATGGCTCTATTCCACCAAGCAGTCTAGCTAGTAGGTTGAGTAGGCTAGGATTATAATTTACATGCCTTCTTGATGCGTGATACAAATATTGATGAATTAGCACAAAATTATTTTAGAAAAATGAGTTTTACAACTCAAACCTATTCCCACTTTCCATTGAATTTTGAACTTGATGGTACTATGGTGTAACAAAGTGCATTTGACAAATGCTCCACATAGAGTGACAAATAATTGTCCAAGGAAACAAATATTATGCAAAAATAATGAAATGATCTAGGTTCATAAGGAATCTATTTGAACTAGTCTAAAAAATATTCCAGATATACAATGGGGAATGATTATGGTGGTGGCCAGAATTGGGACAAAAGAACCCAATTTATTATATATATAATACCGAACCTCTTTTTCACCATATATCAAACATAAGAGAAATTTCCCATCTTTATCATACACCATCTCAACCATATTAAGTTACCCACACATAATTCAAATGGTAGTAGGTAATGAATCAACAATCCATCACCACATAAAACATCTCTAAAAAATATCATTGGAAGCATAAATATTTATAGTACCAAAAGAATAATTTTTGACATCTAAGAGGATTCAAATCACATCATTAGTGGGGTTAAAAATTGGTCAACAATATGTTGAAACTACATAGGAGAAAAAAAGGTGACAACCCCTCCATGACTAGCATTGGGATTTTTATAAATCATAGAGCTTGCTAGCCAAATAACATATTACATAACAAAAAGAAATAAAAATCCAATAATATTGACTTCTTGTAAATAGAAAAAATGGAAATCTAGTTTCCTCTAACATCTTGTATTGAATATTTCATGGGGATTTTATTAAGACCTCTAACATTATAAAAGATAAAATTTATCAATTAGAATCCACATGCATTTCATCACTATCTCACTCTTAAAGAGAAGACAAATGATTTTGAAAAAAATTAAAATTGTAAGGAGACTACTTAACTAGATGTTGGGAACTAACATTTCAAATTTTTTGTAGCATAATCTCCCTCCTCTAACCACTCAAATGGGATACAATAATTTCAAATATATTTAGGAGAATAATTAGAGTGAATAGGCACATTTAGATAAAAAGGTAATAATGATGTTGATTAAGGAATTTGAGAAAATTTTGGTTAAGAGGAAAGCGAACTAGTAGATGGGATAATCTCTTTCCCCTTCTTGGAATGGTTTGGAACATTTTTATGCTATACGTTAGTAGCTAGCTGGTCCATAGTAGTTTTGGATTTAATCTGGGAGTTGCTACGGTTAGCATTTTTTTTATTGTCTAAAATTGCTGCCCATTGATCCTCAACTTTTAGGGAAGGAACCTCAATAGAATGGAGAATCTTAGTAGAACAAGGAGGTGATTTGACCTAGGGAGTCACTAAAGGGAAATCCTTATTCATGTTATTAGAATACTAGCACTAGAAAAATGTATTGGACATATTAAGGAATAACACATGTTAGGTGTCAAAAAGATGTCCAATCAAAATGTTAAAAAATTATTTCAAATATTTGAATAAATTGACCTCAACATAGACATGTTTTTATGAAAAATATTTACAAAACTTATCAATATCAGCACAAAAGACCTTTTTAAAGGAAGATACAATGGTGGCTAAAATTTCCAATAAGAAGGGGACAAAACTACAAACATGAGCCAAATTGGCACATGAAATGCCTTCTTATTCAGAATGGAAATTTTTTGCATCCATAGCTAAAAGAATTTAATGGGGACACATGGAAATAATATGAGTTATTATTGAGAATGGATTCACCATGGAAAGCCTCAATAAAGTGAAAAGGAAATAATCCTTTAGTGAGGTCTAGGATAGTGTCAACCTAGAACCCATATAGGCCCCAATGCATGTTAGCCCAGTCTTAAACCATGCTTTTGGGGGAAGATCTCGAGTCAAAATATGCTATCAAACTAAAATGCTCTAGCCACCTATATGCATTATCAAAATCTAGGTTCGGTAGAATCACATTTGTTTGTGAATCAAAGTGCAACTCTCATGAACTCTTTTTGGAAGAAATAGATGGGAATTCATATTTCAAGGTTTCATTATACAAAGTTGTCAAACCATTAAAAAAAGTATGAACTAGTAGGTTGAAGTCACTTTAGGGCATAAATAGGACTAGATAAAAAATCTACAATAAATTTGGAAGGTTAAAGGCTTTCCTGTGTCAAAAGTGTAGTTTGACATAAGGCTACTAGAAGATAGCATTAAAGACACAAACTAGACAAATCATTATCAATAGTTAATAATAGACAATATTGGAATAATTAATTGTGTTCCCTTGCAAAAGATCCTACACTTACATTTTAATTGCAAAGGAAGCTTCTTTTCTTAAATTGAACTTTAAAGATGAGGAAGAGTTAGTTTGAAAGACACAAATAGTTATAGGGGTAAATAATCTTCTCCCTTCTTTTTAATTTGGAAAATTATTTCAATCTTACTTTACTCTCCAAAGAATAAAATTTTTATTGTTTTTCAATGTTAGGATGCCTTATGATCATCTTCCTTTGAAAACTTTACTAAGCAATTTACATGTACAAGAAGTAAACAGTAAAGATTCTACCAAATTTGACAATTAGACCCTACTTGTCAATCAATTTTTGTTTGTGATTATTCATTTATAACCCTTCAATATATCTTACCTCTACTTTATTTTAAAAAATATAGAAAATTTAATAGAAATTTTAATGAAAATTTCACTCTAAAATAGTCTTCCAAAATTTTAATTATATTTTATAAAAAAAAAAATTATATACAACCATACGTCCATCAAATATAAACCATGTACATTTAATCCAATAGTAATAAAAAAGAAACAAACTAGATATGGGCATCATCTTTGAAAAAGGAAAGCTTCAAATATGAACGCACATGTCATAATGTCACTTCACCACAACTTGGTGTGGTAGGTTGGTTTATGCTTTGCATAACAAAAAATATCAATTTCCAAACTTTGTGGCATAGAAAATTGGACACTCTTGAGAAAACAAACAATTTCACGCTTAATTGGACCTACTTTTGAGTACCTCTACACTATTCAACCTTAAAAACAACATTTATAGGCCCCTAAGACCCATTATTTTTCTATCTAGAGGCATGTTTCACTAGAGAAATCACTAAAATCCTGACAAACAACACTAAATTCATGCATATCCTAAAAACACACCTTCAAAAGGAACTAGTGGGACCCATTCGCCACCTTGGGTGAATGAGTCCCTTTTGAGGGAAATTTCAATTTTGAGTGGGAATTCAATTAATTCAACTTAATTTTTTGGTGGATGTCGGCCTCTTAGGTCTAAATAATGAGAAAATTGGGTGTTGATTCTTATAAATTTTCATTTTAAGTCATTTTTCACATCTCTTAGTCATTTTACAAAAGCAAATTCTAAAGTCAAGTCTTCTACAACAAGTTTCATTAGAAAAATTTGATGTTTTAGGATAGAAAACTAGGGTTTTTGTAGGTTTTGAAGCTCACTCTTCATTCAAGATTCAACATTACAAAGAGTTGATGATGGATGCCTATGGTGAATCATGGAGAAATCTAGGTTGAGGAGATGCAACTAGCCATCAAATCACACCTAAAGATTTTTTTTTCAAAGTGATTCCATCTTCCATTCTCTCTCTATCTTCAGATTAAGGTTTACATTTCATTTACATTCCATTTGCATGTCTTTTGTCTCTATTTTTTATGTGTTATAGGATTTCTAGGGTTGAGGTCTTGCATCATTCAAACCACATTTGCATATCTTATTCTAGCACAATAGAATAAGGTTTTATCATACTTCAGACTTTCCTAGTCTTAACACACTTAAGGCTAGGGTTTTATGCAAATTTTTGTCCATTCAAGGTTTGATTACCCAACTAGGGGTTTAACCAAGGAAAACCCCCCATTAGAAAACCAATTTTAAGTTGTTTTACAAGAATTTTTTGAGATCCTGACACAAGTTTCCATCAAAAAGTGTTGTACAAGTGTCAAGGTGCAGAACATAGATATGAATTTGTAGAAATTTGTAAGTGGACTGATTCACAATGGATAGTGAATGAGTCCCTCTTGAGGTGACTTTTTGAATTAGATTCAATTCTCGACACCCAGTTTGTAGAAATCAGAACTTTTTTGGGCAGAAAACCTTTTCTTGGGACTAATTCACCCATGTTGGCCCCAATTAACATAAAAGTTAGATTTTCTAGATTTCCAGATTGTTTTCGAGTCATCTTCAGATTTACAGGTGCACACATTCTAAAAAACAACTTTCTATTTAGTTTCATTTGTATTTTTGTTAATCTTTTTAAGCTTTTTGCAAATGTTAGTGTGTTTTCAAACATTGCATGTTTCATAGGTTTTGCATCAATAGTCAATGAAATTTCATTAGTTAGTTACATTTACAGCATTGCATTTAGTCATATTTGTATCATACAATCCTCTATTTGAGTGAACCACTTCAATTTTGGGGTTATATCTCTCTCTCCTTTTAGGTGAAAGATCCTAAGAGTGCAAGAGAAGCCTATAGTCAACCACAAAATTGTTTGTTCATTTTGGTGAAGTTGAATATTGAACATTATCTCTTTCGCATTTGCATTTGCATTTACATCTTAGGACTCAATTACATTGTATTTTTCCTTGTTTTTGCATCCTAGGGATTCTTTAAATTGCATTAGTAAAAGCATCATTTAGAGTTCATTATTGCATCTTATTTCATGCCATTATTCCAAAAAAAATTCATTTTTAGTCTTTATTTGCACTATACAAACCTAAACCCATCCAGAAAAATTAAAAAAATCAGAAAAAACTTAAAAATATCTATCTTGGGACTCATTCACCAGCTAGGGAAAATTAGTCCCACTGCCATTTTTAAATCAGTGTTTCCAAAATTCAGTTTATTGCTTTGTACATTTATGTTTCTTGCAATTTATTTTCTATCATAGTTCAGTTATCTTTTGATTCATTCGCATAAGCATTATTTTCTTTTATGGCATTTATGGATAGTCTTAGATGTTTGCAAATTTCCTTTTCAATATTAGTTCCTAGTTCTTTCAGATAAGATCCATCAATAGATAAAAATGCAAAAACAACAACCTCAACCCAACCTTTCAAACAAATGATTCAATTTAGAAATACCATCTCATCCAAGCCTCTTATTAGTGATTATGTAGACAAGTTAGATGGAGTCCTTCAAGACTTCTTCTCACTCACTTCATTCTCTAAAGCTTTCCATGAGAAGCCTAAAATGATTTTCGATAACCTATCCCTCAAACCTTTTAGTAGTGATGACCTTGGCTTGTTAGATGAAGCCCTTCATGACTTCATTTCCCCTAAGTCATCCACTAAGGTTTATTGTTCCCAAACTACAACAATGAACCTTAACACCTCTAACATTTACGGGTATGTGCAGGATCATCATGGAAAAAATAGGCCCTTAAGTGGCAAAAATATCAGAAAAATCAGAGTTAGGCAACTTGACATAAAAATTTGAATAAGTTATCTATATTTCAAAGTATGTAAGAATAGAATCTATAGAATTGAATGTAGTTT